>JANRMT010062835.1:24803654-24820128 GCA_026402145.1 Polypterus bichir lapradei | reverse complement strand
AATAAATATAAAACTTTACTGACTTCTAAATTAACAGGAATATCATAGTTTTTCAACCACTAGGCCAATGTTAAATCTAAGGTTGTAGACTTTATTTTTCCAATTACTCCCCTATAATGACTTTACATTTTAGGTCTTTTCTTTCTGCACACTGCCAGTGTAAAGAAGTATTACAACTGATGTGTATAATAATGTTCACAAGATAAATCTCAGGAGAATTTATGAGACTTACAACTTCAAGCTCAGGGAAAGTAGACTGCACAGACATGAACTCCATAAATGTAGCGAAACCTTCATTTAGCCAAAGATCACTCCACCATTCCATAGTGACCAAATTGCCAAACCACTTAAAAAAAAAAAAAAAAAAAAAAAAAGATGTTAATAAATATAGCAACAGACAGCAATGATCTACAACCAAACTCTGACAATGTAAGAAAGTCCTCCCAATGATACTCTAGCAAACCCAGAACAGTCACAATATATCTGTTTATTACCAGTAGGAGATGCTTATTCTAGTTTTAATAATACTTGAGAATGTACTTGCAAACTGTCTGCATTGTGCTGTATGCAATGAAAGATAGAAGTGGATACATGAATAAATACCACACATCCAGGAAAAATTAACTTTGGCATCTGGAAAAGAATACAGTACAAGATATATAAATATAATATACAAATACATACACACCCACAGACGCAGTGGTGTGCAAAAGTATTCAATCCCCTTCAAAGTCATCATAAAAACTCAAAAGTTAGCGTTTGCATATGTATTCAATCCTACACGTTGTCGACAACCCTTTTGTTGTATTAATAATTATAATGATAATAATACTACATTTTATTTAAATAGAACCTTTCCCATGCTCAAGGTGCTTAACAGCCTTAATTCTTTAGGGGTAAGTATATACTGTACCAGTTTTGCAAATTTTTCAGGAGTGATTTTTCCCCATTCATCTTGGCAGAGTTTATACAGATCATCTAGGCTGGTTGATGGCACCTCTAGACAGGACTTTTTAAATAGTGCCACAGATTTTCAATAGGGTTAAGATTGGGGATTTTTGACATTCACCTTTCTGTTTCTGAGCTATTTCAGTGTCGCTTTGGCCTTATGCTTAGGGTCACTGTAATGTTGAAGGATGAATCTCCTCCCGAGCCATAGGTTTATAGCAGACTGGAACAAGTCCTCCTGCAATACTGTGTGGTATTTGTGTCCATCCATTATCTCTACAACTTTGATGTGATTCCCTAACCCAGCACATGAAAAGCATCCCCACAGCATGTTAACCCATCATATTTCAGATTAGGTATAGTGTTTCTTGAGGTATGGGCAGTGTTAGTTTTACGCTACATATACCTCTTTGAAGTCTATACAAAAAGTTCTATTTTGGTCTTATTTCTCCATAAAAACTTCTCCCACATCTTAACTCGGTCTTTCTCATGCTTTGTAAAAATTGCCACATGTGATTTTATGTGGACCTTCTTAAGGAATGGCTTCTTTCTTGATACACCCTCACACAGGCCTGTTTTATGGAGAGCTCTGAAAATGTGGACCCATGCACTTTCACTCCAGTTTCAGCCAAACAGAACTGTGGAGTTCTGAGAGTGAGTGTTGGGTTTTAGTAGCCTCTCTCATCAGTCAACATCTTGCTCTGATGTTTAGGTTTGAGGGGTTCCAGTAACAGTCTTAGTGCTGTGACGAATCTTCCACTTTCTGATGATGGATCCAACAGTGATTAATGGAATATTCAAACTGTTCAGTATTTTTTGTAGCCATTTGGTGCATTTCAATGATTTTGTTCTCACACCAGCAGGATGCTCCTTTGGCTTCATTTTTACACTGATTGTTCAACGTAGTCAAAGACTATGACCCTTACAAAGGGTGCTTTTTATATACAGAGAGATATCCGAAACTCACAAGTAGTACCTAATTATGTTTGATTATGGTCAAACATGTTATTTCTGATTAATTTGTCATTTGTGTAGAGCTGGAGCTTGCAAGGTACAGAGGTTTAAATACTTATGCAAACACTAACTTTTGATTTTTTCTTCTTCAGTTAAATATCTACAGAAAATAATTTATTTTGACTTTGGAAAAGCATTGCTCACATTCTAAATGCTGAAAGGATGAATATGTGTACAAATCTTTTGAAAATTATGATGACTTTCAAGGGGATTGAATACTTTTGCACACCATATGCATATATACATATACAAAAATACTCAAAGCACTACTTGGGAAGATGTCATTTAAAGTGGTTCACCTCAACATTCAGATATGGACCAAATTTCAGATACGAAGTATAAAAACTTAAATTTCAGATAATACATTAAATTCTCAATAAAGAATATAACCTAATGTATTTTTTTTACTTTGCATTTAATTTGTTTCTATAAAATAAATACTGACTCAGTCTCAAATGTTATTTTTATTACAGGAGGAAGACAACAAGCAAGCAGGACTAATATAAATGGCTTAATCACCTACAACAACTTCTATAATTTTAACAATGCATTTAAATGGATGTGATGAATGCAGAACTTTATCTTCATTAACAGTGAATTATCTCCTCATGCACATTACTACCTAGTTGCCTAGCATCTTTATTTGCTTGCATTCTTTTTTGCCTTTTGTTTGCTTAATATTAAATGGAGATATTGGTACCTGATGAGCCAGTTCATGTGCAATTACTACAGTTACCCTCTGTTTATCTAGTACTGTAGATGTGTTATCATAGAGAAGTGCTGTTTCTCTGAAAGTTATCAAGCCCCAATTCTCCATAGCGCCTGCTTGGAAATCAGGAATTGCAACCAAATCTGAGGAGAAAATAAATAAACAAACAACCAAGATGCAATTTAAAATCTGCTGTCAACTGTATAATTAAGCATTTTATATATTTAAAAACATCCAATAGGTTTATGCTTAATACAGTATGCACAGCTATTGCATGACTACATACTGTATGTACAGTGAAAGGCACTTACAAGGAGACCAACAGAGAGATATTTCCACAAAAACATTCTTAATAAAACTTTAGATGCTTGTGGCACTAATCATGGCACTAATATGAAACAGCATCTTCCATGGTAATTAATCATTAGAAGAAAATCAAATCCTGTTTTTGTCTGCATGCACTCCTTTTTCAGAGATCTTCATTGTAGGCTGGCTTTACATTTCATGCTCTGGTAAAGTGTAAATGGTTAGAACAAAGCCAGCTATGCATAACAAGCTTGTACTGGGTGCTCAAAGGATGTGTGTGAGCGTCATAGTGCTCAGCTATGCATAACAAGTGTCTTTTGAAAAAGCACCTCTTCAACACGAAGACTGCTCAGGATTTCTACCCTCCTAGTCCCCGTTTGGTTTGTTTCTACTATACTTTCAGTTTGCTGTGGAATTTCAAAAAGCTTAATCCACTTCTGCCACTTTTCAACATTATCTTGGATGGAACATGCATCTTCAATGATGAAGTAGCACCTTTTTTCTTCTAATTCTGGTTTGCTGACTAATCATGCTAGCCCGGAATAACCAAGACTTTTCAGATTTCACAAGGAACATGTTATGCTCTGAAATTTGAGGGAAAAAAACATTTGCTTAACAGGGATATATCCCGCTTTCTCAGATAGTTATTTTCCACAGATCTTTGCCTGCAGCTTACTATTATTATTAGGGGAAAAGGGAAAGATATAGTACGATATATTAAGTTTATAAAAAAACCATTATAATTCAGACAACCTCACAAATATGACTAAAATCAATGGTTTGCATGAACTGTTATTTCTTCTGAAATAATAATAGGAAGATTTAATTACAGACATTTTCAACTGAGTAGTGTGTTGCTTCAGGGGTTAGATATTTGCTCCCACAGAGTTTTGAGTTTGAATCCTGGCCCAGCCTCGGCCTGTGCTGAGTTTTCACATATTCCCCATGTTTATTTTGTTTCCCCATAGGTTACTCTGGTATTCCTGCCACCTACCAAAGACACATGGTTTACGCTTACTTGCAACTCTAAAATGACTACGCATTAGTTAGGTATTTATTTCCAAAAATATGTCCTGCAATGGAACCCCATCATGGTTGTTTCACTAATTCCAATTAATGCTGACAAGACAGGCTACAAATCTGGTTTCAACAGACACTGACATTTTTGTAATATACTTTGTTTGTTATAAACTTTTTTTACACATTTTTCTGAGTTCTATTTGTAAGTACATATACATAGTTTTTTTATTCATTTTACTCACAGAATTAATGTCTATCATTACTATTCTAGGGGTTTATTTTATAGCTGTTGCAAATATTTTGCCTCTTTTCTGATGATAGATTTTCCACTGGACTGCATGATTGTGAGATGCAGTCTACAAAGCCTTGCAATCCAAAGTCTTCCAGAGGTGTGTGGCAGTGGCATTATCATCGCAACAGCATAAAAAGTCAACATTTTAAACTTCATCTGAGTTTGTGGACAAAAATAAACAAAACACCTTTAACAGTTAGTGACTTTGTGTGTTTAAGGTTCTCTTCTTAATATTAGACTTTAGGCTACTGGCAAAAGACTACAATTTTGAGTTGTGTTTCGGAATGACAAAAAAAAAAAAAAAGAGAATGAACCTTTTGTTGACACACCCTGATTAGTTTTTGTCTACTCTAATGGTCACCTACATTCCATTATCAGAACTTTTCTTGTATTTGGCATAACAAGTTTAACTTACAGGAGCATTAGCAAGTATCAGTGTAAATGATCAAAACATAAAATTTAAATAAATAGAATTAAGGGGAAAAATGTTACATAAGTTTTGGTAAAAAAAATCTGTGTATTCAGCTGTGGAAAAAAGTAATTGTAGGATTAATTATGACAGGAGTTTAGTCAAAATCAGGACTTTAGTCACATAACAGGCCCTGCAGAAAAGGAGTTGAGCGTCTTCAGCTACATTTAGGTCCATAAATATTTGGACAGAGACAACTTTTTTCTAATTTTGGTTCTGTACATTACCACAATGAATTTTAAATGAAACAACCCAGATGCAGTTGAAGTGCAGAGTTTCAGCTTTAATTCAGTGGGTGAACAAAGCGATTGCATAAAAATGTGAGGCAACTAAAGCATTTTTTTGAACACAATCCCTTCATTTCAGGGGCTCAAAAGCAATTGGACAATTGACTCAAAGGCTATTTCATGGGCAGGTGTGGGCAAAATCAGTCGTTATGTCATTATCAATTAAGCAGATAAAAGGCTTGGAGTTGATTTGAGGTGTGGTGTTTGCATGTGGAAGATTTTGCTGTGAATAGACAACATGCGGTCAAAGGAGCTCTCCATGCAGGTGAAAGAAGCCATCCTTAAGCTGTGAAAACAGAAAAAACCCATCTGAGAAATTGCTACAATATTACGAGTGGTAAAATCTACAGTTTGGTACATCCTGAGAAAGAAAGCAAACACTGGTGAACTCAGCAACGCAAAAAGACCTGGACGTCCACGGAAGACAACAGTGATGGATGATCGCAGAATCATTCCCATGGTGAAGACAAACCCCTTCACAACAGCCAACCAAGTGAACAACACTCTCCAGGGGGTAGGCGTATCGATATCCAAGTCTACCATAAAGAGAAGACTGCATGAAAGTAAATACAGAGGGTGCACTGCAAGGTGCAAGCCACTCATAAGCCTCAAGAATTAAAAGGCTAGATTGGACTTTGCTAAAGAACATCTAAAAAAGCCAGCACAGTTTTGGAAAAACATTCTTTGGACAGATGAAACCAAGATCAACCTCTACCAGAATGAAGGCAAGAAACAAGTATGGAGAAGGCGTGGAACAGCTCATTATCCAAAGCATGCCACATCATCTGTAAAACACGGTGGAGGCAGTGTGATGGCTTGGGCATGCATGGCTGCCAGTGGCACTGGGACACTAGTATTTATTGATGATGTGACACAGGACAGAAGCAGCCAAATGAATTCTGAGGTGTTCAGAGACATACTGCCTGCTCAAATCCAGCTAAATGCAGTCAAATTGATTGGGCGGCGTATCATGATACAGATGGACAATGACCCAAAACATATAGCCAAAGCAACCCAAGAGTTTATTAAAGCAAAGAAGTGGAAAGTTCTTGAATGGCCAAGTCAGTCACCTGATCTTAACCCAATTGAGCATGCATTTCACTTGTTGAAGACTAAACTTCGGACAGAAAGGCCCACAAACAAACAGCAACTGAAAGGCCTGGCAGAGCATTAAAAAGGAGGAAACGCAGCATCTGGTGATGTCCATGAGTTCAAGACTTCAAGCTGTCATTGCCAGCAAAGGGTTTTCAACCAAGCATAAGAGATGAACATTTTATTTCCAGTTATTTAATTTGTCCAATTACTTTTGAGCCCCTGAAATAAATGGATTGTGTTAAAAAAAATGCTTTAGTTGCCTCACATTTTTATGCAATCTTTTTGTTCAACCCACTGAATTAAAGCTGAAAGTCTGCACTTCAACTGCATCTGAGTTGGTTCATTTAAAATTCATTGTGGTAATGTACAGAACCAAAATTAGAAAAAAGTTGTCTCTGTCCAAATATTTATGGATCTAACTGTATGCACCTCATACACCAGGCTGCTCACAACAAGAGGTGGGTAGTAACGAGTTACATTTACTCTGTTACATTTACTTGAGTAACTTTTTTAAAAAATTGTACTTCTAAGAGTAGTTTTCCTGCACCATACTTTTTACTTTTACTTGAGTATGTTTGTGAAGAAGAAACGCTGCTCTTACTCTGCTACACTGGGACCCAACTCCTTACTTTTTTCAATTATACATTAAACTATATTTTTGCAAGAAAGAAGTTGCCAGTGTATCTACTGCATGACTGTTTCACCAATCAGATGTAGCCATGCAGTCACATGACCACACACAAACTTCCTGCATCTTGCAGCCTGAGAGAGACTTTTTAGTCATGCGGGGCTCCTGTTCACTGCTAAACGGTCACAGCTTCACTGCAAGAATCAGATCATCGTTCACAAGCCTGCCTTTCATGTCTTTTAACCTAATGTCTTTTCTCCTTTTCTTGGATTCCCCCTTCTTTTTTGTGCTGACCCGTATATATACACTCCCGTCTCCATGGGCCTTAATCACTCACCGCAGGAAACCAATAAATCAATTGGGAATGATCGGACCCGCAGGTGCAACTCGCTTCAACTACCTCATTAACTCCCCGCAGTCGTGCAATTGCGCCCATGGAGAGTGACACGTCTTTATGGATTTGAAATTGGCCTTTTTTTTTTTTTTTTTTTTGAATCTGCAGACCCGCTACACCACAAAGTGCATATGCAGTATTATACTGTCAGTGTACAGGATATCTCGTAAGTAGTTTGCACTGTTCAAACATACATGTTACCTACTGTAGGTATCGGCTTCAAAAGCTTTGTTGTGAAAAACTGAGATTTGGAACTTTGTGTTATTTGTGCATCTTTATTTTGTAAAGCTGTGATTTATTTTTACTCATTTTTTTATTTTATTATTTGAAAATTGCAGAATTTGCACATAATTTTATATTTTTGTCTGTCTTATTACAACATTTCTAAAAAATAAATCATTTATTATGTTCAAACAGTTACTTTTGTTTAAGGAAGAAGTTAAACAACATCCCAAAATGCACCAATAACTGCACATCAACAAAACTAATATGGGTGTTACCCAAGTAAAAAACTTTGTTCAATAGGAACACATGTGACAGACTTAAGAGAAGAGAGGATGGCCTTTATCAAAGGCTATAAGTAAATGAACAAATTATCAAGATATGCACTAGAAAAAGTTATTAGGTAAGCTAAAAAGGCCTACAGTGCCAAATTCCAGCAGCAGTAGAACTGTGCAAATTCAAGGCACATGTGGCAAGGTTTGCAGTCACTAACAAATTATAAAGGTCCTATGACAGACACTTTTAATGCTAATGCCTCACTCCCAGACATTCTCAGTATGTTCTGCTCTGTATGTTCTGTGCTTGGACTAATAGTCAAAATATTGGAAAAAAAAAGTTACCAAGACCCCAGGTCAGCCAGATTAACTCACTTTTTAAATAATGGACCAGGGGTTCACCCTCACAAAGTTGAAGACTAGATGGATTACAACCACGTGTGTGGAATATTTGTGTCTTAGTGTGGTATAGTGGGTCCACAGCTCACTGAGCAAAGGCCATTCATTTTTAAATAAATAATCACTGCACCCGAAGCGGCTTCGTGAGGGGGGCGTTGTTGTGGCGAGCTGCGGGACGCTCGGGGTTGTGGGCGTTTCTCACCGGGTGCACAGGTGAGGAACTGCCCACATCCGTGATTGCTCCCGTGCCTAATGCTACAGCTGTGATGGCCCCTCTTCATTTTAAAAGAAGCGCGAGTTGGTTTTGGGGGGGATTAGAAAAAGAACGAAGGAGAAAAAAAAAGAGAGAAAAAAAAAAAAAGAAAGAGAAGGAAACAGAGGTTGGCAGCAGGAAGCAGTGAGGAGGAGAGCGAACAAGTCGGTGCAGGAGGAAGCAGGTGAGCGAACGCTCGCAGGCAGCTAAAGGCAGCCTGGGTGTTTGGCCAACACCTGGGAGAAGTGGTTGTGGTCGCCCCCGCAGAAGATTGTTTTGTAGGGCGGGAGTGACTGGGAAGGTACAGGACTCTCCGCGGAAGTTAGCGGGAGTCGGGACTTGGGACGCGGTGTCCCTAACGTGAGAGCCTTGGCCGTTAAGGGATTCCCAAGTCGCTGTCTGGAGGAGCCGACCGGAGCCAAGGATCGGTGAGGCAACTGACAGCAGTAGCAGTAGCAGGAGTAGGTAATAGGTCAGCTGCAGAGTGAGCGTCTCCCTTGTTGCGGGGCCCTGATGGGTGAAGCAGGAGAGACGCTAGTTGTAATTGAAGGCACCGAACTTGTTGTGGATTTTTAAAGACTGCTTCCTGAAAGATCATTTTAACCTCTGGTTTTTAAGGATTGTTTTTTCTAGTGTTTTAACTTCCACGTTTTTCTTTTAATGGATTATTTATTGAAGAACTTGGAATCACTGCACTATTTATTTGAACACCTGTTTTGTTGACTGTTTTAAATAAAAGCACTGTTTCACTTTTAACCATCCCCTTGCTCAGATGCTCTATTATTGCCTTCACTGACTAGCTCACCGGTAACATTACCGACAGTGTTTGGGTTGAAGGTCTCCCGAATAGCAATGGGAGTGTGGAGCCAGAACCCGCATCGTCACACTTAGAGATGCCTGGAGTTTTGACTAAAACCTTCAATTTATCTCAAAAACAGGCAACCATCTCTCAGGTTTTCAAAAAGACCACCACTGTTCCTATGCCCAAAAAGCTCAGAGTCTGAATGACTATCAACCAGTTGGCCTCTCCTCAGTGGACATGAAATGTTTAAAATAGTTTGTTCTGTCACACATCAACATCATTACTCCCATCTTTCAGGACCTCTGCAGTACGCTTATCAGCCAAACCAGAATGTGGACAATGCCGCATCAAAACCCCTCCACTCTGCTTTTAATCATCTAGAGGGTCACATCACATACTTTTGGATGTTATTTGTTTATACTACAGGTCAGTTTTGAATACCATCATCAATGTGCCCAACTCCACCTGTAACTGAATACTGGACTTGTTAACAAGGTGGAAACTGGGTAGGTAGGACTGGTAATAAAACATCATTACCATTGCGGCTATCTGAGACTAAAGCTATAATCACTACTTACTTAAGACTGTACAGCCAGATATGATACTAATCATATAATTAAATTTGCAAATGACACAACAGTCATTAGTCTCAATGAAACCAGTGCCGAGACTACATACCATTATGTAGTCATAGGACATTATACTTTTCCCATGATACTGTTCATATTGTGATTAAGGCTTCATGATACAATAGTCCCACAATATGAAATCTTCATAAAAAAAATGTACTGTATGTTTAGTGTCACTGAATAAATTCAAATGAGTACACAAATACACAAGTTTTAGTACTGTATATGTTTTTGTAAGCCTTTTCTCTTGTATTAAAATAATCTTAATAAAGTAATGAACATCAAGATGGAAAGGCACACATCAAATGACAGTTTAGCCCAAGAACTGGTATGTGTATCTGACAATCAAAGATCGTAGTTTGAGAAGTAGAACTTCCCCTCTGTTATGGCCATGAGAAATGCCCCATATAACAGCAGACACCAACTAGCCATGGCTATCCTTGCCCTCAGTCATCTTCCATTGTCATGCACGGTCTATCCTCACAATCCAGTGAAGACAACTTATCTTCTGTGAGGGCTTTTATTTATCCAATGCTCCAAAGCTGCCTGGATTCTCGATTGTTCCCGGGATTGTAAAGTATACGGCAAATAATCCTAGGGTTTATGGAATGCAGAGCACAGCATACCTGCATGACAGGTCGCTGTCAATTATGTATCCTGTCCTGCCCATCTTAAGGGTAATCAGCAGATTACTACATTACTAGAATAAAATATTTGTACTATAGTAACATTATATCTGTTGTACGTTGAATAATACATGCTAGTAAGAATTTTTCTGCACTTGTCACAATAATAACTTATTAAACTATAATATAAAGTTACTGCCATCCAAACTTAATTTTTAAAAACAAAAAAGTAAGATAACATCAAACATCTCTCTAACAACGACTGTCCTGCTTGAACTTGTTCCATTAGCCGCGGGTAAGGACTAGTTCTATGAAGAGCTTTTGTTATATTCATTTTTAAGAAAAATCAGAACGTCAACACTCTACATAAAGCGGTGCCCTCTGCACTGTGACAGTTGTGCAGTTGAAACACTCATCTGGTGTAGCCATAGCTTGGACAGATGTATATTAGAATTTTGTGGTTTTCTCCCTCCACCAGGTTGGAACACTGCTGTTAAGAGCAGCACAAGATTCACTATTGTATAATTCCTCCCTTTTTAAATTCCCCACTTGCTAAGAAAAGTGTTTTTGTTTCCCTTTTGTTTCATAATATACAATATAACACTTAATTTTTTTTATCGGCAGTGCCTTATATTATGTAATTTGCCACAATGAAATTTTGTCTTATGCCTGCCAGGTTAACAGTCTGTCTGACTTACTGTATATTACATTGATAACCTAACCTTGAACAGAAACAAAACTAAAAGAATGATTCTGGACTTCAACATTTTGAATGGATGGGAGAGTAGTGGAGAAAGTGAGCAGTTTCAAATTTCTCGGTCTGCACATCTCAAAGAAACTAAACTGATCACAAAATACCACTGCCATCATCAAAAAACACAGCAGTGTCATATATATATATATATATATATATATATATATATATATATATATAGATAGTATGACGGGTCTCTGGGAATGTGGAAACAAACTGGTGAACTTCTAGTTTAAAATGTACTGACAGTAGAGATCACAATTTGGTAAGAGAACCCCATACCCTCAGAGAAGACATCACTGCAAAGTGCTGTGAAGAAGGAAGAGAGCATCACTGGCTCTATTCTCCCCACAATAGAGTCCATATACACCAACTGCTGCAGAAATGAGATTGATTCAATTCTGTGCGACTCTACTGAGCACAATCTGTTTTCCAAACTAAGGTCAGGCTGTAGGAAGGCTAGTATCAATGACCTCTCACTTCAAGTACAGTTTTTAACCCTCTGCAGTCCGTCTTCTTAATAAGCAAACTGTACATTAAGCCTTTCATGCAGCCATCTACAAACTGTTTTATTTCTCCACTCAGCATTGATATTAAAACTGTTTTTAATTACGATTATTTATACTTGTATAATAACAGAAAATTGTATATTATATTATATTGCACTGGACACTTATGCAGCATTATGTAGTTTTAAATTTATTAATTAAATATAACATGCATGGACCGTTTAGTCTTGTGTTTCTGCATTGTATTTGTATTGCCTACGCTTGTTTTGTTGTGTATTGCATATGAGTGACCTGTAATGTGTTTCATTTATCTGACTGGACAGATGATGCAAGATTTCCTATGTACACTTGTATAACTAACAAATAAAGCACCTCCAATCTATTGTAGTAATGACTAATTGAAATATATTAAGAAACATGATTATTAGTTATATAAAGCCATTCCTATAATACGGTACGTGATTGCTTACACATTCTTGTGAAGGCACATAGGATGTTTATTGTGTAGTTGCACTTTTCTTTAGAGACCCAAGCACGACAACTTAACAAACCAAACACAAGCTGTCATTTCTGAATATTGATCTTTGTATAATCCATTCTTCCTTACCTACCATAATAAAACCAAAATCTCATTACAAACAATGCTATCCATCCACTTATTTAACAAGCAAATGCAAATACAAATTAACCTGCATAATAAATACAAATACTTGCAAGTGACATGTATTTTCAAAGGAAGGCGGCTATGGACAAATGAGAATAAAAGAAAATGAAGAATAATATATTTCACCTAGTAAAGTAAATTAATCTTTACATATTTGGCACAGAGCAAAAAAGAGGTTATTTAAAATGAAAAGAAACCAGATTGGCAAGGAAGAGCTTTTCTGCATGTAACTGGGCATACAGAGGACACAAGCTGGCAGTAATTCCTGTAGTTTTAGAAGGTTATCTAGAAGTAACTGCTGTAAGAACAGTAGAATAACAGACAGTTACATACAGCTGATGGGGAGAATAACAGTACAAATAATAGAAGACGGGACGAGGGAAACAATTAATCTGGGAACTAACAGATGGCAGAGTGACCTGGCAGCTAAAGGATTTTGTAGGTGTATTCCTGACCCCAAGCATTATTCCTGGGATGATCACAAAACTAATCTAAAGTCATGGTTTACAAATTTCTCATTATCAGAGTCAAAGTAAACTTACAGGAGGAAGAAGGCAGGCATAAGGAAAGTGAGGGAAAGAAGTGAGAAGGAAACAGTTAAAGTATAAACTTAAAAAAAAAAAAAAAAAGAAAAAGAAGAAGGTTGCCATTTACCAAAACAGATTACTTAAAGTACCTCCTGATAAACTAAAAGAGTCTTAACAGATATCTGTAAAATCACAATGTTTATTCAATCAAATACAAACTGTGCACTCCAAGATACAAGCTTACTATTTACTCCTTTTAACTTGTAATCCATCAGTCGATTTTCTGAATAAACCTTTCTCTGTGCAGAGTTTCAGGAAGCCACAGCCTAAACTAGCAGCAAACCCTAAGTAGGTGTCAACAGGAAAGCAGACTATTATAGGACATACTTCTGTGAACACTCAGACTGAACTTATCTTAATATTCAAATTTACAGCAGGGTATTTTTATGTTAGATGATGATGATATCCTTGCTAAATGAAAAAATAGCATTATGGTGTGTTTAAATGAATGTTTAAGAAGAAACTAGCACATGCTGTACCATTTTAAAGCAAGTCACCATTTAAGTGTACATTTTTACCAAAAAGGTGACTCAGAATAATCTTTTGACATGGTCAACTGATGATAATTTTATGTTGTACTTTCTTTGGTAAGATATCCCTGAGCTCTTCACTTAAGGACCGCAATTCAGTTATAGCTATTCTAGGAGTATGAGGATGTAGTACTATTTGATAATCAAATGGAAATGCCCTTGTAATTTTAAAACATGGAAGTACATGCATAAATTACTATTATAAAATGTTAAATGTTCTGATCTAATGTATTTTAATAGTCAATTGCTGTCCCTTTGTATTTTTAACAATGAGCACTTGTTAGTTAAAATTGTAATTTATAGTGTATCATAATGATAACTTAAAATACCTGAATTGATGGGTTGATTACATGGTAATTGATTAATGGATTAAATATATATATATTTGAATTATTCTTCTTTTTAAGGGCAATTATAAAATACAAATGAATATTAAATTTAACAAATATCATACCACAACAGGAATAGCTATATACAGTGAGGAACATAAGTATTTGAACACCCTGCGATTTTGCAAGTTCTCCCACTTAGAAATCATGGAGGGGTCTGAAATTCACATTGTAGGTACATTCCCACTGTGAGAGACAGAATGTAAAAAAAAATTCAGGAAATCACTTTGTATGATTTGTACAGAATTTATTTGTATTGCACTGCTGCACATAAGTATTTGAACACCTGGCAATCAGCAAGAATTCTGGCTCTCAAAGACCTGTTACTCTGCCTTTAAGAAATCCACCTCTACTCCACTTAGTAATCTTAATTAGTAGCACCTGTCTGAGCTCTTTAAAGACACCTGTCCACCCCACAGTCAGACTCCAACTACTACCATGGGCAAGACCACAGAGCTGCCAAAAGACACCAGAGACAAAATTGTGGACCTCCACAAGGCTGGAAAGGGCTACGGGGCAATTGCCAAGCAGCTTGGTGAAAATAGATCAACTGTTAGAGCATTAGTCAGAAAATGGAAGAGCTAAAGACGACTGTCAGTCTCCCTTGGACTGGGTCTCCATGCAAGATTTCACCTCGTGGGGTATCACAGATGATAAGAAAGGTGAGGAATCGGCTCAGAACTACACGGGAGGAGCTGGTCAATGACATGAAGAGAGCTGGGACCACAGTTTCAAAGGTCACTCTCGGTAGAACACTATGCCGTCATGGTTTCAAATCACGCATTGCACGGAAGGTTCCCCTGCTCAAGTCATCACATGTCCAGGCCCGTCTGAAGTTTGCCAATGACCATCTGGATGATCCAGAGGAGGCATGGGAGAAAGTCATGTGGTCAGATGAGACCAAAATAGAACTGTTTGGTCTAAGCTTCACTCGCCATGTTTGGAAGAAAAAGGAGGAGGAGTTGTATCCCAAGAACACCATCCCTATTGTGAAGCATGGGGGTGGAAACATCATGCTTTGGGGGTGCTTTTCTGTGAAGGGGACAGGATGACTGCACTGTATTAAGGAGAGGATGAATGGGGCCATGTATTGTGAGATTTTGAGCAACAACCTCCTTCCCTCAGTCAGAACACTAAAGATGGGTTGTGGCTGGGTCTTCCAACATGACAATGACCCGAAGCACACAGCCAGGATAACCAAGGGATGGCAACGTAAAAAGCATATCAAGGTTCTGGAGTGGCCTAGCCAGTCTCCAGACCTAAATCCAATCGAAAATCTTTGGAGGGAGCTGGAACTCTGTGTTGCTCAGCGCCAGCCCCGGAACCTGACAGATCTAGAGGAAATCTGTGTGGAGGAGTGGGCCAAAATCCCTGTTGCAGTGTGTGCAAACCTGGTCAAGAACTATGGGAAACGTTTGACCTCTGTAATTGCAAACAAAGGCTTCTGTACCAAATATTAACTCTGATTTTCTCAGGTGTTCAAATACTTATGTGCAGCAGTGCAATACAAATAAATTTTGTACAAATCATACAATGTGATTTCCTGAATTTTTTTTTTTTACTCTTTTGTCTCTCACAGTGGGAGTGTACTTACAATATGAATTTCTGACCCCTCCATGATTTCTAAGTGGGAGAACTTGCAAAATCGCAGGGTGTTCAAATACTTATGTTCCTCACTGTAGTTCACCATTCTCATCGGACATGATCCTCAGACCTTGTTGGCCTGCACTGCAGCTTATGAAATTCTGAAATTACGCATACAATAAAAATAACATTGACAGATAAGCCACAATATATAATTTCAGCACATTTTCTCCTCCAAGATATTAATGTGCTGTTTAAAAAACAGTACACAAATTCTTTTGCAAATATAGTCACTGTGGCAATAAATACACACATCACTTAAGTCCATGTCACATTACGTTATGTTTTCCAAAGATTTTCAGTCGTTGCCTTTATATAATGTTAGTGAGTCAGAGATGTGCTCCCAAGAAGCCAGTCACATAATGTGACATGCCCTGCAACTCACTTCCACTAGTCTGCAACTCACTGAAATAAAATCAAACAGGCTTGATTTTGTCTTTAGTTGTAGGAGTCGGCAACTAACGAACGCTCATTCATCAGTATAATGCATATAATGCAGTGATGAGGACTATGGAACACTGAGGCTTTGGACCGCACAAACAGAAAAGAAGTTTGGCTGTCTGTTATCTCTGTTTTGTGCACCATGACAGAATGGAAAAAAAACGTGCAAGTGTGATTGTACTGCAATGTCAACACACGATCGTTAAATGTGACATGGTCAGTGATTTTCAGTAGTTACAAACTGACATGGTCCAGTGACAAAACCAGCAACTGCAGCCAAAAAATCTGACATACCCCGTGACTAGAAGTTGTGTATGTGACAACAGCTACCAAGTAACATACCATTCTCAAAAATCACTAAATCTGATTTAGGATCATTAAGGCGCAGCACAGTGGGTAACGCTGCTGCCTCGCAGTTAGGAGACCTGGGTTCACTTCCCGGGTCCTCCCTGCGTGGAGTTTGCATGTTCTTCCCGTGTCTGCATGGGTTTCCTCTGGGTACTCCGGTTTTCTCCCACAGTCCAAAGACATGCATGTTAGGTGCATTGGTGATTGTTCCTGGTGTGCGTGTGTGTGTGTGTGTGTGTG
>JANRMT010062835.1:24788465-24803554 GCA_026402145.1 Polypterus bichir lapradei | reverse complement strand
GCTGGGAAAACTTAGTGAACGTTCTGTGACGGTGGGGGATGGAATAGCCGGCTGCTTGCTGCTCGTCTTAATCGGCACATTTAGAAGACAAAAGACGCTGGCGGAGAGATGCGAACGGTTTTAAGGTGGGCCAGATCTACGAGTTTTTTCGTAGACTCTGGTAATTCTAGTGTTAAAGGACTGATGTGCAAAGCAGAAAATATAATATATAATATCTGCTAAATGCACTGTATACTGTTTGTTCCTTCCTACACAGTCTGTTTAAAAGCAGGCATATACACCTAAGGCTGTGAACAACACTATAATGTGCTAAAGTATTCAACTCCTTGAATGTTGCCACACTTTATTATTATACTTGCCAAAGTACCCAGTGATGCCCAGGTATATTTGTACAGTGAGTTAAGGAAAGAAAGCCAAAGTTTTTGACCCTGTTATTGCTAGCTGTCCCATCTATCATTCATACAGCCTCTCTATCAACGTCTATGCTATCATAAGTTGAGAATTAGATTTTTTTTTTTTTTTTTTTCCGGTTCTGGCAGCATTCTAGAATTGCAGGTAACTCCTTGCTGAGTTGTAACAATGAACAGTGCCATGTCTAACTTAACTTCCAAATTCAAGGAGGACAGTTCATAGTGCTTAAATTATCAATATCAATGCGACAAGTATCATAAATTATGCCGGTTGTTACAGACTGGAATCAAATGTATGTTTTTATTCTAAAATAGTAAGAATATGCGCAGCTCAGTTCTCAAAACGGACTCGTCGGGAATCGAACCCATGAAGTTTTGGTTACCAGTCAACAGCTGATAACGCTGCGCCACCGAAGCACTCGTAGCAAATGCGGAGGGGTGGGGTGGGGTGACACTGACTCAGATTACTTTCCTGGGGAAAGTGGCTGTCTGGAACAGAAGCTTGTTGTTGTTGAATCCTCCTTTTCTTTTTCCATCGCCTTTTCTAGTAAGATGTGACGACAAAGTTCTTCTGCAAGCTGAGCAATGAAAACTATTCTTTTCACAGTGGTCCCCCCCATGTATGCCTTGCACAGTACATGTGCGTTGTTCATCGCCAGCATGTTGTAGCACACAGCAAATGGCCACCTGCATGTTCTTGCATGCACTGAATAAGCTCCTAATCTGACTCTAAGTAACAGCGCCAGCATACATTTACACCCGATCTGATGCTGTTTGTTTTCAAATAATATTGCACTAGTGCGATGATGTTTTCACATATATTGTCTCTTTCTTTCAGGTGTGTAATAGAAACCACAGCATAGACAAAAGTATGCACATTGCAATAGGTACACACATTGTAAATGTAGGAAGGACGATCCTTGCGTGTGTGTGTGTGTGTGAAGTGTTAACATTTGAATCTGATGATTGAATACAGCGCTGAACTTACTGCTCTGTACTATTCTGTCCTCTGCATGTCCTGGAGTACAAAACAAACAGCATACAGCAACATGTGGGGACTGCCAAGATCGGGGGGGGAAAAAAAAAAACACACGGTCACTGATTACACACCGCAAGATGTTATGCGAATGAATATGAATAAAATGAATAATGTTGCATCTGTGCCAGTTTTCCGAAATTTACTATACAGGTCATAAAAAGAATTATTCCAAATATATATACCTATGTCTCTTTTTTTTTTTTTTTTGACATCATAGAACATAAGGTGCATACTAATTCAGTGTGAGCAGGAACACTCAATAAAACTGAATAAAAAAAATCAAGTGACAGTGAGATACGAAGGAGGCAGATTCGCCAGTGTTTGTGTAGTCAGCTTTTATCCCTCCAGATGAGCGAATGTCCAGCTCCATTGTCTCAAAACACCACTCACATCTCCAGTTATTCCCAGTTTCAAATAAAAACTAACAGCGTCAGATCCCTGGGTGGGGAGGCGGTAGTATGTATCGTGATTTAGAGAGAATAAAAGTGAAAAAAAAAAACAGTAACTTTTACAAGTCCTATAAATGTACACTGTGTGTTACAGACGCAAACCAAGTGTATGTGTGTACTGTATAATATTAACAATAAGAGCAGCTCACTACTGAAAACGGCAAATATAGGATTGAGTTGGGATCGAACTGGGGACTCTTGATTACAAGTCAGCGAATCTTATTGCTACACCAATGGAAGCAGCTGTCTTATCCTTGAACCTTTAGTGAAATTGTTTATTTGATCTTTGGACTTCAGGCTTCATACATTATATAGTTTATGCCTACATCTTGTCATTTACTACTAAAATATGAAAAACGTTTCTGTTATAAAAATGTGTTTACACAGATTACTGTAGAAATGAAACACACATGAAATGCGTGTGTTCCAAATAACTATCTATTATTTCCACTCTAAAACTCCACTTCACTCCCAGATAATCAATCAAGGCATGAGCTGGGAGAAGTGCGTGCACATTCTAAGTCGGTGGGGGGATGGAATTGCCGGCTGCTTGCAGCTTGTCTTTATCGGCACATTTAGAGGACAAAAGATGCCGGCGGAGAGGTGCAAACGGATTTAAGGTGGGCTGGATCTACGAGTTTTTTCATAGGCTCTGGTAATTCTAGTTTTAAGCCAACAAATGGTACGTTTTTCCATGCCTCCACTTTGCATTCATTCACTGAAATTCTTTTTTCCCCCCCCATGTGCTTCTGCCATTGTCTTTTAACAAAGCAATGAAGAAATTGGGCTATTTATACTGATTTGCATCAGTATATTTGATTTGAGTCAGGGAAGGGCTGTAGGCACTTGCTTGTGCCGTAAATTTCATGTTAACTGGGATTTCCAAAGGGAAAGTGCGTGGAACCTGGCATACACTCATTTCCACTTTTGTCCGTACACCATGTAAATTGTACATGAGGCCCCTGGACTGTTAAACTAAGTAAATCATAAAGAAATTTTAAATCACCCAGAACAACTCTCATTCAGTGATAACCTCCACAGCTATACTAGACTATAGAAATGACTTGACTTCTCACTTATTTTTAAAAAGTGAGTTTGACAGTTGTTGAATGGATGAAACCACCACTTTCCCCTGTAATTAAATTTAATTTCTGATGTGCTTAACCTGAGTACTTAGTACTGATCAAAGTTCACAGCATTCGGTGTTTGTATAAAAATAACTGATCAGAAGAATGTTTAGCTCCATAAAAAAGGCATAGTGTAATCACACAATCCATTGGATTAATATAATCTGTAAAGTATACATATGTTATGCAATACAATTTAACAAGGCCAACTATTGATTAGTTGACTGTACGTCTAATCACAAACACACAAGGCTTAAATTTCTCAAAAATCCATACCTTCATTCTTCCTGCTAACATCCACAGTCCCCGTTTCTCCACAAGTCTATAAATGCGATTAAAGTGAAAAATGGCCTCCATTACTGGAGGAGCGTTGGTCTCTACAGTAAGGTAATTGGTAAGTTCTAAAACCTGTTGAATGGACACTCTTCCAAGTCTTAAATGAAAATGACAGGATAAAGACATTTAAGGATAGAATATTGTGCCAAATAAAAACAAAGAATTTCAAATTTTATTAAACACATTAAAATAAAATAAAGAACCAAGTGCACCCTAATGTCAGCATATTTATGATACTGAATAAAATGATACTCAAATAGGTTAAAAAAAACAAGTGTCTCTTTCAAAGAACAGGATGCCTGGCTTTAGTAAACAAACCAAGGTAGATAAATTCAACAATAAGCAATAATAAAACAACTACTAGAGGTACACTACATTTAAAGCGCATGGCTGAAACCTAATATGTTTCATTAACAATTATTGTCACTTGTAATTATAAGCTGCACTAGATGTCTCACTATACTGAAGTTTACAAATGTTGCAGCATAAAAAGTTCAAAATTACTAAGGAAGCTCTCTAAAAGCACAGTCTTAAGTATAATTGTACAAAAAAGTTTGTAATAGATACTACCTTGAAAGTGCAAAAATATCACTGATTAGACAGGCTCTGTCCTGATAAGTGAGAAGAGAATGGTTTTTATTTAATAAATTAATTAATTCACGCCAACCACTGTTGCCATAATCAACCAAGTAGAATCCATCTTTGTTAATGTTGTATTTAACCCATTCCACTTCACTGGGACCTGTCACTGTTTCTGTAAGAAAAAAGGAAAAAAATATACAGTATACTGCGTGTATACAGAATAGAGATACTGAAATAATACAAGCTGATTTCTATGATTGGGCCTGAAAACATTCTGAATTCGCTGTATGCTTGAACATATGTATGCATAGTTACTTTATCTAACGAACAAGTTACCCAATACCAGCTGACACTTTGTAAAAATGTAACTATTTATAAACTTATATAATCTCTATTTAAACCCTATTTAAATTAACCTACGGTACTGTAATGAGACAAGTACTACATCATGCCATTATGCTTTACACAGTACCTGCATCTTAGCCCCTCATTATGTAAATGCATTAATACATGGCACCAATAGCCTGTCAAAAAAAGACCTCCACCCAACGACTACTAATGTGTAATACGCTAATCAATTGCCTTTTCAAGTTGTAAGGACACATCCAGCATCTTAAAATCTTACTGAAATAAGTAGTGTTAGCAAGCAGGTAATCTGCAAAATCTTAATCTGAATTTTTTTTTTTTTTTTACAGCTTTGCAAAATTTCAACACATTCCACATATATTCCTCCTTATTAAAATGACTTGCTTATACAACCACCATTTTCCTTTTGTCACACCATTTTCTTAATAAAACCTGAACTGATAACACTGAACAAGGGCTGGTATAATTTTTCATATTACATATCCAAAAAACACAAAGTTATAAAACAAGAATGAATTTGATGAAATTACATAAAAGAAACCACAAAATGATCTAACACATGGATACCTGATAAGGCTGCAAATAGTGGGCGGCACGGTGGCGCAGTGTTAGCGCTGCTGCCTGGCTGTAAGGAGACCTGGGTTTGTTTCCCCAGTCATCCCTGCGTGGGTTTCCTCCGGGTGCTCCAGTTTCCTCCCACAGTCCAAAGACATGCAGGTTAGGTGCATTGGCGATCCTAAATTGGTGTGTGGGTGTGAGAGTGTGTGTGTGTGTGCGCCCTATGGTGGGCTGGCACCCTGCCTGGGATTTGTTCCTGTCTTGCGCCCTGTGCTGGCTGGAATTGGCTCCAGCAGACCCCCCATGACCCTGTGTTAGGATATAGCGGGTTGGACAATGACTGACTAGTGCTCAACCAAGATTTCTTTCCCATCTCTTAGAAAACCTATTCTCTGTAAAGTTTGCTGAAAGCAGGGTAAATGGCCTGTCTTATTATTATTATTATTATTATTATCATGTGTAACAGAGCTAGTGGTGTTTAAGCTTTTCCTAAGTGTGAACCAACTTTTGGTGTCTGTCTGAAGTACGATACTACATAGTACATCTGTAACAGAGAACCAAAGGGTGACACCATAAGAACTGGGTGGATAAAACAGTTTGGAGAAATGTGAGTGGGATTATTTTTGAATTAACTAAGACTGTGGGAATTAAGCCCCAATACATACATTTAGACAATTACACAGGTTGTTTTTTTTTTTTTTTTTTTTTTTTTTGCTTTGACATATGGTACATGCATCTCCTCTTTCTCATCTTCCTTTTACAATAAAAAAAAAAAAACCTTAAATCATACTTATTATAGTCATTTTTTAGGAAGCCTATTAAAATTCAAATTCATTAATTTTCTCTTTCTGGGATAATTCCATATAGAATTTATGACATTACTTGCTCTTTGACTAATCTTACTTAAATGAAAGTGTCTGACACCACCACTCATTTATTCTGGCTAACAGACATTACATTATCAAACTATGAGGCAATGAGGTTTCACAGCAGGGACATGTAAAAGATATTTAACAGGAAATATGTAACATCAAATATATACTAATATGAACACTATCTCATACCTGTTTTGTTTCTTAGCATGTACACATTTTTGCAGGTTGAATAATTTGAGCAGGTGCTGTTGATGGATGTCAAAGGAATTTGCCACAGAGAACTGCTGAAAAACATTGCATATAAAATTATATTAAATGTTACAAAATGTAACTCTTAAGTAAAATGTGGCCTGAACAGTATTTTCTTAATAACCTAATAAACCTGTGGTAAAAAATAAAAAAAATGTTGATTCAAATGGAAAAAGAGACAGTGTATGGTCTGAGGAAAATAAATCAGATGACTAGTAAGTGGTGTTTGTTTGATTTGGATACAATCATTGAACAATTTCTGCATTTACAAAAATATATAAATACTCAGAGGTATGCTTCCAATATTCAACAGGTAGACAATACAACACTGATGAACAAATAACTTGCATAAATAACATGGAATATCATACACTCAGAAGTCAAGGATGAAAGAGAATTCAGAATATTTTCTTTGTAAATTAAAAATCTACTTTTTACTTGTGCGTTTTCAGGAATTTGCTCACAGATTATTTACTCTACATTATTATTATATCAGTTAACTACATGTTGTAAATTCAAGTTTATTTTACTTTTTAAATGAGTCATTCACTATGAAAGTTGCAATATAAAATAAACCATGTTATTGTACTGCACATTAAGTTTTTCAATATCAGCATGCAGCAAAGTTAACATGGTTGCCTCTGTTGCAATTGAAAATATGGATATTAACTTTTTTTGGATTTGAGATTGATAGAGAAAAATGAAATGTTAAAATATTGTTAAATCTTAAAAAGTGATAAACTTAACACAATGAAGAATACTGTACATATCTTGTAAGTTAACTCCATGATGAAAAATATGGTGGCAAAGTTGAAAAACAACAGCTGAACTACAGAACCTAACAAAGAAAAAGTTTAAATATCTCTACTGTTCAGTGTGGAATTCCTGTTTACACTTTTACTAATGTATGCTGATGTAATAATGTTCCACCAGGTCATCTTGTTATTTATTTATTTTTTCTTTGCTTATCTGCTTATCTTTTTAAGGAGTTGTAATTTACAAATGTCACCCTGATCAGGTATAGAATGTATTCTAAGAAAAGTACACAACAATCCCCAATTATGAAGCTAATTTAATGCAACATCAAAAAGGCACACTAGCACCTAAATATTCTGACAAAGTTAACTTCCAAAGCAGATATTTTACAAAGGAACAGACATATACAAAAATAACCAAAGAATTTTGCCTATCCCCTGTTAGAAATTTAAGTTAAACTATAATTCAGGGGTCACTTCTTTTGAATTAAATTTACCTTTTTTTTTTTTTTTTTTTAAGATTTGTTCCCCTGAATTTCTTCATCGTTCCTCTAAATTGCTTCATTTCTTTCCTTAAATGGCACCCAAACAGAAATGAAATGGGAAGCAAGTGAGCCAACAGAAGACCAAATAAGTCAGGACCTCAAACCCCAAACAATTTCATTCCAATCAATTCCTTAATTAGGCTCCGATTCTTGTTGTTAATTAAACCCATTCTTGTTGCTGCTCTCATTGAGAAACAGCACACATTTCTGAAATTGTTGATTTTTTCTTTTCTAAGAGCACTGTTAAAATATTTTGGAGACCTGAGCAGATCAACATTCCTGAGACCTTCATCTTTCTTTACTAGGGGGCTTTGTCCCCAGATCGCTTCTCTCGCCAACCCCCTTGCCTATTCTATGCACCAGCAACTTTGCATCTCTGCCGCTCATGTATGTGGATTTCACTTTCGCCAAAAAACAAATCTTAATTCTCGCAGATAGGCCTCTTCATTGGGAACACTACTTTTCTCTGATGGCAACACGAATTAGATGATCTACAAGACTCCGACTTAAAGTTTAGAACCAAACAATATCTACATACTTCTGTCATATCAACATATATTCAATCTCTTTTCACTTTTACCTTTTTGTCAATATCGCATTGAATTTTGATTCCGGGTTTGGAATTACATCGTGACAATGCAACATATAACTACCCATAAGTGAATACCATTTCTTTCTCTCTACACGAACTGTCTCTGACAATAGCATTCACACAAATGAGAAATGATTGATCCGTGTGCATGGTTGTAAATGTTTTAGATGTGGACAGGACTTTTCCAAATCTCTTTGCATGAAGTCTTGACTTGCAGGGCTTGAAATTTTTTCTTGTGGGATTTCACTTGCACCAAACGACAAATCTTTTAATTCTCATGGATACACGTCTTCATTGGGAACAAACACTACATTTCCCTGATGGCAACATGAATTAGACGATCTACAAGTCTCCGACTTAAAGTTTAAATCTGAACAATATTTTTAATCTCTTTTTGCTGTTCCATTATTTCACCGAGTAATAATTTCCGTTTTTTTGCACTGTGATCTTTACTATCATTTTTTTGAGACTTAACGAATTTTCGTACTTCCATTATCTCTAATCTGCTTTGAATGTGTTTAGCGCCAACGTTTTTGAATTCTTTATGACGTTCTACTTTGTTATCTACTCTTTGTCTTTTATTTCTGGCCCCGGGCGTGATTAAATCTCTTGGCACAAAGTCTCGTGGTATGTGAAAGTGTCTTTCTGAGAAAGACACATTTCATCTCTCTTCCCAAGATTTTTTTTTTATTATAATAGAGAGATTTTCAGAAATTGTATGATGGACACAGTTTGCTGGTCGTATTTTAGTTTATTTTGTATCTCATTATTGTTTCGCTGCTAATTAAGGAAAAAGAAACAAGAGGTCTGAATCTTCAAGAGAAAGTTAAATAAAATTAATTCAAAAGAAGTAAATTAGGAGTAAAAACAGGCCACTAATTAAGTAAAGGGTTAGAATGAAAACCTACAGCCACTGGGGCCATCCAGGACCGGAGTTAGGGACCCCTGCTATAAATCAACAATGTTTATGCTTGCCATGTTTTCTTTTTAAATAATACTTTTTTTTCTTAAAAATATTCAGAAGATACAAACAATTAAGCAGAATAATAAATCTACCTAGGTTTATTTATACACATTCTCAAATTACATACTTTAATTCTACAATACCTGATGGTGGAATTCTTTGGGTCTACACTCAGCTGGAAGTATTCCTGCTGAAAATATACATTTCTGCCATTTCTCTTAACAGTCACAAGAGGAAATCCTTTCTGTACAGTCCAAGTTTTCATCATCCTGGAGATGCTTGATGTTTTATCTGTGACCTGTCAAATTGGTAATTTATTCAGATAATCACTATAAATATTACAGTAGTCCTTAATTTATTTTCAACTGTGAATGCCTTTTGGTATTTACACTTAGCATTCAGATTTATTCTTGGGGCATGGAAGGTCTCTCTTTTTACCCTATAAGGTTTCACATTCATAACCATACATGAAGCAAGATGAGGTAAGAAGCATTTCTATACAGTACAATCCCTCCCTCTGTTAAAATAAAATAAAAACAATTTAATCCTGAGTTCTTCTTTATATGTATGCACTTCCTTCTTTCCTGGAAGGTGTGAGGTATTTTAAAACCAGCAAACAACAAAACAGTGTTCAAATTAAATAAAGTGCAGTGTATCAAAAGTCTTCTTTAAATAAATAATCCATTAAAATGAGTGAATTAGTGGAGGTTAAAATCCATTAGTAAAAAAACAAGTTCTTTAAAAACAATGCAAATGAGGTTAAAACAATGGCTGGAAGCAGACTCTTAAAATCCAAAGTATGGTGCCGCCGCCTTTCTACCTGGCGGCTCCCCTGCTTCTCCCATCGGGTTTTGCAATAGTGGAGTCGCCCTACCAGCAAGTGCAGCTGCCTTCCACACTGGTCTGGTAGCCCTCCGATCCCTGGCTGCGTCGGGCTCCTTCCGGACCGAGACTTGGGTTCTTTCCCCAGGGGCCAGGGCGCTCACTCTTGGGCTAAACCAGCCCAAAGCCTCCATGACTGCTGCTGCCTTTCGACAGCCAGTCGTCTTCAATACCGGTCACTCCAGCTCAGTGATTGCTGAACCGATCGGCTACACATACCCCGCCCCCTCGCTAAGCCGAGAGTGCAGCAATTATTTATTTAAAAAGTGGCCTTTTTGACTTGAGCTGTGGACCTGCTACACCACACTGTCCAGTCGTTGTACGAGAAAAAAAACCCATGTGCAAAATCGTGGATGAAGCCTTGTGGATATGGTTTTTTTAGGAATGTCGAAAAGGCACAGTACATACCTTAGCAATATTTTTCTACGTGAAAATAGGTATGAGTCGGATTAACCGGCCAAAATGACAACCGGCCATGGGTCCAGTCCCGAATTGGCTGCTTAAGAGGGATTGTACTGTAATAGTTACTTCTCTTTTAGAAAGTGGACATGTATATTTTCACAGTACTGAAAATCTAAGCTGGAGGGGTACTGTGTGTCCATTTTCATATAAAAATGTGTACAGTAGTTACTTGTACTTAAAATATCATTTATGTAAAAAGCTCTCTCACAAAGTAACCAGGATAAAAAACACTGATTTAATTATTCATATACATAAAGATATTAATCTAGTGACTTTAGCATATAAAAATTAAAGAAAAAGCACACTAAAACATCTTCCTACAGTATCTTCCTTTTCTAAATAGGGTTTATAAGGTATTAGTGAGAAAATGTCCTATTGAATAACTCCATGACATTCCACTTGTCACAATTTAACTGAATAAGGTACAGGAACTCTTTTCAAAAGCTATGGAAATTTACATTCAATGAATACTTGATTTGTCACACTTTCTTAATTTTAACAGTTCCTGAGTACTTTTAAACAAAGTCGACAAGAATAGGGATAGAACTAATAGAATGAAATCAGCACACACGTTTAAAAAGAAGTAGTTTGCTTTAAAATAGAATTTGATCTATATGTAATTGGATAACCTTTGAAAATTCTAGGTCAAAAACAAAAAAGTAATATGGATGGAATGTGCAAAAAACATTTATGTGCATATATTACATGCATAATAAAATTCACGCAAATATGCCACACTAAAAAAGTATATTTTATAAATGAGTTAACGTTTCAAGCTTCATTTAAAAATAGCATTGTTGTATTACCTTGGACATGCTCTCCCATAAGTCTTCATTCTTTGTATTTCCATTTTCATGCGCTTTTAAATATTTAATTATGCCATTTTGGAAATCTTCTTCAGACATACATGACTTCAGCATTAACAAAATAGAAGCACCCTAGAAATATATTGGTAAGGAGAATAACTCTTTGTAAATGCTGATTTAGCAAAGGTAACTTCACAAGGCTGGAAATTCAATCCAATAATTTCTACAATGAAAATAAAAGACCTGTCCCTTACAACTAGTTTCAACTAAATTATTAAAGTCAGCCAGTGCAATTTGTATATATAACAAGTGCAATTTGTATATTTTGTAAAGTACTTTTATTACTATTCGGTTTTCTATTATTTTCTCTCTTCTTGTCTTTTTAACTCTTATGCCTCACACTGAGTAGACTGCGCCTTCAATTTCGTTGTTCCTTTGTAAAAGTGACAATGACAATGAAGATCTATCTATCTATCTAATGACTCGGCTAGCATACTTGCTGCAGTGATTCAATAAGGCCCTTTTTACTGGACCTCTGTTCTGTTTCAGACAGGCTTTGTCCCCTAAAAACAGCAACAAGCTATATTATTAATGACATAATATCCTTTGATAGATGAAATGCTACAATTACTATGTTGTTGGATGTAAGCACAATTTTTGAAAGTATTGATCAATCAATCATATAGCACAGGGTCAAGAACAATGTTGGGCTATTAGGCATTCTTATGTGATTAGTCCATCACGTTTAACATTTTTATTATGGAATGTGAGGAAGGTACTTATAATATTAAACAATGAAGTTAGATCTAGTGACCCTTAGGACTTATTGCTGTAATGGAATGATTTCAATTTCTTTTCTACATGCTGATATTATATTCTCTAACCTAATGTTAGCATTGTCCATGTGAGAGAAAGTTATGTTGCATTTAATGACTTACTGATATTCTAATGCCTTTAACACTTGAACATTTTTCAGAAAACTCACTCTTTGCAGAAGATGTGAAAATTGTGTAATACATACAAATATATGAATAGTCTGAATATGATCATTTTGAACTGTATATACCAGAGGGTGCACCAGTGAAGAAACGTTTACAAAAACACACACACACGAATGCACGCATGTGTAAATATTGAGGAAAATATTTGGAAGTGCACATAAGGCAAGAGGTAGCCAATACTTTTAAATTATTTCATTACCCATATTCGACAGGTAGTGTGGCTAATTTATTATAAAACCAGGTACAATGAAATTTGAGCCAGCACAGAGTTTTAATTAAATGCCCTTTTATTTCAGATACTTTAAAAATTAGGATTTATACTTGCCTAGATCACAATTACAGTATTTTCATTATCCTTCTCCAACCAACTAAAGACCCTGTTATAAAAGTACTTTTCTCTATCTTTCCATCTTTTCCAGTTTGGATTCACAGCACATTTCATTAATCAGATCACTAATTTTATTATATCATATCTACTAAAGTGCACTTAAGCCTCCTGGTAAATGTCACTATATCTTTTGGTAGTATTAACCTTCTAAATTTGATCTTTAATCCACAATGCTTATTTTACTATATAAATAACACATTTAAACATTACCATTGGTTCTGTTGGAACATATAGTCACTGAAGTGTATTATGTAGGTATAGCAAAAAGATGGAAGAATGTAAATAGCTCTTATGATTTTATTTTCTAATAAAAAAAAAATTTACAAAATCCGTTTCTTATAAGAAAACTTAAGTAGATTGATGCAGCATTTTGTGAGACAGGGATTTGTTTTTGTTTGTAGTCATTACTTGTGTGTGAAAATGAAAATTCCCTGGGTAATGGGTAACAAATATTTAGATTTTAAATACAGTCCCGGTCAAGCAGTGTCATTCTCATGTAGTTTTATTTCATCCATAAAAAGATTTTGGATCAACTTTCTCTACCAAAAAGGTATTTACATATTTTACAAATTATGCTAAAAAAAATCTAATATTCAGAAAGATAAAGTGATGTTTTAGAAGTGACTCGATTAAAAGCCATTTTCAGAATAGAAGATAAAATTGTCTTTTATAAAATAACATAACCATCTCGACCCTACAAAACTCATTTCAGGGTCAAAAGGAGCATAGCACCACTGGGTGTAAGGCAAAACTGGCTCTAGATGATGTGCCTTTACAAGACCCATCTAATACCCATATTCAGACTAATATTGGGTGAATTCTAAATTAAGCTAAGGCCGCTATCAATCTTTGTTGAGGTGGAAGGAAAACCAGAGTATCTACAGAAAAACACTAGCAAAAACACAGGGAGAATATGCAAACATATAATGGTCTTGAATTCAAAATACTATACCTCCATGAAATTATCAGTAATACATTCATTGAGAATAAAAACTTATCTCAACAGCCAAGGAGTTGCTTTCTTAACCAAGAAGCAGTGTGTGAGGCTTAGGATGCTGACAATCACTGCTGGTGGTTTCATTATTAACAGCTCAATGATTTGTACATTTATCTTAGTGGGGTCATAAAAAAGGAGGAAGTGTTTATTGATGAGAAATGATAAATTATCACACTCTAATTAATATATACTTTTATTACTTACACAACATCACAGAGCAGATCATTTTAGCAATGCAATATACCTTTTCATAGGACACTGAATCAAACATTTCCTCAATCTCTTCAGGAGTGCTTACAGAGGATGAAATGGGATGAGAGGAGTTTAATGAATCCTTAGCCATCGCCCTGAAGCGAGCCATCAAGAAATCATCATTCTGTGAGATAAAAGGAGGAAGAAACTAATTAATAGGGAAGCATTGCCTATATACATCATCAGTTTTAGTGGTGTAGGTAACCTGTAATGCAATCATGTTTATTTCATTCACTACATGATTAAAATAAAAAAGCAGTAATTCATTTAAAAACAAATCTGTGTTATATTCTTTAATTTAAACACAAAAATAACTTGTCGGGATTAAATTAAATAATTCAATTTTTTTAGTTCTAATATTTTACCTATTAAACTAGTTCTGAATTTATGAGAACTATTCCTTGTTGATAAAAAAAAAACTGCAGTGATAATGTAAAAGAACTATGTTACTATAAAAATAATACCAAAGATGTTTGTTTCTTCACATTCAGCTGTAAATTTTGGAGATTTCTAAAAATCTATACCCCACCCCTAGAATCATCGCTTTGGTATGAAACAGAAACTGACATGCCCTAGTGAATCCCTTGACCCTGATAAACAGCAATGTAAAAACAGACCTATATAATGATTCATATGAAAGAGACAATATTTTTGACAGGAACAGAAATAACTGAAGAGAGACACGGAAACTGTCCTAGAGGTAAGGCTTCCTAGGATGTTCCTAGAAACAGTTTGTAGTGATGAATGAGAGGTTGACCTCAGTGTGTGAGACATAATGGAGATCACTAAAATAAGTAAGACTAGGTAATAAAGTCCCCGTGATCTTAAAAAAAGGCACTTAATTTTATCTGGGTTCTGTACTAAACATGGATTTTTCATTGACATATTAAATATGAAAACTAGGTTACTCAAAAGTGTACCTAAAGGCTGTGTAACATTACTTAACATTTCCAGCAATTTTCAGTCGTAGCCTTCATTTACATAATCTTAGAGTCAAAAGCAGTAAATGGTACACTCCCATGAAGCTAGTATTGTGACATGCCAAGCGACTCAGTCCAACTAGTCTGTGACTCGTTCTAATAAAATCAAAAGGGCTCGATTTTGCCTTTAATTGCAGGGATGGGCTTTATGTGCACAAGAGCCAACAACCAATGAATGCTCATCTGGAACTACAATGCATATAATGGAGCAATGAAGAATAAGGGTTATAATAATGGGCCAAGATTGTGGCTGAACTCGCTGTACCTGCTAACCTGTCCTATAGCACTTGGTCCATCAGGCAGCATGCTATTGGATGTCCCAAAAAGGGGACAGCATTAAAACACTGAAAAGGTTGGCACTCAATCGATAAAGTAGACATACCAAGCGATTTTCTGCCATTCAGACTGACATGGTGCAGTGACAAGATCAGCAACTGTAACTGACAGGTCAGCCATGCCCAACAACTAGAAGTT
>JANRMT010062835.1:24739134-24765476 GCA_026402145.1 Polypterus bichir lapradei | reverse complement strand
ATGCAGATAGTTTATTTTTGAGCTATTTCTTATGTACATCGACAGCTGTATGTTAATAAAAGTGCCTGTGTGACATTTGAGACATGTGGCTTTGACTCAGAACTGTCTTTTTGTTATAACTTTGTGGGAAGAAAAAAATATCGAAATATACATCGTATATCGCCATTCAGCAAAAAAAATATCGAGATATGATTTTTGGTCCATATCACCCAGCCCTAGTTCTTGGTAAGGTGCCTTGTTATGATGAGTTAAGCATAGAGTACTAAATATGTACATTTCAACAGTGTATATGTTGGTGCTTCATATGAAGGAATATTTTAGACAAAATGAATACCCAAATAAAAAAATGTATTGTGAAAAATGAAAATAAATAGATAAAAACACAATGACATGAGACCATAAATAATTGTATTATAAAGGGTTTTTTTGCCTACTTTTTTATTTATTTATTTTAGTGACAATACACTCAACACGAAATACAGTTCAAAAGGAAAACTATCATTTTCACCTATCAATGCTGTGAGAGGATGGGCTCTAACGTGTACAGTTTTGTGACTGAAGAATTGTGGGTACAACACACATAAATCTCGCTCTATAAATCTGGTACTTGATGGCCAGACACCATATTTCAGATACAGACTCTTGAGAGGATGATAAATTCAGGGTTTCTTGAATTTAAGTAGATACTTCATGCAGTGATTCTGGCTAGCTTTTCCTTGCACTTGTGTCAGCCACAGCTGTACAACATCACAACCTAGTGCATGCATTTTGCTTGCCTTGGGAATCCTGTGGCTCATAGGTATGCACAAAGTTTCAACTATGAGTGCCCCTCTTTAAATTATCAGATGCACAAGACAATAACATATTCCTGCTTTACTTTTCTGTACCTGCTGTCTTAACTTGAAGAAAGCCACACTGTCTCTAATACACCCTGCCTTTCTAGAATTATTTTGCTAGCTAAAGACATACTACAACTTCCTACTGCAGATCCTTCCCATTTTGACTTCTCTGTAATTAAATGTGACTGACCTACCTTTTTACATGCTTGCCTTTCAAAGGAAATAAAATAATCTATTTATTATTGTAAAGTCATAGAATTATCAGATTAATTGCATGTGGTGTCTTTATTCCAATCTTGTCAATTCTGAGAAGGGATAAAAAAATGCACTGTTTACACTGTTACAAGACTGACAAAATGACTATACACAGCTAAAAAGTTAGTAAAATGAAACAAAGCAAACTGTTCAACTATTGTAATAACTAACAGAGATTCTGGAAAATAGATAGGGAACCATACCTATTTAAATTGTAATGTTGCTTACATGAATCAACAGGCATTTCTGCAGAAAAACTGGTGACGTGTATGTGGATATACAGGGTCAACTGCACTGTGCTATTAGCATGGGATGATCCCTCACTGATCTGGTTTTAGTATGTATTTATGGTAACAAGACTAATGTTTGGGGTTAGTTTCCATTAGGATTAATAAAGTATCTATCTATCTATATATATATCTATCTATCCATCTAGTGCTATGCACCCCAGAGCTGCAGTCTAGCAGTGGACCAAGACTAAGACAAACTGCAGTGGCAGGGTGCTTTTTGGAGTCAGAGAAGGGCAAATAAGTAGAGCACTAACTTAGACCACCTAGTGAACAGTCTGAAGGAAATTACTATGGTGGGTAATGTTACAAAACGAATTCAGCACGCATCAGACTGACAGTTACGGACATGAAAAATCATTTATATGCTATTAAAAAAATAGAACCAATATTTTATATTTAGATTCAGACTGAAGTACAGTGTGATACTAAATGAAATATGTTTAACTCAATGCCATAGAAAAAGACAAGTGACACATAGAAATATTTATATGGCATAATATAGGAAATATAAAAAAATAATACAGATTAACACATATTTAACCATTAATCTTCAATATACAGATGCTGAGTCTGTAACCACATCATTGCCAATGGCAGTCGATAGGCAATGATACATTTTGGAGCAATAGCACCTGATGCACCTCCACTAGCCTCCAGCTTTTCTTGTATAGCCCTTGTCTGATGCCCTGTAATTGCCTTTTTGGCTAATAATTTCATTGTTTTCCAGAACTTTTAGGTGCACAATGCTGCCCAGCTTCTAATCCTGAAAATGTGGATTGAAAGATGCTGCCAGTGTTTTGGAGGTATATTTATGTGTGTCCTCCAGAAGAGATCTCACACAGGCTACACTGTGAAGTTTACGCTGTGGTTAGACATACTTTACAAAAATTGTCCAGCCACTAACAAGATATTTTATATCCTTTGGTGACTATTAGATCAATTTGGTTATTGGGAAAAGCTGAGTTCATAATGAATGATAAGTATCAACTATTCTGTATTATGCAAATATTCTGAAATGAGTTACAGACAGAAGTGGTTTGTTGTGTGGTGGGTGAAACAACGCACTGTATCAGTGCACGCTCCCAACAGCTACAGAGAGACAGTTGTGCCTCAGGTATAATTCTACTAAAATGTACCTTTTATCACCATTACTTTTCCCTAATAGAGATATCAGGGTCTTTTCAAAAACATAAAGTAACTAACGTTTACAATATCGACAGCAACACTCATTTTGATCCAATGTAGCCTAAAGATTGCCATTATTTTTATTATGTTTTCAGAAAGAAATATGCAAGCAGTTGGGCACCCTCCTCAGTCTCTCAGACAACAGGGGTGCTTGTTGATTTAGCACTGAAAGCCCAGAAAAAACTGAATACTTAATTCTTTCATTATGAAAGTATTATACATTCTAAAGGGCATAATCCTCAATATAATCACAAATTAATTTAAAACATATGATAACTGCTAGATGTTTGAGCCGGTGATGTTTCTGATATGGTTGATACCCCAGCCGGATGGTCATGCCTAGGTTTTGTGATTAATTCATTATGCTGCCCTTTACCTTAATGTATTAAAAGCAAATTTAATCTTTATAATTCATTTTCTAAAATGTACACATACAAATGATCCACTGGTACCTGCCTACAGGGTATAAATAGTATTATTTGCACATTATCTTTTATTACTTATCGAGCAGACAATTACAGGAGTGCAGCAGGTGTATCCGATAAACTAGCCACTCGGTATATATCAGCAAATAATGAAAGTGCTGTTTTAACGATCAAGTACAAATTTATGTGTTCTCAGGTTTATAAACTGCTGGGTTAAAACTGCATATTAATCAGCCACTGCAGAGAGCCAGGCAGTGCATGTTTAGTAACTGTGTATGGCAGATGGCATAAATTTTCCAACAAAATGTTAGGCAGTGGTTTGTCTACAACACTGTCAATGGGGGAGCAAAAGTCAATAAATAGAGGAGGTCATCTAGCCAAAATACTACAAAAAAAAATTAAATATACCCAATCAAATCTGTTTTACATTAAACAGTTCAATCATATCTATGAAATAAACTGGACAACCTTAAAACTGAAGGTACACTATTCTTTCTTTTTTTATTCTCCTGTCAGAATTGCTACTGCAACTCTTCAATGGGACATAATTGCGCAAAGGTACCAGAAGAATAAAAAATAATACTGAAGTTAAAGGAACAATATTTACTTTTTCTCTATCTATATGCTTCCCCTTGGCCATATTATTTGTAGCTTTGGACTGGGTTATCATTTTTATGCAGATGATACTCCAACTCTATTTCAAGGTTAAAAGTAAAAACTTCATCAGATCTTTCTCAGCTCACAACTTGCCTTAGCAAAAGTAAAACCTGGATGAAGCATAACTCTTAAACTGCAAGAAAACTGAACTCCTGCAAATTGGCACTATAGTACAACTTAAGAAAAAGAGCTCCTTTTCAGTCACTCTTGATGGTGACCTCATTAGACCTTCTTCTAATGCAAAAAATGGTGTCATTTTTGATTCCCCACTTTCTTACTCCACCCACATAAAACACAGTAGGAAACTATGCTTAGTGCTGCTGTGATATGCACTTGAGTCCCCTTAATCCAAAACTTGATGATCAGGTTTCAAAGCTGATGGATGGAAAAATGAAAAAAGAAAATGAATAGAATGCAGAAAGTGTCAGACTTGTGATCATAAACTCTGAATTCCTGTACATTGTCAAACATAGTGCCGGCTCATCCCAGTAATAATAACCCACACTATTATAACATATCTGCTAGAAGAAATATTTGAGACAAGAGTGTGATGCAACCAATTCTAAACATATACTGAAGTCCTGTAAACTTCAATATTAACAAAAAAAATAAACACTAATACAACAAGACTGAAAATAAATAAATTTCTAAAGCTAATCAATTCTTGAATGAAATATGATTAAGAAAACAGACATTTTAGTAATTCATTTAGATACTACCAAAACACATAAAAATTCATATATAAAACTAAAAACTAAGTGATCTAGAACTTCCACAAGAATTTTAAAGACTATCAAGAACAAGCTTGGTTAATTTTACCTGGTCTCCCCATCCTTGTTTTTGTAAGAGCTTTTATAGAAACCACTGTAGGTATCTGAAAGATTAGCTGAAAATTCAATTTCCACAATGCAAGTTTGACCTTTTTGCAGATCTTCTGGAAATACAAGGGCAATCTGATTCCAGGGTTTATACTCAAGCATCTCAGAGATTTTTCTGTGGGTTTCCTCCACCATTGAAGATTTTACATTGAGAGACAGACCAGAGCTATGAAGTATAATATTCCTAGTTTCTTCAATGATTTTCATTTTGATTGAAACTGAACCATTGAATGTCATAGTGATTAAGTCAGGATGAAGTGAAATGTCATACTGAACTGGAACAACATTCCGAGGTAATCTTATATTGGTCCACGGAAAGATTTTACCATTTGTCGAAATGGGATACAGGGGTTCCACTGAATGGTCAGTTTTGTTACAGCCTTCCTTAGTAAAGTTACATTTTGGAAGAAAATATATCACCATAGCAACAGTTGCAATAACAAGAAGAACAAAAGCTCCAACAAATAAAGTTCTAGCTGATGGAAAAGAACAAGAACCATTAGATTCCTGTCGAATGTAGGAGGAGTTATTGTTGCGTAGACTTGAAGTCCGGTTCATGAAAGACATTCCTAGAAGGCGTGCTGAAGACTCACAATCTTCTTCCTCTTCGTCAAGTTCATTCTCTCCCAACCCTCGCACCAGCAGCCTTGAACTTCTTGGCTCATATCCAGCATCATCAGGTTCTAAAGGATAGAGAGGTGGCTCTTTTGCTAGATCAACAACATCAGGCTCCTCTTCAAACATGCTGTTTTCAATCATGTTCCTTGGCAAAGCAATATGATCTAAAAGAACAAACATGAACACATACAATTAAAAAAAACAAATTCAGTAAAGGTTTATGTAGCTAACATACAAGTGTATATAACACACCAAAAAAATTAAATATATTAATCTCCAAAAGTTTTTTAATGTCAATGTCTTAACTAAGTTGTTTGACTTACTAAATATTTTAAAGAAGCCCCAGTGGGTGTTCAAGTGTGGCTGTGTTTGAGTGTGTCAAGTGAAGGAATGTAGAGTTAAATCTACAACATTCATTTATCCCTTTACTTTCTGAACCGATTTAATGCAACATAAACATTACTAGAATATTAGAACAATCTGAACGAGAAACAGCCAAGCAGCTCAACAAAGCTCATCACTCCTATCCACACAAAGCTCGTCAATCCTATCCTAAAGGGTAATGAGATGCCTATTCCAGCAGTATCAGCATAGTCTGTCCCCTTCACTACTCATAGAATGGCTAGACAAGCTAAAGCATATCTCTGACATTATGCTCTTTTGAATATCATATATTCTGCAAGAACTTAATACTTTCTTTCATCAAAATAGTAGCACTGAAAAAACTAATCTAATAATAATAATAATTGATGCCGAAAATAGTTGCCAACAGATATTGATAGTTTGCCTTGTTACATATTACTTATGTAACTTTTTTAACCAAGAGAAATGTTAAGCAAATGTTGAGATATGAAGGAGATGGGGGATGTAAATACAGTGGAGGGCTGCAGAGGAAAGAACTTATTGAATATTTTCAACAAGTAACAAATGCATCTCTTGCAAGATCTTTTAATATTGAGCTCAATTATTAAGGGAAGAGAACCAAGATGAAGAAGAATCTGAAAATAAAACAGTGTAATGGTATTTCCTTTCTCTTACTTACACTTGCCTGAAGAAGGGGCCCGAGTTGCCTTGAAAGCTTACATATTGTAATCTTTTTAGTTAGCTGATAAAAGGTGTCAGTTTGCTTGACTTCTCACTACATTCATAATGGCTAACACGGTACAACACCATAGTATTACACTTGGAAATAAGTCACTACCACTCTCTCAATGTCACTTTCAATGTTTCACCTGCCATCTCAAAATTCTTATCTGACAGTGTAAAATCCTACTCATCAACAATATGGAAAGCCTCTTGTGCAGGTCACTTCTGTTGATCATAGTGACAGCCAGTATGTGATTTCATACTGTAAGGAAAAAAAAAGTCAACTTTGAAATACACAATGTTGCAGTCTTTGCTGTGCTCTAGCAAAGGAAACAAACAATACACTCTAATATAATTGTTAAGTGTTGACAAAAGATGCCTAGCCTTCTCCTGTTTTATGTTGACAGGGCCTTGAAAGTGTTAAGCTGGAACTTTAGTAGGAAGACTTGTTGCTATACACTTTTTTGGCATGATGTGGTGATCTTGTACACAATCCACTTCCGACTTGACAAAAAAGCCACTGACTCATATTTAATAAGCCATGTGTTTATTTCAGTATGAATTATGATTAGGATTTAAAAAAAAAAATGGTTAAGAGAATTTAGATCCAGTGTAATCTAAATATTACTTTATTTACAGGCTGTGAATTTCAGTGTTGCACTACAATAATGGAGCATTTTACTTTCAACTTTAACATTGAGTACTTTATATTAAAAGTAAAAACTTGCTGCTTTTTTGTTTAATTAAAAGCCTATTGTTATTTGTATCCAGTAACAGTGAAAATACTGTACATGTTCCATGTGCTGTGAAAGTGTAATGATGTGACCAGTCATTCAGCTATGAGTAGTAGCCACTATAGCTACGATCAAGAGACAGATCATTTATTATTATCAAGACAACTGTATGGCACAGCTTATGGTAAGGCAGACCAGTCTAACAATTTAACATATACAGTAAGGTAACAGAGACAGCTCAGCCTTATAGGGGGGGGCAAAGTTAATAGGGCAGCTAAAAACAGCTTATTTCATTGCCAAAAACAAAAAAGTAACAAATGCAAACATTCTACAGCTTATTGTGGTACTGAAGGTAATTGAGTGTTCAACAGTAGAACAACACAAATGCAATGAAAAGAGGAAATGCACATGTAGCTTCATGCATAAGAGTAAATGAAATGTAGTATGTAATATCAGCTACATGGATGGATACTAATTAATTCAGTTATTCTTTTTGAAGGGACAACTCTAAAATATAACCAGTATATGAAATGTACAGGGTGGGCCATTTATATGGATACACCTTAATAAAATGGGAATGGTTGGTGATATTAACTTCCTGTTTGTGGCACATTAGTATATGTGAGGGGGGAAACTTTTCAAGATGGGTGGTGACCATGGTGGCCATTTTGAAGTCGGCCATTTTGGATCCAACTTTTGTTTTTTCAATAGGAAGAGGGTCATGTGACACATCAAACTTATTGGGAATTTCACAAGAAAAACAATGGTGTGCTTGGTTTGAACGTAACTTTATTCTTTCATGAGTTATTTACAAGTTTCTGACTTATTTAAATATTGCATTCTTGTTTCTCCTAATAAACCTCAATTTTAATCACAAATTTTTCAGCTTAACACTGTACTGTAAACCTATTCCACTAATAAGCACATTGTAACTGTGGTAAACTTTAAAATTTTAAAAATGTCCTTACTGTTGCAAAAAAAAAAAAAAAAAAAGATATTAAAATGCACAAAATACAGATCTAATCATGCGGAAGTAATGTGATACAGAAGTTGAAAATGTAGCAACTTTGTTTATCTAAATTGATCTAAAAAAATCTTACATTATGAATAAAGACAGAACTGTGCTATTCTTACCTCTACAATATTAGTAAAATTTATCAAGATGCAATTTCACGTAACTTGTGTGAACAATGTCACCAATATTATTTCACAATTAAAATTAATCTTGTTAGTTTAAAAGCCTTCCACCACAGTAAACTGCACCTTTTTATAGCTTGCTACTTGCATAGAAAGTGGATTATGTATTTCAGAGGTCAAAGAACAAGCCTGCCAATTCTTATCTATAAATAACCATTAAATCCTATGTTTGCTACTCTAATAATATTGTACGTGAGAAATGGAACAGTTTCTTTAGATAGGATGGGGTCCTTTTAGAGAAGGATTGCATTGAGAGCTGTACCAGTAATATTAATGACAGACATATAAAAAAGTGTTAAGTTTATTAAAGCTTATTATTTTAAATCAGTAATATTCTTGAACTAGTGGGGGGTGGGGGTGATGGATGTGTAGTTGAAGTCAAAACTGATGGCTCATTAAAAGTGATCCTTAAATCTTTGCTTTTTTCTTTATTATCTAACTTGCTATAAACTATATGGTAATTCAGTGTTTCCCAACCTTAGTCCTGTGGGCCCACTGTGGCTGCAGGTTTTTGTTCCAACCAGATTCCTAATCAGTGACAACACCTGATAACACTGATCTCATTTAATTAGCTGGTATCATTTTTCTTTCATCCTACATTCAGAAAGGTACAGCAGGATGCTTTTTGCATTTATAAGACATTTACAAATATTTCTGCTTTTGCTATACATTTAAATTATTAACTGTCTTTTGTTGATTTCATTATATTTTACCCTTTTTCTGTGCAGTATTTCCCCTTTGTTGTATCTTATTAATGACAAAAATGAGCAGAGCAGACACCCAGGCAAACAACACTGAATAATCAAAGGCTGCAACTACTTTAGAATTAGACCCACTAATTAGTAAATAATGGTTTAATTAAAACAATTAGAACACCTAGAAAAGTAGAATGAAAATCAAGATTAAAATAACATTAAAAAGAAAAAATACATTAGTCTCATATAACTGCTTGGTACATTTTAATATATATAATTTTTTTTTTTTTTAACCAAACTTAGTTTTCTAATTTCTATATTGTTCCCAAAACCAAGAACTTGTGGAATAACACATCACTTAATTAGCCCAAAGTTGGAACAAAAACCTGCTGCCACAGGGGGTCCCCAGGACCGAGGTTGAGAAACACTGACTAACTGACTGATGTACAACCTGGGTCTCTATTCAAAATGAATGCTGCAAAAATTTAAACTTGAAAAATAAATAAATAAATAAACACAAATTACAATATTACAATTAAAATACAAAGAAGTCCTTTGACAAGATTTTTTTTAAAAATAAGTTTAAAAATTAATCTGAAAAATTCAAAATAACATGCACAAGATTTTTTATGGCACATTTGTATTGGTACACAAATTACAACAAATACAATTGCAGCGATTGTCCTGAATTCAAAATTCTGATCAATAATGCATGGTCGCCCAAAGAGCAGCACAGTGGGGCAGTCGTAATGCTGCTGTGTCGCAGTGAAGAAGCCAGGGTACACATCCTGTGTGCTTCCTGCACGAAGTTTGTAAGTTCTCCCCATGGCTGTGTGGGTTTCCTCTGGTTGCTCCAGTTTCTCCCCCATAGTCCACAGACATGTAGATTAGGTGAACTGGCATTGCCAAATTGGCCCTAATCTGTGTAAGTGTGATTATCTTGCTATGTACTGGCACCCTGTCCAGGTATTTTTCCTGCTTTGCACTCTACATTTGCTGGCATAGGCTCCAGCTTCCCTGTGACCCTACTCAAGAAAAGTGGGATTGGAAGATGGATGGATGCAAGATTATAACTGTCTGATATTTTGCCAATGTATGTTACAAATTCGAGTGAAGTGCTTTCATGATACTAAAACACTATCATTATTCTAGGCAAAATTTACCAGAGCAATCTGATTTTATGCCTAAGGCCGGAGTTATACTTCATGCGACGCGACGCATGCTGCAGCGGATGCTCCTGCTACACAAGCGTTGTAGTACTTATACTTGCGCGCGTACTTTACGTAAATCTGGAGGAATCCACCAGGTGGCAGTGCGAGATATTATCACGGTGAGAACATGTTCGGCTTCTCTTAAATTCCGATGACACCTTACCGTAATGTTTCTGAAAAGGATGTTTATTGATTAAATCCATCAATCCAGGGATGTGTCCATTCCAGCAAGCATTGGGCACGAGTGAGAAACAATACCTGGACGAGGCCTCAGCTCATCGCAAGATGAATACAAGCACACACATACACTAGCGTCATTTTAGCGGCACCAAATCCCCAAATCTGCATATCTTTGGAAGGAAACCGGAGCACAGTGTGGAATACAAGCAGGAAATACCAGTAACATAATTCCCTGCGAGATAGCAGTGCTATCGCTCCACCACTGTGTCACCCATATGTGTGTAATTATTCCCCCATGTGTGTAATTATTAACAGTATTCATTATTTAAACGAAATTATATGTAAAATGTAACATACACACTTTATTGCATTTCATCATGAAAGTGATATCAAGTATAAATCTAAAGATTGTAAATGTGCAGAGAGTTGGAATATCATACATTTAGTTTGTTCTGTGTGGTGATCTATTGCTGCTTGCCGCTGCTGTCAGGTCCAAGAAGCTCGTAGCGATTAAAAACTGGGATGACGTTTGCGATGGTCTGCTTTAATCATAAAGTAAACTACGAGGTTAAAGTGGACATTTCGAGATTAAAGCCGAAATTTCCACTTTATGCACAAAATGTTTTCACCATGTCCTTTATTTTTTTCCTCAGTGGCTCAAATACAGCGCTATACATTATGTTGCTGTTGTGAAGTTGCAAAAAAAAAAAAAAAAAAAACGACTGCACAAAAGATTGTATGTGAGACTTTTAAAATGTATCGTGTCATTATGATCGGGAAAATGCGACGCCTGAATATAACAGCACCACGTATGCATCTGAATGTCAGCATTTTCCTTCACCATATCAAACCATTCATCAAACAGCGAAGCACGCACATCGATCCCCGCAGGATCTGCATAGAGGCTTTCTATCACATGTAGAAAGTAAATAGAGACTCTGACATCATGTTCCGACTTTTAGCACACAGCGCCCCCCGACTTTTTGCTGGTACTGCAACTCGCGCACGTGTCGAGTTAATTTCCGAGGACCTGCTCAGCGGACGCGTGAAATGAACGCTGGGAATGCATGGCAGCCATGATGCGGGCGCGTACGCATTCTGAGCGTGAAGTATAAACCGGCCCTAAGAAGTCTACTATTGGCCACATCCTGGCACTGAGGATTCTCTTGGAGTGCAAACACAAATATCGGCAAAGTTTCTTTGCAGCCTTTGTTGATTTTCATAAAAAGTTCGACTAAGCTGATCAAACTAGACTTTGAAAGGTCCACCCAAAGTTGTTGGATATCACATCTGGCCTGTAAACTTGTACTGTGAGTGCTGTGCAGAGTGGAGGCAGATTCTGGGGTTGTTCTTTTTTTTTGGGGGGTGCTTGCTCCTACTCTCTTCAGTGCTTGCATGGACTGGGTGTTGGGCAGGGTCTTGGGGTCCAACGGCTGTGGGGCATCTGTTGGTAAAGAAAGATTCATGGATTTTGACTTTGCCAATGAAGCTGTGATCTCTGCGGAGTGAGGAATCTGTCTGGGCTTGCAAGTGTCCTGGATAAAAACCAAGATCCAGGCCTTTAATGACATCTTAGGCAAAGCCATCAGCAGTGTGTGTGTCTGCGGAGAGAGTGTCGACTTTGTTTACTATTTGCTATATGGTTGCGAGACATTTATGCTATACAGAGACCTGAGACAAAGACTGGACTCCTTTGGTACTGTGTCTCTTTGGAGAATCCTTGGGTACCGCTGGTTTGACTTTTGTGTCAAATGAGCAGTTGCTCATGGAGTCCTGAATGAGGAACATTACCTGCATTGTGAGAGGGCATCAGTTACAGAATTATGGCCATGTGGCATGATTCCCCAAGGATGATTCGGCTCACAGGATTCTCGCTGTTGAGCATCTGAGCAGCTGGACCAGGCCAAGGGGACTCCCACATAACACCTGGCTGTAGCAGATAGATGGTCACTTCTGGGGGGGCAGGACCGGAGGATTGCCTGGGGGATTGTCAACCTGGATCCTGAGTCGTTTCATCATGTGGTGGGTGTGACAACGTGCTGTACCAGTGCATGCTCCGCGACCTGACGTGACCTTACTCTGGTAAAGTAAAAAACAGTGCAACTTCTAAACTTGAACGGGACCTGCTTCCTCCATTAATACATTATACCAAACCATGCTTGTACTGTACACATACAACATACTGAAAATGCTAAAATGTCAATTCTCTCACCTATCTTTAACCTTATATATGAATGAAACATTAAGTATGATGATAAGAGCATTAAAAATAAAAGGTAATTATTTAGTATAAATGCAACAGGAAGAACCATTTATCAGTAAGACTGCCGGAAGGAAGTACCAGTTCAACACTTAAAATGTGTTTGTTCATACTCTTCATAACAGGTGGTCTCTCTGGTAAACTTAAGACATAATACAAAAGTGTAATTATGGGGTGTTAACGAGTCATATGAAAAGTTGAAGTTAAGACTGGTCTCCAAGGAAGTAAATGGAGCTGGCATAGATCAAGTGCTGCACTCACTTACTCTGGCATGTTGAGTTCTCTCCATGCTTTATTGAGCTGGAAATGATTTGTTTAGTACAAGTCCTACTACTCTTAAAATATTTCAAGGTGTAGTTTCATGAAACATTTCCTTTGTTTAAGGCCTTACAAAGTCATCCAAATTCTACTATCTCATTTAGTGTCTAGGAATAATACCTATAAAAACACTGTAAATTATGATGCCAATAATCAGATGTTAACTTCAGAGCATAACATACTGTAACATTACACCTTACCCAGTTGAAGCAGGACTAAATAGCTTTCCATTTTGAACCCAACTGAAAACAGGGTCAATCCAAATGCATGGCTACCTCCAGCTTACTTTAACCCCTTTTGCTCATTCATTGTCTAGAGACCTTAGAAATTTTTTTTTTTTTTTTTAAATATCAATTGAAAACTGTTTCACAAATCAATCCATACACAATAATGTGAAAACCTACTAAATGCAATTGCAATAATTAAGGATACTGTACAGGGGGTCCTCAGGTTACGACACAGTTCCGTTCCTACAACAGTGATGTAACCTGAATTTTGGTGTAAGCCGAAACACACCCTAGCCTAAGTCACTTACCTATACTAACACATTTGCAAAATCATAATCTAGAACACAAAAGCACAACTAAGCCACAGAAAAGGAAAAGGACATAAATATACTGTACTGTAGTAAAAAAAAAAAAATGAGTGTAAAAAAAAAAAAAAAAAAACGCCATATGTCGAGATGTTGTAACCCGAGGACCCCTTGTATATAAAACTGAATGGAATCTGAACAGAGGTGTTGAAAAAGTTTGCTTTTTTTCATTTTTCATCTCAAGGTACATGTTTTTACTTTCAAAATATAGTAACAGCTTTCCAAACTATTCTATATAGGAATAAACCAAACTTTAAAAGTTCGTTTCTTACATATTTTACTCATTAAAAATATTTCAACTGCTCAATTAGTTTGTACCATACCCGTATTTCAGAATTAATTTCTTTAAGTTCCCCCACCTACCCATTTCAGCTGCTGTAGGTTCTCTCTCCTCAGAACTCAAACATATACTTGTAATGAACATTTTTTCATTAAATTATTCCCTGCACAGCAGATATTAACATATATTTGGCCTAAGATTGACTGAGAACAATACAATAATTATTCTCAATATGGAGCTGATAAGCTGCAATGTCCAGGCTTTTTCTCTACAGTTGACTAATCGTACATTCATCAATAGGTACTTTTCAACATAACAACTATATCTGTAATACAATAAATTATTATAGATGTAGCAGCAGAATAGCAAAGTTTTTTTTTTTCAAGCCAGCCACTTGGCAATTGGCTTCGGCAGTGCAAATGGAGTCATTGCTGAATTTCAAATGCAGTACAGGATAGAAAATAAAAGAAAACATTTTCCTTCTTAGCAGACCAAAAAAATCATGCTTAAACCACATCTCAAGAGTCTCTATGTAATGTTTTCGAAGCATGCCATGATATGAAAACATAAATCTCCATGATTGCTCACATAAACATATAGAGCTAAGCTTGGTATAATCATTACAACTACTTGTTTTAATGTATTATTCACAAGGAAACTATCATAGTAAAAGCAGAGCACAGTGTCATGTGAGTGAAATGTATCGGTATGAATAAAAAAAAAAGCTTATCTGAGCTAGAAGGTGGCATGGTATACTTATAAGCACTGCTGCCTTACTAATTCTGTATCCTAGGTTCAAATCCCACGCCTGCTGTCTATATGGAAGTTGCATATTCATCCCTTGCCCATATGGGTTTTTCTCTACTCCTTCAAAAATGAGCATGTTAGGTTAAATGCCAATTCCAATTTTCTCTGTGAAAGTGCAAGTGGGTACAAGAGGTGTCCCAGGAAGGGACTGGTATACTGTCTAGGGTGGGGTTCCTGCTTTGAGCCTAGCATTGTTTGGGAAAACATGCAAACCAGCACCCCCACCACACACTCTGAACTGGATTACGAATGTAGGAATACTATTATAAAAGGGGGTTCAAAAGAAAAACACACACAAAACTAGAACCAAAAATCACAAAACAGCAATCTAACATTTAAATCATCATTTAGTCCTACAGCTGTATAAATATAAACTACTATAATAGAAAAACAAAAGCTCTAGAATTACATTAATAAAAGACAATAATCCAATCCATCAACAGTTTTTTTTCTCCATCCACTATCCTCCCATGGTGTGAAGAGGTGCTATCAGATGCATCAGCAACTATTGACTGACCTGATATGAGCACAAGCACACAAGTACAGATGTTGATATTTATATGTCACTCAGGACTGGCTCTTGCCTCGTATGAGTGGGCTGTTAAGCATAAAATGTATTGCAGGTCAATGATGAGCTACAAAATGTTAAACTACTTTGAGGAAATGGAAAGAAGCCTTTTTCATTTGGATTAGTTATTTTCATTAGAAACTGAACATGCAATGCCAAAAAAACACTTAGGTTAAGATTACTTGGAAAGTAAATTTAGCTGTACAGAATAAAACTGCTCTCGGATTACCATCAAGCATCAGGACAATATGTTTTATTTATAGGTAATGCTCTTTAATGAAATAGGGTGCAGTGGTATAAAGACAAGGAGGAAACAAAACTTTTATTCTGTTTTGCCATACACATAAACATTTTTTTTTTTTTTTTATAAATGCAAGTAAATAATAGCACTGTTTTCATGCCATGACCTTCAAAATAAAAGACACAAGGGAATTAGAGAAAAGCAGAAAAACTTCCAAGAAATAACTCTTTTCCTATTGAGACTGTACCAATGAATACCAATCTCTACACTAACATTACTCCACTTATAACAATATACAGTATATGTCCTGCAGGGAAGTGTAGGAAGCAGAGCTTTGCCTTACTTAATGTGGTGTTGTTATTCTGCCTTACACTTTAGTAAAAATTTTATTTCCGCTTCAAAAAAACAAAAAACCACACCACAGTAGAAGCCTTTTTATAAATCTATTTTTTCCGGTCAAGTGCAAAGCTGGGTATGCATAGTAAAGGCTCCTGAACAGCAAATTAAAAAAGATTCTTTTCAGAACACTTAGTCGTACATGATATATTCACACACACACCCCCAGATCAACCACAACGTTAAAACCACTGACAGAAGAAATCCATCCATCGTCCAACCCGTTGAATCCGAACACAGGGTCACAGGGGTCTGCTGGAGCCAATCCCAGCCAACACTGAGCGCAAGGCAGGAACCAATCCCGGGCAGGGCGCCAACCCACCACAGGAAACACACACCCACACAGCAAGCACACACTAGGGACAATTTAGAATCACAAGTCCACCTAACCTGCATGTCTTTGGACTGTGGGAGGAAACCGGAGTACCCGGGGGAAACCCACGCAGACACGGGGAGAACATGCAAACTCCACGCAGGGAGGACCCATGACGTGAACCCGGGTCTCCTAACTGCGAGGCAGCAGCGCTACCACTGCACCACCGTGCCGCCCCAACAGATGAAATGAATAACATAATTATCTCATTACAATGACACCTGTCAAGAGGTTGGATATATTAGGCAGCAAGTGAACACTGAATTCTTGAATGTGACATGTTGAAAACACAAAAAAGAAATGCAAAGTGGGCAAGCGTAATTTTCTAAGCGAATTTGATAAGGACCACATTGTGATGGCAAGATAACTGGGTCAGATCATCTCTAAAATGGCAGGTCTAATGGGGTGTTCCCAGTATACATTGGTTAGAGTCTACAAAAATGATCTAAGGAAGGACAACCAGTGAACCAGCGACCAGGTAATGGGTGCGAAAGAATCACTGATGTGCACACACACTGCATCACAGCTGCCTGCATTTGGGGCAGTTTATATGTGAGCATGTACTGTACTTTATGTACATCTGGAAGATTCCACCAGGTGGCAGTGCGAGATATCATCACGGTGAGAAAACGTTCAGGTTTGCTGTGTTGTGAATTGCCTGAAACATCCATTAAATTCCGAGGACACCTTGCCACAATATCTCTGAAAAGGATGGGTGTTTAATAATTACATCGGGTGAGGAGAGAAACAAACTCCCTGGACTGAGCATCAACCCTTCGCAAGGTGAACACAAGCATACACATACACTAGAGTCATTTTAGCGTCACCAAATCCCTAAACCTTCATGTCTTTGGAAGGAAACCGGAGCACACTATGGAAACCCACCAGCAAAACATTGAAACTCCAGGCAGGGAACACCAGTGACGCGACTCCCTGTAAGACAGCAGTGTTACCACTCTGCCACCGAGCCGCCCCCACATGTGCACTTATTATTAGTATTCTTTATTTAAATTAACAACTTATCTGTAAAATGTAACGTACATACTTTAATGCATTTCGTCATGAAAGTGATATCAAGCATAAATCTAAGGATTCTAAATGTGAAAAGAGCTGGAATACCATAAATGTAATGTGTTCTGTGTGGCGATTACTGCTTTCAGTTCAGGAGGAAGCCCAAGAAGCACGTAGCGATTTAACAACTGGGTCGGTTTTAAGATGACATTTACAACGGTCTACTTTAATGATAAAATAAAGTATGAGGTTAAAGTGAATATCGCAACCTACAGGACTTAAATGATCTGCTGCTAACTTCTTGGTGCCAGATACTACAGGATACCTTCAAGAGGTCTTGTGGAGTCTTGGCCTAAATGTGTTAGTGCTGTTTTGGCAGCACGAGGGGAACCTACACATTATCAGGCAAGTCATTTTAATGTTATGGCTAAACATTGTATATATAAATAAAAACAGAAAGTGCTGTATCTCTACTGTGGCCTGTAGTTTATCTACTTTGCTCTTGGCAGAGAATGAGTTCCACCATTTTTTATGTTAAATGCTTGTTTAAATTTCAAGCTTGGGATTTGCCAGTCAAGGCCAGTTACAACATAACCATTGAAGAGCTACAAAAAAAAAAAAAAAAAATGTAGTACTATTTGCTCCATTAAATGATGCCACAACCACCTGAAAAAATAACGGTAGATCCTGTGCTTGAATGATTCCTGTTACATGACAGGATGAATATCAGAACTCAAAAGTGGAGTTCCTTTTGATCTTCACCCACCGCCAAGATTTGAGGAAGACCTGCCATGTTTGGCTAAAGGCACAAAATTGGGAACACCACACCACACCACAAAAGTCATAAGTTTACTACTTCCACTTCATGGAACAGAGGACCAACAGGGGACCACCCTAACCCAGAAAGGCATCATGGATATAATGATCGTTCTTTTAAAAGGTGCAATGTTCTACTACAGAGAGGGTATGTAGAGAAATGAAACATGTCCACAGAAGGGTTAATGCTGCAGCACAGCTCCAGAGTACTTTGATTAAATCATGCAGTGTGTTTAGTTAATATGTTCATTCTGTGTTATTATGAGCTGTCCTTTCACACCTGAAAGCCCCACAACTCAAAATAAAATTCTTGGCTCTTTCAATTTAAGCAGTTCAATGTCTATTTATTTTCCTGGCAGCAGAAGCCTGGGAGGCTCATAGTTTATGTAATAAAGTAAATGTGTGCTATTTTATTCAGTCAGATGGTGATGCTAGAGGGAAACACAATGATCTGATGCTACAGCCACAACAGACACCAACAAATGAAGTGACTCAGTGCAAAGGCATATAGTTGGCAGTGACACAAAAATACACCTAACCAAGCACGCCAATTTTCTTACTAAAGCTAGTAATGTGGGAGCAATGTCCTGCCAACTGCTGCTTGCACAATATTCTGCCAACTGCTGCTTGCACAGACATCTTGTAGACATGTGTTGATAAAAATCTAAGTTAAAAAAAAAAAACGGCTTTACCTTCCATAAAATCACATCTACATAACTTTTTCTGAGGAGCAATGCAGGAGCATGCAGTCTTTTTAACACCAGCCAATTAACACAGACAGACAAAGGGAGTAAAAGCTCTCCCATTTGCCTGTCTGCCCGGGCTGTATACAAAATCCATACTTGTAACACATTTTTCCTTTGTGGAGATACTGGTATGCCACAACAGGGCTTGAAATTCAGTGCAGGACTGCAGGTATCCCGCACAAATTAAATAATTCCTACAAATTCCCCGTACATTTGGTAAGCAATTTTCTTTTTTGTTGCCAGAATATTCAACTTCTTTTTAGAATTACTATAATTCTGCCTAATTTGTAACTTATGTATTAATGTATTTTTTCATAATGTATATTTTATTAAGCTCCCATGCATAGGATTTTAGTTACCAGTTGCAGTTACTCTTGACTGGAGCATGGAACTGCGGAATTCAAATCTTCTGTGAAGTTGCTCAACTGTGCAGCAGGAGTCAAAGACAACGCACTGTGCCCTTTGTTTAAACTGCGCTTTAGAAAAAACTTGACTACACTTTGTTAAACTGAAGGCTAAAAACAGGTTCAAGTATATTTGTATGCGAAAATCAAAACAAAATTTCCAGAAATTGACTTGGATTGTTTAGTAAATTCATATTTGATTTCACTCCCTTTTATTTCAAGAACCAACCACGCGCAATCCGTGGCTCCATTGAGATGTTTGAGACGTGTTATCGTTATTTCTTCAAAAAGTTTATGTTGGACTGATTTCCTTTAAACTTTAATCTGAAAAGTAAATTCTGTGACACATACAAACAGGTAAGAAAGAATGCTCAAGGACAAGAACGTGGGAAAGTGGGTGCTAATTTGGCTGAATTAACCAGACTTCTGCACAAGCAAACCTGGGTTATAGGCCAGGGCACAGCAGGCTACAGGGGATGCAAAATGTAGTAACTTGTATGTAAAAAATATTTATGCATTGTTTTTTAGAGAAAAACTACAGTAAACATCAGAAGTGGTAAGTTAAGACAGTAAAACACTGCCTCAAACGTGAATATCAAAGTACCTTTTAAACTGTGGGTTTATGACCTCCACCAAGTCTGAAACCCCCCGGCCCCCCCCCCCCCATGTTAAATTTAAAAGGGGATTTCTTACCACCCCTTTCAAAAGAGAATTTCAGGGGTGGGGGTTGACTTGCTTTCAATCCTATTCTTGTAAAATTGATCTATTTGTATGAAATGTTGTGGGATTTCAATAAAATAAAAAAAAAAAAACTAAAGAAAATTTCAAGCCCTGCTTTAGGTTTTTTTTAGTGAAGCTCCATCAATGTCAAAAGGTAAAACAAGTAAACAGATGTTCCTCGTACATCACTTGAAGCCATTTGCTTAAATCAGGGGTGTCCAACTCCAGTCCTGGTGGGCCGCAGTGGCTGCAGGTTTTCATTCTATCCATCTTCTTAATTAGTGAGTTATTTTTGCTGCTGATTAACTTGTTCTGCTTTAGTTTTAATTGACGTGACTCAGACCCATTAGTTTTTCCTTTTTCCTTAATGAGTAGCCAAACAATAATGAGAAGGGTGAAGATCTCGGTCAAGTTGGTGTGCTCAGGTCACCAAAACATCTTGAACAATCTGCTGGGACAGAATGAGAGCAGCAACAAGTCGTGATATTCAATAACAGCTTTAATTACCAGCAAGAATTGGCTTCTCATTAAGAAACTGGTTGGAGTGAAATTGGCTAGAATTTGATGTTTCAGTTTACCTGGTCATCTATCAGCTCGTTTCACGTCTCATTTCTGTTTGGCTGCCATTTAACTCTTTCAGTGCTAATGTCGACTTTTTTCAAAAGAAGGAGTTGATGATGGTAATCATCTGTAAACTGTGACAAAACCAACTGTTACGTTGGGCTCTCGTTGCTAGAAGAAAAGTTACGATTCATTAGTTTGACTGAGATTCCCTGCGCTGTCTTGAGTAGCAAGGCGCACACAATGGCAAAAATGGTACTGACATCTGGCAAGAGATCAAATCGAACGCGAAAAGCAAAATAGTCCGTGGATGATGCTTTGCCTATTATCTCTGAAATGGACTCTTACTTGTCTGACTCAGATTTTGATAAAAGTGATCAAATAAAGAATGTGAGGTTCCAGCTGCAGCTGATCGGTCCCAAGCTCATCGTGTAGCTGACAATATTCACCAGGGAGGATTGCCACTTAACAATGATAAGAGGTAGAAACAAGATTGTAATGCACTGTGACCATGACCACTGCTGCTGTCCCAGCCACGTGAAGAAAGCCTGGCAGCAAACTTGATAAACTGGCAGCCACAGCATGCAACAACAGACGTTTTATGTTGATTTCTGTGTGAAAGCATAATTTTTTTGGAAAAAAAATATTCAGCCCTCAAAGAGTTAATGAAGAAACAAATCAATTCAGTGGACTGAATCCTTGAAAACAGGGCTATTGAAATGAGGGGAAATGGAGTTAATTAGCAGTGAAAACGGGTCACTGATTAGGAAAAGGGTTAGAATGAAAACCTGCAGCCACTGCGGTCCACCAGGACCGACACTGGACACCCCAGGCTTAAATCATCCTTCCAAGTTGTGAATTACTGTGTGAATATGGAATCATTATTCAAAACATTCTTAATAAAAAAATTTAAATTGTGCTTCCATACCGGCTTCATCTTTACCACTGCATCTCAAACAGGAAATGAAACAATATTAATAAGGCATGTCCCCAAACAGGGTAGAGGTACCACACAAGTAGAACTAAAGCTGACCAATGCCTAACTACAGACAGTATTGTTAAGAGATGTATGGCCTTGACAAAGTGGAAGCAGCAGAACATGCAAAAAAATTAATACTACTGGCTGTGCTCAATAATGGATCAATTCATAGGCAAGGTTAAAGAAAGGTTAACCAGCCTTCGTAGTGCTCCACATTGAGTATCCATTTATTTTACGTATTTCAGATGTGATGTGAATAAACAAAAGATAACAATGAATGAAGACTGCAAATGAGCTTTTTGCAATGGGCTTACTAATATAAAACATCCTGAGACAAATACTGTGGATAGCACTGAAACCAAGAGAGAGAAGTTGCCTTAACTTTATAACTGAAACATCAAAATCACATTGGAGACGGACACGTATGAAAGGAAATGGGAGGGGAAAAAAAACACAGCATTTTTCACTTTATATTTTAGTATTAAATATGCAGTTATTATAGGAATTTTTACTTTCTTTGTTAATGGGACCCAAACAATCAATGGACCTGCTTTGCCCTCTTATTTGTTAACACTCCTATAGTTGCCCACTGAGTCAATTTCATGAAGTTCTCCTTTTTTACATTACATGTACTTTACCCGAATTCTTTAATCTAAAGTAACTTACAAACAACTGCCAACATATTTCAACAGGTGAAGCACTAGCAGGTAAGGCTGCCAAATTCAGATCTGAAGTTTAAATAAATTTGAATGTGTATAAAAGTTTTGACTATTTAAATGAAATAATCTGATTCTCCCACGAACAGCACTATGTTACTCTACATGTCAGTTTCTTCACATTCTGAGGATCTTTCAGATCTCTACCTTGTATTCCTCATACATCATTCCATGACTGAAAAGCTACTATTGACATCAACAACTAACGGAGTACAAGACAAGGATGGGTAGCTAAAACAGACAGTTTTTTTCCCCAGCAACAAATGAAGGCTTTTCCTTTTAAAATGCAAATTGCTCTACAGAACTCCATAATTGTTTAGTTCAATACTTTGGTTCAAAAGGATATTCTATAATCTTTATACTCCAGGAGTACAGGAAAGGAGAAACCTGAAGCCTAATTTAAGCTTAAAAGTTTTGTTTTTTTTTTCTTCAAAAGTAGTATGGTGGCATTTGGCCCAGGCGTATTTAGTATTTCTCAAAACAAGTTTGTCCTTGAGCAGCTTACAATTGCAAGAAACAAGGTATGAATCCAAACACTAAATACCTTCACTCCAACAAGACAAGGGAGAAAATTACTCATTTTATTACAGCTTTTCAGTGTTTTTTCTTTTCTAACCACTGTGGTATGGTACAGTTCAGTTCTATTTCTGTCTATTCAGCTTGTTATTATTTGGCCAGCATCCAACTAAATGTCTTTTTGCTATTTCTCAGGCTTCAGTTGTTCAGATATACTTCAGCATAACAATCTTAAAAATCCTTGATCCGTTTCAGGGTTCGCAGGGTTGAAAAAGCCTGTACTACCAGCAATGGGTTAAAGGCAAGAAACAGCCCTGGGTATGCCAGCAGTCCATTGCAAGGGCCACTCACATCGGACAGCTTGAAACAACAAGCTAACCACGTTCAATTGTATTAATTCAGTGTTATTTAGTGGTTTACCTAGCAATTGGACATTTAAAATCCACACTACTAGCTTTAGAAATAATTTTCTTGGGTGACCTAAGACTTTTGCATAGCACCCTATGTGTATACACAAAAACAGCAGAAGCTACCATTCATGCAGTCGCACAAAAGATTGATTTGAATCTATAGCCTGGGTGCACCTGAGCTCCATTTATGCTTTTAAAGGGGGGAAACCAGTCTTTAGTCTCAACTGAATTTGTCTGTAAAACGTGCAGTTGCTTTGGCACAACAGAACCTCGACGGCTTATCTCTGATCCAAGGATAGGAAATCTTTATTCTGAAGGGTCAGCATTCTCTCACATCTACCAATTTGACGCTACACTTTCAATACCATCCAGCCATCCCTGTTAAGGGTTAAGCTCAGGAATCTGCAGGAGAATTCACCTAATGTGTCCCGGATAATGGACTGATGGGCAGGCCGCAGTTTGTGAGATTTAAGGACTGTGTTTCGGGTTGGATAATGGATGGATGGATGTTTCTGATGCAGATGTGAGCAATACTAGAGCACCACAAGGAACAATCCCATCTCCTTTTCACTTCATTTTGTACACCTTGGACTATAAATACTACACCAGGTCATGTCACTTGCAGAAATTATCCGATGATTCTGCACTTATAGGGTGTACTGACAAGGACGATGAAACCGAATATGGGAGTCTGGTGGAGATTTGTTTCGAGGTGCAGAAAGAATTGTCTGCAATTTAACATCAGCATTTCCATGTACTTTCAATGCACCAAAGAGCCTCTACACCCAGTCACTACGAAAGCGGATATGGAGATACTTGGGGATCCACATCAATGGCAAGCTGGACTGGTTTTGTGACAAAGAGGAACTACATAAGAAGGCGCAGAGCAGACATGCTCCTTTGCAGACTGCATTTCTTTGAAGTGGGTAGTGACTTCCCTTACATGTTCTACAACTCTGTGATGGCCAGTGTGATTTTCTACATTGTGGTGTGCTGATCCAGTACCATCACTTCCAAAGAGGCCCACTGAATCAGCAACTTAATTAAAAAGGCAAGCACAGTCACAGGACAATCTCTTGATCTCTTGTCGGTAGTTGAGGAGGAGAAAATTAAAACAAAAGGGAGTGCCATTATGAACAATGCTGCACATCCTCTCACTGACACACTAACACTGAGGACTTTCAGACAACAAATTATTGAGCAGAAGTGAGACAAGGGTTACTAGGGCTCTTTTATATGGAGGAACATTTCTGACAAAAGCAGATAAATAAATAAAAGTACTGTGAAATGAGACAACAAATAAAATGTGAAAATAAATAACTACTGTAAATGTGTCACAAAGCATATTTTTTGTTAAGTATTTCTTTAAGTACAGTATGTATTTCTTCATTTACCATTCACCAATCAAAAAACAGCACTTGCTAGAGCCCACCCTCTCAACTTTCAGGAATGGCAAGGTTTACTTCAGGGCTTATTTCATGTTGTGTGTGTGTGTGTATGTGTCACTGAAATAAATAAATACATTTAAAAAGCAACAAAATATATTTTGCAGCACTTATTACTTATACTCACATTTTAAGTTGTTTATTTACAGGCACATCTCAAGGTATTTATATTTATTTGCGTAATTATTTAATTCATTTTGTCGAAAATATACCTCCATACCTTTAGACCACCAGCAATATGCTTTTATAATGCCTCCACTATGACCCTGACTGCGTTATTATCTTTAACCAAACTAGAAGATTTCCTCTCTTTTTATTAATGTTTTTCCCCTTTTATTCATTATGTGTATATTTGAGACTAAGACTGTTGTAATAATATTTATTTATCTGTTTATCTACTCGGCTTTTGAAAAGAGCACAATTTTCCCGGGGGACAAATAAAGTCCGATCTATCCAACATAATAATTCCTACTTTAGTGTAAATTTTTTGCTGTTTAAATCTCCCAACATGCCAGGATCGGTGGTTTGCATGACAGCATCGGTGTCATTATAGACTTTCTGCCGCTTGACAACAAAACCTGTTATTCTGATCCCAAAGAGAATAACCAAGGACGCCACATTCCCACCACACATAAGCGCATCTGACTCTTAGGGATCGGGGGACCCCTGGGTGAATGATCAGGACTGTTAATGTTAAACTGCACACAACTCACCAAATTGGCACCGAGATCTGAAAACTACCAGCCCAAATACCGTTTTGTGAAATCTAAAAATAGTGTGGGAACTGAACATTCCCCTACGTTTCCTTTTAAAATTTATATCCAGGCCAATGAGGAGTATGATCATGCGAAACACAAGTGCCACCAGTGTCAGAAAACAAAAGCCTGTGGCCACCGTGTCTCTCTCGAAGACTAATCTGATCACCTCTTGTTTATTTTTTCACGTGAATATATTCATGGTTGGGCACAGAGCATATCTGAATATGCGTATTACATTATAATGGGGTGCCTCTTTTTAAAAGGAAACACTGATTTTACTTTGAATCAGAAAACTGAGAAAAAACGGACTTATACTAGAAATATGTGCTCAGATTGTAGTCGTATTGTAAATGGCAGTTTGTCTAAACTCGGTAATTCCCACAGCACAGACGCAACCCTGTCCTTATTTAGGCCCTAGGCAAGCTTGTTTCTACTTTCGGTGCACTCCACAGGCAAACGCATCCAAAAGCACATGCCATGACTACCGGGTTCGGCAATAAATCTTCACATTTCTAACTGTCAGAAACCGAAAGTTAAATTGCAGTACTTACCCGTGTGAAACGACTCCATCCTAACGCGAGGGTCTTCTTGCTGTGTATTTTCGTTTGCGTGTGACAATTAAATCCGCGCGAGATTTATAAATGTGTATGTATATTTTTCCAAGCTTGCTGACTCAATGCACAGCTCTGTCCTCCAAAAGCAATCACATTTAGATGCGTCCTTCTTGTGCGCTAAACATCCCAACTATTCAGAAGCACCCTAGTCCTCTGCTCTTCCAAGCTTGGAACACCGTACCAAGCTCACCACTCATTAGAGACGGCAAAAATACGTCTGAAGTACTCGGGTCTTTTTGCATGAAGAAATAAAATGCTTCCACGCCTCGAAAAATAATATCCCGTTTGAAGTTTTCCAAACAACATGCAAGCAACTGTCTGCCGTAAACGACCACTCTAAACCTCAGCTCTGCTAGATTTCCTTCTTCTTTCTAACAGTCGGCCATGTGACGCCCTCTCTTTCAGACACAAGCAAACGATTACCGAGTGGCTGTTAAGAGATTGCTGCAGAGGTCCCTGGAGCTGTCCGCTCTACACGACTTGTTGGACGAATTAGATAGATAGATAGATAGATAGATAGATAGATAGATAGATAGATAGATAGATAGATAGATAGATAGA
>JANRMT010062835.1:24656747-24723545 GCA_026402145.1 Polypterus bichir lapradei | reverse complement strand
TTAAAAACCTGACCTTTAACCTTCACCTTAATTCTTCAATCACACAATACTTCTGATACCTTCTTCCAATGGTTCCATCCACACTATACTCTGTGGGTTATCTCTGCATGTAGTTTTCCATCTTACGCTACCACTGATCCTAGCTATTTAAATTTATACACTCTTTTCAATAGCTCTCCCTGCAGGCTAACCTCTGAATCCTGATCATCATTAAACCTCAAATATTCTGTCTTCTTCCTATTTATTTACAACCCCCTATCTTCCAAAGTCCTTCTTAATTCTTCAAACTTCCTCTCCAGTTTCTCTTTTCAGCAGCTACAGAACACAATATCACCAGGAAAAAGCCTGCACCAGGGGGATTGGTCTTTAATCCCCTGACTCAACACACCCATTAGCAGATCAGAGGTAAGGACTTAAAGAAGATCCCAGGTGCAGACCTCCTCTAACGGGGATCTTGCCTGTTGCTCCAGCACTGCTTTTAACCCTTAGTCCTCACTCCCTTATATCCTGGACAACCCTCACATACTACTCTGGAGCACCTTTATCTCTCATGCACCTCCAGAACTCTTGACGTGGCACTCTATCATAAGCCTTCTCCAAATCGATAAACACCATATGCAAACCTTTCTGTTTTTCTTGATGATTCTCTATTGGCTTTCTCAATGCATCGGTTGCTCCTCTCCCTGGCATACAATCAGACTGACCCTCCCCTATGGTGTTCTCTTCCCTTCTCGCTATAAGTCTTTCCTAAATTGTCATTGCATGTGACAATTTTTACTTTATCCCTCTATTATTTATTCTGAATATTCTCCTTCTCCTTATAAATGGATACGATCACACTATTGTTCTACTCCTCTGATATTCTCTCCTGTTCATTGACCATCTGCATTAGATCCCACAACACATCTACTCCCTTTTCTCCTAAGCTCCTCCACACTTCTGCCGGTATTTCATTTAATCCTGTTGCCTTTCTATTTTTCATTCTTCTTAGTGCATCCTTTACTTCCTCCTTCCTTATTCTTGGTACCAGCCTTTCGTTGGAGACTACATCCTCAAATACTACCCTTGGATTTTCTTCATTCAACAGTTTTTCAATGTGCCCCTTCCATTTGTTCATGATCATTTAAGACCGCACTTTGCTCATGCTTCATCAGTTTTACCTGACTAAAATGCTTTCCAAACTTGCTTCTAGTCTCCGCTATTCTAAAAATCCTTCTCTCTCCCCTTCTTATGTCTCTAATTTTTCATACACCTTCTCCAAAGTCTCTGACTTGATTCTCACCACTGCCCTCTTTGCCCCCTTGTTTGTTTGCCTGTACATTTCTCTATCTTCCTTCTTCCCTGAATAGTACCATTTCATCTTTGCCTTCTTCTTAGCTATTATATTATATTATATTATATTATATTATATTATATTATATTATATTATATTATATTATATTATCTGTCACTCGTGGCTCCATCCACGTAATAGTGAAACAGGCCAAACTTTAAAAACAAATAAAAAAAAGATGTAATTCTGGCCAAGTAGATGGTAGGTACACTCCAACATCAAACGTTGTCACTGTATCTGATCGTGTTTAGCTCTGATGGGAGAGTGTCCCCCACGTGGGGAGAAAAGCATGTGGCCGTGATATCTCTGGCAATCAGCAGCTTCCCTCTAAAACATGCGTAGCTCTAATCTCTCTCTCATAAATGTCAAACATTACTCCTTAACAATCTGTAAATGATAACGTCTGTTGAACAAACAGGTATTACTAGCTAAGTGGACACAAGGTATGCTCCAACATGTGACAAGAGGTTGAGCGACTTGAACAGAGGCTGACCTGTAACTGAGGAAGGCCCTGCCCCCCTCTCCTCGGTCCACAGCCTCTGTCTTGGATTTGCGCAAATAAATCGGTATTACACGCGAACTATGATACTTAATAAGACGAGAGAGGTCACAAAATCAACCGGAATGTTCAAGCAAATTATAGAAACAAACTCGATCTAAATCCACTAAGTAGTTCTCTCGTGAAAAGTGGACAGACATACAGATAGACAGACAGATGTTGGATATTATACATATATATTATACTAGCCATCGCCCGCGCCTTCGCCTGCATATTAGTGAAACAGGACAGTGAGGAGGGCCCGACCCAGCTCTCTACTCCTGACGTCACTCTTCCCCGTCCCCTCGGCCCGCAGCCTCTGTCTCAAATTAGCATGACTATATCGCTCCTGCAAGCGAACTATCATTCTTAGCACAAAGAGAGAAGTTGCAAAATCAACCAGAATGTTCAAGCAAATTATAGAAAAAAAAAAGATTTAAATCCATTAAGTAGTTCTCTCGTTCGCTAACTAAGCGGAGTTCAGGTTATGTCCCGAGGCAGATGCCTGAGTGAGGAGGGCCTCACCTCCCTCCCCACAGCCCGATGAATCTCTCTCGGATTCATGCTAATAAATCAGTACTGCAAGCGTACTATGATACTTACTGCGATAAGAAAGTTTAAAAATCAACTGGAATGTTCAAGCAAATTCTAGAAAAAAACCTGATCTAAATTCGTTAAGTAGTTCTCTCGTGAAAAGCGGACAGACATACAAATAGGTCTAAAAAACTATAAGAAATTTCGTGCTTGGACCACAAAATTTTTAAAAGCACTTATGGGCCAAGGGTAACCTACATTCTAAATTTCAAGTCCCTAGTCCTCATGGTTCGGGAGATTTCGTGATGAGTGAGTAAGTGGTATTTGGCTTGTATATATATTATATTATATTATATTATATTATATTATATTATATTATATTATTACCCCACTATTTTCAGTTTTTTAAATTGACATGGTCTGGTTATGAGAACAGCAAGTGTAGTCGGAAAAAATGACATACCTCGCAACTAAAAGTCATGTAAAATGTCATCGGCTTTAGTTGTTGTTACCAAATTTATGTTGTATGTCGTTGCCTCCCCCACCCATCACATGTGTGGTACTGTTGGTTGTACATAAACTTCCAACAATGAGTAAAAGCGCTATATAAATGCAAAGAATTATTATTATTATTATTTTCATGAGCTGGATACTTACGGAAGTTAAGAAAGTTATATTTCTTTTATCAAAGTCTCTAGCATCACATGTAGTAAAAAATGTTTAGACAAAAGTTTAAGTTTGAAGCACTGCTGTTCATACAAAGCAAATATATTTTCAGTATTTAAATCCCTAAAGATCCCAGTACTATTAGTATTCCATATGTTACTTGAGGGATGGTGGAAATATATATTGGACTAGTTTGGCTGCGACTAACTGCAAAACTTTAGTCTTCAAGTGTTCCCATACTCTGAATGAGTGTTGAACCACAGGATTTCTGCGTATTCAGCTGAAATTAACAGAAACTGGTGCACAGAGCAAAGCAAACAGGAAATGTTCAGTGCAGGATTTCCTTTCCATGGCTAACCGAGCTGATCAAGCCTCATTTATTTCTGATTTCTTCCATAGTTTAATAATATGTTCATTGCAAGCCCTCTGCTTCAGATCTCCGGAGAATTAATTTCTACTGTACATCCACTGTCTCTTTGTAGTCCAAATGAACAAAGCTACAATTCCATCCTATTGACGGATTAAGAAGGATTTATTGGTATATATCAGAATGCACTGGAACAGATAATGTCATCATTTTCAGTTTTGCCATTATATGTTTTTTCTCTGTTAGATAATGAAATAACTAGCTGCTTTACCCGTCTAAGATGGGTTGAAATCTAAGCAATTAACACAGACCTCAACATTCACGTTTGCAGCACACCATGCAAAGCACATGTCTCTGTTATATACCATTTAGCATGGGATTTGTAAAAGCAGTGTTAATGTTTGTGATGCACCATTTGTTGAAATGAAAAATGCAATGCATTGTCTACCCATCTAAGATGGGTTGAAATCTAAGCAACTGATGTAGACTTCAGTGTTAACATTTGTAGCACACCATGCAATGCATCTATCTCTGTTATATGCCATTTGGAATGGAATTTGTAAAAGCAGTGTTAATGTTTGTGAGATGCCATCTGCTGGAATGAAAAATGCAATGCAATTTATTACTAAAAATATTTGAGATGTACCATCTTTTTGTAATGAGAGAAACTTAGCAACCGGACAGAAACACAGACACTTATCCTTTTATTAAGGTTTATGTTCATTGATTATTTTTAACACCATTTTAGTCATGTCATTGTGTTACCATTTTATTGTTGACTAAGATGGGTTGAAATCTAAGTAATCAACATAGACCTCATATTTTTTTTATTTTATAGATTTGGTTGTCCATTTGGTCTGGTATAATAATACACAACCAATCCTTTTCTCAAGTGGCAGCCTTTTCCTCCTTGGAGAGAGCTGCCTGTTTTTGTCACTTCCTCTCGCTGTTGCTTATTATAGTCAAATTGTTTTCCTGGAAAAATGCAGAAGTGGTCACTATTGCATTGACCTGGTCTAGTGACTCTAGCCTAGTCATGTCAGGGCTTTGGTTTCCAGATGTTCAAGGCGATTTAGCATAGTGCCAAGTGTAAGAAATGTACTGTGTATAAATCTGCCACTAGGGCGAGGGCAAAGGGGGGCAGCACAGAGTTCACAGTCCATACAGCTAAAGGAAAGAGGCTGTTGTAGTACCTGGCAGAACTGGTTTGGATGCTACAGTACCTTCTGCAAAACGAAACAAAGAGACCATGCTGTAAGCTTTTCAAATAAACCGCTTTGCAAAGGTGTATTCAATGGAGGGCAGACAAGACCCAGCGATTTGCATTGTGCATTATCCATTGTGGGGACCTATGGCCAGAGACACAGCAGATCCCAAACCAGACAGCGATGCAGCTTTGGTGCCCCTGTAGAATTTGGCGGGAATGTGGGGAGGTAGTCTTGTCTTCTTCAGCCACCAAAGGAAGTGGAGATGCTGCTGCTGCACCTTCTTGGCTATGGAGGTGGTGTTCATTGACTAAGTAAGGTCAGCTGCCAGGAGCACACCAAGGAATTTGGTGCTCTTGACCAAATCTTTGGATTTGTTTTTTGTGATTTGGTTCTGTCTTAAGATTTATATCAATTGAATTACAGATTATCTGTGTTTGTCTTGGGGTTCCTTTTAAGCAAACCCTTTTTGAGTTATTTTTGCCTTTTTCTTGTTTCTCTTCCTTTTTATTTGATTACATAATATACGGTCATATGAAAAAGTTTGGGAACTCCTCTTAATTCTTAGGATTTTTGTTTATCATTGGCTGAGCTTTCAGAGTAGCAACTTCCTTTTAATATACAGTATGACATGCCTTATGGAAACAGTAGTATTTCAGCAGTGACATTAAGTTTATTGGATTAATGGAAAATATGCAATATGCATCATAACAAAATTAGACAGGTGAATAAATTTGGGCACCCCAACAGAGACATGACATCAATACTTAGTTGAGCCTCCTTTTGTAAATACAACAGCCTCTAGACGCCTCCTATAGCCTTTGATGAGTGTCTGGATTCTGGATGGAGGTATTTTTGACCATTCTTCCATACAAAATCTCACCAGTTCAGTTAAATTTGATGGCTGCCAAGCATGGACACCCTGCTTCAAATCATCCCATAGATTTTCGATGATATTCAAGTCAGGGGACTGTGACGGCCATTCTAGAATATTGTACTTCTCCCTCTGCACGAATGCCTTTGTAGATTTCGAACTGTGTTTTGGGTCATTGTCTTGTTGGAATATCCAACCCCTGCGTAACTTCAACTTTGTGACTGATGCTTGAACATTATCTTAAAGAATTTGTTGATATTGGGTTGAATTCATCTGACCCTCGACTTTAACAAGGGCCCCAGTTTCTGAAGTAGCCACACAGCCTCACAGCATGATGGAACCTCCACCAAATTTGACAGTAGGTAGATGGTGTTTTTCTTGGAATGCGGTGTTCTTCCTCCGCCATGCAAAGTGCTTTTTCTTCTGACCAAATAACCCCATTTTATGTCTCATCAGTCCAAAAGCACTTTGTTCCAAAATGAATCTGTCTTGTCTAAATGAGCATTTGCATACAACAAGCGACTCTGTTTGTGGTGTGAGTGCAGAAAGGGCTTCTTTCTCATCACCCTGCCATACAGATGTTCTTTGTGCAAATTGCGCTGAATTGTAGAATGATGTACAGATACACCATCTGCAGCAAGATGTTCTTGCAGGTCTTTGGAGGTGATCTGTGGGTTGTTTGTAACCATTGTCACAATCCTGTGCATATGCCTCTCCTGTATTTTTCTTGGCCTGCCAGACCTGCTGGGTTTAACAGCAACTGTTCCTGTGGCCTTCCATTTCCTGATTACATTCCTTACAGTTGAAACTGAAAGTTTAAACCTCTGAGATAGCTTTTTGTAGCCATGCCCTAAACCATGAGACTGAACAATCTTTGTTTTCAGATCTTTTGTGAGTTGCTTTGAGGATCCCATGCTGTCTGTCACTCCTCAGAGGAGAGTCAAAGGGAAGCACAACTTGCAATTGATCACCTTAAATACCTTTTCTCATGATTGGACACCCCTGTCTATGAAGTTCAAGGCTTAACGAGCTAATCCAACCAATTTGGTGTTGCATGTAATCAGCATTGAGCAGTTACAGGCATTCAAATCAGCAAAATTACAAGGGGACCCACAATTTTGCACAGCCAGTTTTTCACATTTGATTTAATTTCATACACCTAAATACTGCTTCACTAAAAATCTTTGTTCAGAAAACACCCCAGTACTCAGATGTTCCTAGGAAATGAAAGACATACCACTGTTATCTTTTTTGTTGAAAGTCGAGTCAATTATTATGCAGGCAGAGAGGGATTCCCAAACTTTTTCATATGACATATGAACCTGAAGAACACTCTTTTGCCTTTGTTCTTTTAAGCCAGAGGTTTTCCGGTATCCTCTCTTCTGTGTGGTACTTTGTGTCATGGATAAAGTGAAAGGCACTCAACTGAACAAGATAAATGAGCTGACTAGTGCCTAACTCTATGTGCTAGTTGCATTGATGGCAGGGTGATTTTTTCATATACGGAGAAACAGCAATCATTTTTCACACATAATTTATATATATAAAAGCCAAATACCATTGACTCACTCATCACGAAATCTCCCGAAGCATGAGTACTTGGGACTTGAAACTTGGAATGTAGGTTACCCTTGGACCATAGGTGATCGCTAAGAAATGGTTTTAAAAATTTCGTGGTCCAAGTGTGAAATTTCATATAGTTTTTTAGAACCATTAGTATGTCTGTCCGTTTTTCATGAGAGAACTACTTGACAGATTTAAATCTGTTTTTTTTCTATAATTTGCTTGAACATTCCTTTGATTTTGCGATTGCTATTTCCAGCAGGATAACACACCATGCAACAAAGTTCAGATATTCTTAAACTTGCTTCATGAACATAACAATGAGTTCACTGTAGTCAAATGGCCTTCACAGTCACCAGATCTCAATCCAATAGAGCACTTTGGCTTGTGGTGGAACAAGAGATTCTCATCATGGAAATGCAACCAACAAATCTGCAGCAGCTGCATGATGTCAATATGGACCAAAATCCCTGCGGAATGTTTCCAGCAACTTGTTGAATCTATGCCACGAAGAATTATGGCCATTTTGAAGGCAAAAGGGGGTCCAACCTGGCACTAGCAAGGTATACGTAATAAAGTGGCCGGTGAGTGTATATTTGCACAATGACAACGAATGTAATAAATATACACTTTGCATTTTAAAACTGTTGTTGTCTCCTTACTTGTTATGGTGCATCCTCGGTATATGAACTACTAGGTGCCCCGATACGTGAAAATGCCATGGGCTGCTGGCATGGGGCATCACATTTTGATGGGCATCTTTGACTATTTGGTTGGATTTAAAAACATTTATGAACTTTTGAAGCTTGTACCCCATTTTGGGAGTCTGACCTCTACTCAAGTTTGGGGTCAGCCTGTCTGTGATGAGGCCAGTTTCTTAGATGTATCCAGCAGGGGGTGCTAACTCCCTTGTTGAAATGAGTTCTTTTGTAATTGCGCCGTGTTACATAACCCAAAACTATATTGATATAACATAAAAAGATGATACCCCTCCCTTAGTGATACGGCGGCAAGAAATCACGTAGGAGAAATAGCTTTCTTTAATGACGGTTTACGCTGCATTACAGACGAAGGAAGCCATGACAAGAACCCAGTTCGGGAGTGGGGGCCCGATGTGTAGAGTCTGCCATTTTCATTGCTGCATTGGATGGATTTTCCGGATAGGATGACGTTATCTCCCTTCCGTCCATCGGCTTCAAAGGTGTGCCAGTCAATGTTCTAAGGCTTTATACTCTTTCTCCATGTGCAGGCCCCCACTTAGGTGAATCATGCCATTCCAAACGAGGCAAAGAGGATACCGTTTCAGGCTGTATAGTATACAATGCCCATTTCGCAGTTGTCTCTGTCTTATCTTCTAATGCTTGCCTATCAGTTCTTATATGGTGAACTCCTGTGTGCTAAATCTGGCTTTGTGTTAGCTGTACACGTGAGTAGAAAGAAAAGTAGATTCATAAAATATTTTTGTACAGAGCACAGTGACATAGTAAATATATAGACTTATTACATAAGGTGAATTTGCTGATGAGGTTTTTCTATATTTAGATGCTTGCTCTCTACTTTGTTTGCTGCAAATCACAACAACAATTTTCTCAGGTCCTTCTAGTGTAATTTTTCAGATCTTTGGTTGTTTACACACATAGACACCAATTGTCAATGAAGTAAAAAAAACAAAGGAAACAAACAGTGAATTTCAATTTAACTAATGCACGTGTCTTGTTTTCAAGTTCATGTTCTGAATGTGCACATCTGAATCTTCTTTTTGGAAGATGCATTAAGTCAGTTCAGCCATAAGCCTCAGCTTCCGCAATGCTGAAGACAACTTGATGACAGTCAAAGTGAGCAAGTAGAGGGACAGCTACATTCATATTTCTAGATTAACCTGAGCATTTCTAGGTTATGGTCAAGGATTTCCTAAATAAACTCAGTATTGTCCTCTTCATGTCTCCTTTGTTAAATACTCTCTCTGGACCTTCTCTTTTTATGCAGTATAAAGTGTCAAACAACATTGTAGCACTGTAGCAAACAACAAAGGCTTCCTGTTAACAGTTAAGTTTCGGTGAGATATAAAGCGTGCTACTTCTGCTCACCCATTTCATTTGACAGACCACAGCGAGGCTTACCACATTATTTAAGATCTGTCATTTCACAAGACCAGTGTTTTCTCAGAGATCACTAAGCAGATTATCTTTGCTTTGAGCAAACAAGCTTTACTTCTTCTTTTTAGCTTGCATTTATACCAAAAATAATTAAACCACAAGATCATTTAATTCAAGTAGTGCCACTCTCAAGATGTTTTTCTGACAACATTTTTCCATGGTGTGCTCCACAGACATTGTGTTTGTAATGTATTTAAGCCTAGGTTAGAAATGTAATGACTTCTGTGGGGAAAAAGGTGTTGGTTCATGTAAACGTATACAAGTAATGCATATGAAAATGATTTGAAGTATTGTTTTATAATAAGGCCCAAAAGGGTGACTTACCCATTTAAATACACCCTGCTAGGAGGATCTGGCTATAAACTGTGTAATTCAAAATGTCTACATTTATGATGATATTCACATAAAATTATATTTCATTTACTTATTTGGCTGATACCTTTATCCAAGGTGACTTAAAACATTTATGATACAATTGGTTACATTTCCTTTGCTTTTTCAGTTGAAGCACAGGCTGGTCAAGAGATTTGCTCATGGTCAAATGGTATCAGTAGTGGGATTTGAACCCACAACCTCTGGGTTTGAAGTCCAAAGCCTTAACCACTAAAGCACACTCCCTGCTAGAGTAGTGAGTTCAGCAGTAGAGTACTGAATTTCACTCTTCTGATTGTGACCTGTTGTAGGACAAAGTGGCCATTCCTCCAATTTAATAGCCATTCAGTGGCACACAGGGCATGTTAGAGCAGAATTAAAAGGATATAAAAAAAAACCCAGCTGCTCCCACCACCTGCATTCCAGGGTGAACACTAAAATGAATGGTTAACTGCAGCTCTACCAACATTTGGTCAGCTTACTTACTGAGTTTCATCTAGTAATGAAAGGTGAGTTGACACATCTGCAAAGACTCCTTCAGACAAGAATGCCCTAAAAGGAGAATTCACTATGCTTGTACCTGCAAGCTGAACCCTTGTGACAGACAAAATAACACACCAATTAACAGACATTGGACCTGTAGATGGTACTGGACCTTAATCCAGTCATTAGAGCCTACAATCTATATCTATATATATAATATATATATATATATATATATATTATATAAAAGAAATCTTGGGTCAAGACGTGATCATCTCAGAGAGACACTTTGAAGTCCTGCGAGACTACTTGCACGTCACGCCCTACTTACAAACAAAAGACAGCTGCTGTAGAGGCTTTTAAATGATCAACGTGAAGCACAACATGCAGATCACGCAGCACGGCAGCAGCAGCTTCTGTACAGGCTTTTAAATGATCGACATGCAGCGTGACATGCACATCACGCAGCAAGGCTGAAGCACCAGCTAACTTAAACGACATCTGCTGTACAGGCTTTTAAATGATCGACGTGCAGCACAAAATGCAGAACACACAGCTCGGTAGCAGCAGCTGCAAGCCAGCAGCTGATCCGTCCGCATTTCCTTAGCATGTGTTTAGCCCCCCCCCCCCCCCAACATGAGTGGCATAGACGCAAAGTGGTGGGCGTGAAGCGCGCCCTCTGAGGAGAGGGAGTTTGGTTGGAGGGTGGGTGAGCGAAGCGAGTAGGGGGCAAAGCCCCCTAATATATATATATATATATATATATAATCCAATGTCAGCCTGTATGTCTTGCTGCTTTTCACGAGAGAACTACTTAACAGATTTAGATCGGGTTTTTGTCTATAATTTGCTTGAACATTCCAGCTGATTTTGCTACTTCTCACTTAGCACTATCATAGTTCACTTGCGGTACCAATTTATTTGCACAAATCTGTGAGAGACACAGTGGGCCGAGAGAAGAGTAGTGGGTCCCTCCTCACTCATGCGCCACCCTCTATTTGAGTCGCTCTACTAATCGCCACGTATTGGAGCGCACCTTGCCTCCATTTCGCTAGTGATACCAGTTTGTTCAGCAGACATTATCATCTACAGATTATTAAGGAGTAACATTTAACGTTTTTGAGAGAGAGATCAGAGCTATGTGCGTTTTAAAGGGTAGATGCTGATTGCCAGAGATATCACGGCTATGTGCTTTTCTCCCCATGCGGGGGATGTTCTCCCGTCAAAGCTGAACACGATCAGATACAGTGCCAACATTTGATGTACCTACCTACCTTCCACCTTGCCAGAATTACATTTTTTAAAATTTTTTTTATTCATTTTTAAAGTCTGTCCTGTTTCACTACTACGTGGGCGGGGCCGCAGGGGACATTTAGTTTCCAATAAAATTGGATGTATTTCTTCTGTCCCTTCAGAGCAGGAAACTGACCTGCTCATTTTCTTTGGACCTGGAAAAAACTCTCTGGAGGGATTTGGTTTGCTACAAACAAACTGATTTGGTTTAATAGACGGATGAACATATTTTTCACTCTTAGTGTGGCTTTTGTTCTTGTTTATTCCTCAACTTTCGCATGCATTCTGCATTATCCAAGCCCTTCACAGGGAGTTATATATACCCAGGTGCTTACATCTAACCATATAAATGATTTTATCTATAGGATCCTGTTGTTGCTCAGGCTTGCTTTAAGGCTTGTTGGGATGTCTACAGTCCAATGCTACACTCTCTGAGGCTCCTTTCCACTGTTTCAATTCTATGTTACCCAACGCCACATTATTTGCCCAATAGAGTGTTGATAAGGTGGAGTGGTGGCTCTGAGGCTAAAGATCTGTGCTGCCAACTGAAAAGTTGCTGGTTGAAATCCTGTTAACACCAGAAGGCATCTTGCCCCACTGGGCCATTGCCCTTAAACTGAAAATTGCTAAAGGAGCATTGAACAGTGGCTGACCAGTGCTCTCAACTCCATAAAAAAGGTCACAAGGAAAGAAAATTCCCTTAAGGGGATTAACAATTCATATTAAAATACTTTGGGCCATTTGGCTCAACACAGCTTGAGAATCTCTGTTCATCTAAAATGTCATTGACATTTGAATTTGTCCTTCTACACTGTTTGGTAACTTAGTCCATTAATCCTTGTTTCTTATGTTAGCATTAAGTTAACTTTTAATCATTAACAACTGAGCAATAACCACACAACAGTGTTGTGAGATTGTGTTCCCAAGGATTACTGGGAGAAGACAAAAGACTGAGAGATGTAAAAATGAATCCGTAATTGTAGTCAGTTCCAGGCTAAAGTTAGAAAACCTGGAAATCAAAGACATAGCACTGGCCTCCAAACCAAAGGGAAAAACAAGGAAAGTAAGTCAAAGGAAAAAGAGGGATTCAATAACTGAGACTAACACTTGGCTGACTCAGAAAGACTAACTACTGCTGACAAAGTTGAAAGCTTTTTTTATTCTTTATATAACCAAGTGATGTTTATAAATGGAATCCTGATCATATTTATAACCAAAGTCCGATGAGGTTAGAAGTGGGACATCTCAGTCACGTGACATGCAGCTCTCGATCCCTAGACAAACCGCGCAAATAAATTAAACAAAAACTTCCAAAACATCAAAAATAAAATTCCAAAATGGTTGAAAACCTTAAAAAACAAATGCAGAATACATTATGTCACAACGTGTGTATAGTTATACAAAATAGTCAATACAAGATGTTAACCTTCCAAGATTTCTGAAACAGGTGAATTTCAAAATTCTACTAAATCTGACAGTATGCTTTCTCTAAACAGACCCTGTGAAAGCAAAAGAAATTAACGAATTATTGACTTTTAGCTCATTTAAATTAGTTCCAATTTTTATAAAGCTGCAAAAAACAAATTGTGGATTTTGTAGAAAAGGTTTCACAGGTTAAGTGTAAATAAATACAGTAAGGTCTCTGTATCTGGGGGAAGTTATACAGTAGTATGTGTCAATATCACCTGTGACAACTGAAATCCATGAACATTAAGGTTCTCAGTTATACAATTTTAAATGTATTTCATATAAGTGAGTCCAAGTACTGTATTTAAATGAGATAAATAAAATATTTAAAGTTATGTAAAAGAGATTCACATCTGTAATTAAGGGTTTATAAGTTTACATACTTGGATACATTTTACAAAACAAAAATAATATACCACACAAGCTAAATTACTTGCTGTAGTTTCTGATCCTTTTTTGCAAACAAACCTTTATTGAAGAGAATAAGTAAAACACAGAAAGAAACTTGATGAACGCAATTACAACATAATGAGATAACCCCCCCCCAGTTTCTGTTCCTGTAGATCAAGAAGGATCAGTCGAGGGTATATTTCCACATTGCAGAAACATTGCGATAGGAAGTTGAGTTGAACAGAGGATTTATTTAAAGAAAATTGAAATTAAGTATAAAAAGGAAAGAAAAACATCTGCCCAATAGTTAAACAATTTGGAGGGCTCAATATGGGTAGTTTGAAGCAATGCATTTTTAATGTAATAACAGTCACAACTAACTTCCTAATACCACCAACCATAGTGACTCTGCACACCAAGAAATTGTGCTTACTGTAAATTATTAAACTCTGACATGCACGGAAGCTGCTTCCATGACATCTGGATTTGATCAGAAGACAATTTAAGCAAAAATCAAGAAGTGTGTGGCAGGGAGGACATTCTGCACAAAAGTAGGACTAGTCAGTCACTTGTTCTCAAAGTTCAAAGGTGGTATTATTTCTGTAGAAAAAAAAAACAGCCAAAAGATGGTGAAATTAAATTGACCAGGGAATGAAGAGTGTCTGAAAGTGAGAATCAAAGAACAGCTGTTGAACAGGAGGAGGAGGTTGGGAGCATGCATTGATACAGTGAACCACCAAATGACACAGACCGGGGTCAAATGCTTAATAAAAAAAAAAAAAAGCATCATCCAAAATTTCAAGGCCAAAAAATACTCAGTCCATTGTCTAATGTCCCTTCCCTGATTTCTAATACATAAAGGTAATACTTGTGAAAAAATAAGTTGTTTCTTCAATCCAATACTTGGATGTCAGGCGTAGCACACTGCCATCTTACATAGGGAAAGGATTTGGAAACGACACATGACTCTCAGGTCACGTGATTGGCAATGGCCGCAGCAATCATAGGTAACATGATTGTTGTCAAAAAACAACAGTTAAAATGGTGACACCCTATTGATAAAAAATCCAGAAAAGATACACAACAATGAATGGAAACAGTCCAAAAATAAAAATGGATTGCATCCCAGGATTCATTACAGTTGGTACTGTTTAGATTTCAGTGCTAAGAAGAACCATAAAAATTAACACATCATCTCTTACTGTGAACTGGGGATGTAACACGAACTGACACTTCAGTACCAAGTCAATATCAGAATGCTGAACACATAACAAAACTTCCTTTTTTTACAGTTTTGGTAGAATTAGGTAGACCAAAGGTGTGTTACTGCAAGTGGATATATTGCTTCGGAAGGCAAAATAATATGTGAATAAAATTTGTGAGTAAAAATTATATGTGAAAATGGCTCACAGTGCTACTGTACTGCATTAACACATCGTGAAAAGAAGACAAACAGAAGTCCTGTCTGGTACAGCTTTGTGTTTGAACCAGGAAAATTTCACTGCATGATTGCCGGAATAATGCTTATCAGTTTTTTTTTAAAAAAAGGCAAAACACACACATATTAGCTATCATTATTACCTCTTTTATCCCATTATGGAGACGTGAATTGTAATTGTTTAAACTAGTAGATGGTGAGATTAATCGCGCTTTAATGCCCTGTACTATACAGCCCCGATAAAGGAACATAGGCTTTGTATTCATTCTCAGACTGGACATCTATAGATGTCTACAGAAGCCTCCATCCATTTTCTAACCGTCACACGCATCCAGAATCAAGCATATAGGACTGTGGAACATGGGAGGAAACTGCATCACTGGCAGTGTCATTCTTTACAAAGCCCAATAATGAAACCCCCCCAAGACTGTAACATCCCCTGAGTTGCTGTCACACTGTAGGAATCCCTAGGGGCAACTGCTTAATTGATTTACCACTATTTTAAATTTGTTGTTACTATTAGTATTTATATATTTTATATTCTGTTAAACAAAAAGGCACAATATTGTCCACCTGAACAATGGAGATACTTTTAATTAAAAAGCCAGTAAAAGAGATTTCTGGTTTTGCCGTGGTACTGAATAGCGTTCGGTTATCCTGAAATTTCACTGATATTGGTACTGAACACAAAAATTGTTGCATTGTGACATCCCCTACTGTGAACTCTGGAAAAGGACAATACGTTTACATCACACTTTAAAGCAAGTTATTAGAATCAAAGAAGAAATGACCCAAGAGTAAGGCATACAAGTCCAACAAGAATGAGAGAGATGATTCCTTTTCAATGCATACTTCACCATTTGCACATTCAACTTGCTTAATTAATTATCAGGTTCTATTAATTTTATTATGCCATCGTTCATTGAAGACACTTTTTTCTTTTTCATGGTTTGTGGCATAAATTCCTTGATATATGAATGAAGTCTCTCCCTTGCAAAACAAAGGTTATAGTTTTATGTATTTCATGATGCCTCATTAGACAATACATTCTCAAGCCACATTCTTAATGCTTGAAGATTTTGTTCCAGCCACTTAATGTTCTTCTGAATCATTTCTACAGCAACATCTGCAACAGTTAATTCATGTCCTTGTTCTTTTAAGAATTTGAAAAACACTTTGACCTGTGAAGAAACAATAAAATACTTACATTAGCTGCAAAGTACTGGCACCCTGTCAGGGACCAATTCCTGCCTTGCTCCGAGTGCTTCCAGGATAGTCTCCAGCCCCAAATACCCTGACACTGGAACCCTGAATTTGTGTATATCATTATAGTATATGCAAATCACCAGATTAATCATAATGACTGAGTTTATATAAGTCTTACCTAGAGGCAAGAAAAGCTTGTATTTAACTGTTGGATAAGATCTTACATGCTTCATAAGTGAAGCTCACAAAATAAGCTAAAAACAAAATGCTGAAATGACACCAGTTTTCTGTATCTTCCATAGTCAGGGAGTCGTCAGCATAGAGGAAGAAGAATTACGTCAATGGGAATCTGCCTATATTTCTGTCTTTGTCTACACCCACCTGTCTAGGCCTATAAAAGGTCATTCACATCACTTGCCTGGTGTCTAGTGTCTGGATGGCAGCATTGATCTGAGACACTATTACAAAGTACAACAGTTATCACTATTATGGTAGCACCAGTATGCAAACAAGTTTAAAGGAATGACGAGAAGAGGAGTTGCTAAACGAGCAAGAAATCAAGATCAGGAACCTAAAGTGAGCCTCAAAACCCATTCTGTACTCAAAATCGTAATTGAGAACAAAACCAACGAGTCAGAAGTCATGAAGGCAAAAAGGAAATAACTGAAAACAAGCAAGCAAGGTTTAGATCGGAATTTGTCAAACTTGCGTAACATATTTTCCTCACATTTCATTTATACCATTGCATAATAGATGGAAGGTAAACAATTTCTGGAGCACATGCTAACATGAAATGGCTACTGCAAAACCATCCATCATCCAACCCACTATATCCTAACTGTAGGGTCACGGGGGTCTGCTGGAGCCAATCCCAGCCAACACAGGGCGCAAGGCAGGAAACAAACCCTGGGCAGGGCGCCAGCCCACTGCAGGGTACACACACACACACAATAGGGACAATTTAGAATCGCCAATGCACCTAACCTGCATGTCTTTGGACTGTGGGAGGAAACCGGAGTACCCGGAGGAAACCCATGCAGACACGGGGAGAACATGCAAACTCCACGCAGAGAGAACCTGGGAAGTGAACCTGGGTCTCCTAACTGCGAGGCAGCAGTGCTACCCACTGCGCCACCATGCCGTCCGCAAAACCGAATGATTTAAACAAAATAAATGTATTGCAAAAATAAATAAATCATACAAGGACAATCAAATCATGACAATCATCAGCAATGTGCTTGTGAAAAACATGAAATCTCTGTGGATAAATGGTGACTTTCCTACATGAGATGCCAACCCTCTGTAACTCTGGTAATGTTTCTTTTACACAGCCTAGTGGTCAGAGCACACAAGTCTTTTTTGTAACATCACGTTAAAAGTGGTGGTATGTTCCACATGACCACATACAATGTTTGTATTCATTCAACTGTTACTACACTGGGTAGTAACAGTATTAAATGAAAAGGAAATCAGAAGAAGTTGCAAAGTCAAAATAACAAGACAAAGGTTGAAACAGTAAACATGTGAACTAAATCAATAAAGCTAAGGAGATGAATCAAAGATCAAAGTCAGAATACAGAGAGGGATTTTGTAGTCAAACAGGGAGACATAATTTGATCGAAACTGAATAGATGTTAAATGAAGCCAAAGGACAGAAAAATTCATAACTGGAATATACTAATAAGAATTATCAATAAAGATTTTTTAAGAAGGAATGCACACACTGACCATTACACATTCATATTGATGATGTCATGCAATACAGTGATCCCTCGCTATATCGCGCTTCGACTTTTGCGGCTTCACTCCATCGTGAATTTTAAATGTAAGCATGTCTAAATATATATCACGGATTTTTTGCTGGTTCGCGGATTTCTGCGGACAATGTGTCTTTTAATTTATGGTACACGTTTCCTCAGTTTGTTTGCCCAGTTGATTTCATACAAGGGACGCTATTGGCGGATGGCTGAGAAGCTACCCAATCACAGCACGTATTACAAATTAAATAAAACTCTTCAATGATATATGATATGCTTCCTGCACAGTGCTTCGCACATTTCAAAGCTCTAACAGCCTGTATTGATTTTTGATCGTTTGCTTTTCTCTGCACCTGACAGAGGGGGTGTGAGCAGAGGGGCTGTTTGCACAGAGGCTGTTTGCTTAGAAGATACCGACGCTCCTCTAAAAAATGCTGAAAAGACTACCTTCACATTGATCCCTTCATTGCGGCCGCTTTATCGCGGTGCTTCGTTTACTTAAAAGCCCAACAGCCCTATTGATTTTTGTTTACTTTTCTCTCTCTCTCTGATATTCTCTGCTCCTGACGCGCACACTCCTTTGAAGAGGAAGATATGTTTGCATTCTTTTAATTGTGAGAAAGAACTGTCATCTCTGTCTTCTCATGGAGCACAGTTTAAACTTTTGACTAAAGGGTGTTATTTCATGTCTAGAGGGCTCTAATAATGTTAAAAAACGTATTTAGTAAGTCGTAAACAGGTTTTCTATGCTCTAACTGCGAAAATATTTATAAATAAAGATTTATAAATAAAGAATCCTACTTCGTGGAAATTCATTTATCTGTCTGGAGCGGATTAACCGAGATAAACAAGGGTTTACCGTATAACTGTGCGGAGAATGTTTATAAACAGTGTGGGAGAGTTTCTAATGGCTTAAAATATATAAAAATAACCATACAAACATATGGTTTCTACTTCGCGGATTTTCACCTATCGCGGGGGGTTCTGGAACGCAACCCCCGCGATCGAGGAGGGATTACTGTACATGTTCCCAATTGTCTTGCTTGGTAACTTTGAAATAAAAAATAGATATAACAGAGTTCTGTTGTCTTTGAAACAATGTTAAAAAAAATTTAAAAGACCAAAAAAAAAACAAAGAAAAATTAGAGTCATTAGTCAAATCACAAGAGTTGAAAGCCAGTCTTTTGTTATTATCAATCTTATTTTTCTACCCTACTTTAATGTTTACACTGGCAGCATGAATAGGTCAATACAAGATTGTGTTTGGTGATAAGATCCATTTCTACCTAGGCTGGGTAATACAGTCATATGAAAAAGTTTGGGAACCCTTCTTATTTTTTTGGATTTTTGTTTATCATTGGCTGAGCTTTCAAAGTAGCAACTTCCTTTTAACATACAGTATGACATGTCTTATGGAAACAGTAGTATTTCAGCAGTGACATTAAGTTTATTGGATTAACAGAAAATATGCAATATGCATCATAACAAAATTAGACAGGTGAATAAATTTGGGCACCCCAACAGAGATATGACATCAATACTCAGTTGAGCCTCCTTTTGCAAATACAACAGCCTCTAGATGCCTCCTATAGCCTTTGATGAGTCTGGATTCTGACTGGAGGTATTGTTGACCATTCTTCATACAAAATCTCTTCAGTTCAGTTCAATTTGATGGCTGCCAAGCATGGACAGCCTGCTTCAAATCATCCCATAGATTTTAGATGATATTCAAGTCAGGGGACTGTGACGGCCATTCCAGAACATTGTACTTCTCCCTCTGCGTGAATGCCTTTGCAGATTTCGAACTGTGGTTTGGGTCATTGTCTTATTGGAATATCCAACCCCTGCATAACGTCAACTTTGTGACTGATGCTTGAACATTATCCTGAAGAATTTGTTGATACTGAGTTGAATTCATCTGACCCTCGACTTTAACAAGGTGTTTTTCTTCCGCCATGCATAGCGCTTTTTGTTATGACCAAATAACCCAATTTTTGTCTCATCAGTCCAAAAGCACTTTGTTCCAAAATGAATTTGGCTTGTCTAAATGAGCATTTGCATACAACAAGTGACTCTGTTTGTGGCGTGAGTGCAGAAAGGGCTTCTTTCTCATCACCCTGCCATACAGATGTTGCAAATTGTGCTGAATTGTAGAACGATGTACAGATACACCATATGCAGCATATGCACCTGTTCTTGCAGGTCTTTGGAGGTGATCTGTGGGTTGTCTGTAACCATTCTCACAATCCTGTGCATATGCCGCTCCTGTATTTTTCTTGGCCTGCCAGACCTGCTGGGTTTAACAGCAACTGTGCCTGTGGCCTTCCATTTCCTGATTACATTCCTTACAGTTGAAACTGACAGTTTAAACCTCTAAAATAGCTTTTTGTAGCCTTCCCCTAAACCATGATACTGAACAATCTTTGTTTTCAGATCTTTTGAGAGTTGCTTTGAGGATCCCATGCTGTCACTCTTCAGAGGAGAGTCAAAGGGAAGCACAACTTGCAATTGATCAACTTAAATACCTTTTCTCATGATTTGACACCCCTGTCTATGAAGTTCAAGGCTTAACAAGCTCATCAACCAATTTGGTGTTGCAAGTAATCAGCATTAAGCAGTTACATCCATTCAAATCAACAAAATTACAAGGGTACCCACATTTTTGCACAGCTAGTTTTTCACATTTGATTTAATTTCATACGACTAAATACTGCTTCATTACAAACTTTTTGTTTGGAAAACACCCCAGTACTCAGATGTTCCTAGGAAATGAAAGACATACCACTGTTACCTTTTATTGTTGAAAGTAGAGTAAATTATAATGCAGGCTGAGAGGGGTTCCCAAACTTTTTCATATGACTGTATGCAAAAATTTGGTCACGGTTTTATGCAGAATTACATGAAATTCTTAAATGTTCACAAATCATCTGGCACCAGTGTAATGTGTCAAATATTATTACAATAAGGTAAACATTTTAAATGACATTTCAAATAATATTATTAGCATTATATTTTCATGACAATTATTGCATTATAATTCTGCATATTATTTCAAATAAAAATTTTCAGCATTATATTTTCATGAAAATTATAGGATTATAATTATACACATTATTACCATTATATTTCTAGTTCATTGTATCACTAAGTCAAAATATTATAATTTAAAGTTGTAGCCTGCTTTTCGTTTTCATTACTGTGATTAGAATAACCATTTTATAGATGTGGTTAAAGAAAATGTGATGTCCTTCATTACATAAGATACAGTATCAGCTCAACTAAGCTTCTTAATAGCTATTCACCAAATGTTTACAGAATATCATTAAAATAAGGTTTTAAGATCTGTAAAGCTGCTTTTGACCACACTACTTCATAACTTATTTCAGGTATCTACATTTGATCCTTATTTAGATTTCATTTGCGCCTGTGTTTGTGTTGGAGGACTAATTGTAACATTTATCATACCCTGCTTACCCCATCATAATTTTAAACACTTCTGTCATTTTTTATACTGCGTACCAAATACCAAAAAAAAATTTTGTTTGTCTCACCTAAAAAGATTAAACTCCATTTTTATCAAAAGTTCATTCAACAGATTTCATGAAAAAAGTACAAAAGATCAAGTCACAAAAGAAAAAAATACAATATACAAGATGTGGCTTTAGTTTTGCATTTAGAAAAAACAGCAAGACGACATCACATCATGTATAAACAAACCCATAGACTCCAGTGTAATGTGGAAAGTTATCAATATTAACACATTTTATACTTACTTAACTTACTTAACCCAATTCATAGTTATGGGAGGCTGGAGCCTGTCCTGGTAACACTGGACAAAAGGTGGAAACCAGTGATGGGCAGTGTGTCAGAAGGTTCTTAATATTTTGTGTTCAAAATAAAAATGTAAACAGTTTTTGAAATAATATAATCAGATGCCATTTCAAAAAATACAACTTGAAAAACTTTAATGAGCACAATAAATATATATAAATATAAAGACTTACATCTTCCAAATCTTTATTTGAAGAAAAATGGGATGTAGTTCCATACAAAATACCTCTTATTGAAAATGACCCCACATCAAACCTGGAGCAAAACAAAATAGGACATTTGAGTTAATTTTTGAATAGACCATTACTGATGTCTGAACTTAAAGATTAAGGACAGGCAATTTAGTTCAAATACCTGTGTCTTGATATAACATTACAAAGTGAAAGTTTGAACCATTAGAAACATGAAATAAAGGAAGTGTTTTTAAGTTTCAATTTATTTTAATGTGTATACTGCACAAAAAAAGATTCTTATGTGTTATCATGCATGCATCTGAGGTTTGCCTTCTGGGCTTATCTTAGGTGAGCAGTACCACTCCGGGACACGAGGGGTCAATGTTGCTAACAGTAACATCTCCGTTTTCTCCCACAGCCCTGAGAAACTGCCTACGGAGGGAAATTGATTCTGCCCCTTCCAGTCCCTTCGCTATAAAACCAAGACGCTCCCAACATGGCTTGTCTCATTCGGGAGAGAGCATACCGAGCTTGAGTGCAGCTCACGTCTGAATATTGATGCCCCCAAGAGAAGACTCAATCCTCTTCATTATTTCTTTGGTTCCACTGCTTTTGTTTTGTGTCGTTGAGAGCCTGTTGAAGTTCCAGGGCTTTGTAAACATTAAAAGGGGCGACCAGGTTAGTGCCCCATATGGTATGAGAGGTCTGCGGGATTCTGGTATCTTTGAATTAAATAAATAACTGACACACTCGTGCTGGGGAGTAGAGCAGGTGTAGGCGATCTGCAGAAAAGACGTCTCCTCTCTGGGGTGGTGTGAGGCAGTCAGCAGACCATGAGTTGCCTTGTTCACAGGTACAGACATTCTGATTTTCTCATTATCATCCCAGGGTGGTGTTGTGGTGTGAAATTTTGCATACCGGAGGAGGAGGAGGTTAGGAGCATGCTCTGATACAGAGCATTGCCGCACCCACCACACAATAAGCCAACTCAGGGTTAAGATTAGGACCCAAGTGCAGCCATGCAATGGGTGACATCTCAGCACCACACTAGTTCAGATGGAATGGAACTAGTGTGAGGGTTGATAAATATTTTGTATGCCTTTATTTGTAACTTAGGCAAAGCAATGTAATATTAGTGTTACATTAGTGAGAAGCATTCATGTTTACCCCCTCGGACTAAGTCAGGATAGTGAATTTTATGACAGGGTTGGGAGAAGTGCCTCAAACAAGTTTGGCAAATTATTCTCTGCAGGACTCTCTCAATCAACCTCCACAGGAAACCCAGACTGCCTAACTGGCAATATTTACCTTAACAAATGGTTTTGAGGGCAGGTGTGAAGGTATTCTGTCCCCCATTGTCTGAAATATGGCTGTTTGGAATTGGCTTGTATCAGAAGCCTTTAAGTACCTTGACGCCCTATTGGCTGTAGGGGTTGGACAGAAAATCTATAAATTCGCTTGCTTTACCCCTATCTCTCTCACAAACATCTGGTGAAAGACCATCTCACACACCATAAACTGAAAAGGACAACACAATGAACAGCCTAGCTCGGCAGCCATATTGAGACAGGCATGCGGCCTGTTCTGAAGAAAGCTGACCAAAAATGAGGACTTAACTAGAGACATTTTAAGTAACTAACAAGTCCGTGTGTCGACTCAAACTAGACATCAGCATTTATCAGGTTGTATGGTATTCAAATGTACTTTGCATATTGTTATTATTTATGAATACTATCAATAATACATTATTTAAATTGTAAGTTCAAGAATGACTGAGTTAGAAAGAAAGTGCACCAGTTTAGGAGTTGTTCTGAATGAAACAGGACAACTAAAAGAACAAAGGATGGGGGATGGTGCAGCAGAAAGGTTTACAAGCTCAGGCAGCAAGTCAGGAATGCACAGGTGTGTGAATGCCCTAACAGCTCTGCTAGGCTCAGCAGTAATTAAAAAGTACACACACTTAGGTTCAGTAATTCGTAACCTGACTGACCAGTTGTTTAAAAAGACAGCCTATGAATCTCCCTGCAATAAAATGGAGAAAAGTAACCTGGTCTTGAGTAAAGAACAAAGGTCAGTTTTAGGAGAGATGCTGGACTTGGCACTTGGATTCTGGAGAGGTTTTAGCCCACACTTTTAGATACCAGTTACCATAAAATAAAAAAAGGACACTCAGGCAATGAAAAAAAAATAGAAGGGTAGCGCAGGAAGACAGAAAAGGGAAAATAGTCATTTCTGTTTCAATTTCCTGATCATATGGTGAGCAAACAACTCTAGGGGTGGCCTACAGGGGGAATGACGAGAGCTGCAAAGCTGTGATGTCTCATGGTGGTGATGCCAGCCTAAACTGGTAAAGGCTGATGGCAGTCAAGGGATGCACCATGGGTAGAAAAGCACAAGAGGCAACTAAGTCATCCCCAAATTGGTGAAGAGGGGCCACAAATGTTGGTTTGTGAACAGTTTATGCAATGGCACATGTGCTCTCACTTGGGAAGAAGTGGTTATACTGGCACCTGTGGTATGTTACCTTTCAAAGTTTAAGTTAATAGTACAGCTGCATATGCTTAAATGGATAGTTTGGGACAGAGGTCTAATTAGCAGTTAGACACAAAACCAGTACAGATTAAGAAAAGAATTCACACAATAGACTTAAATTGCAGTGGAAGGTGTGGACTTGTCTCATTTTGAACCACCAGATCTGATGACATATGAAGACTGCAGAGAGCTAAAGAAACAGTTGAAGCGAGCCAGAGCAGATACAAGTCATCAGGAGCGCATCCAAGTTCTTCAGATTGTCTTTGAAATAAAGAGGATATGTAATGGACAAATGGTCACGCACAACTTTTAATACTGGGAGAGCAAATACGACAAATCAAAGCACAAGTTATTCAACAGATTCTTTAAACAATTAAGACTGTTTAATTATAAAGACATTGTTCAAAAGATTTATCAGGGTGGAGTGTTGTGATGTGAGATTTTGCATACAATTTGTTAAATATTTTGTATGTCTTTATTTGTAATTTAGGTAAAGCAATGTAATATTAGTGTTACATTAGTGAGAAGCATTCATGTTTACCCCTGCCTTTTAAGAATGGGTCTCTTTGAATTTTACAACAGAGTTGGGGGGGAAGTGCCTTAAACAAGTTTGGCTAATGTTTCTCTGAAGTCTCTCAGTCAACCCCCTTAGGAAAGTCAGGCTGCCTAACTGGCAAACTTTAGCTCAACAAATGGTTTTGGGGGCAGGTGTGAAGGTGTTCTATTCTCCCATTGGTCTGAAATATGGCTGTTTGGAACTGGCTTGTATCAGAAGCCTTTAAGTACTATGACGCCCTATTGGCTCTAGGGGTTGGACAGAGAATCTATAAATTTGCTCACTCCCTCACTCTCTCTCTCTCTCACCAAACTAATGCATGAACTGAAAAGGAAAACACAATGAAGAGCATAGCTCAGCAGCCATATTGAGAAAGGCATGCAGCCTGTTCTGAAAAAAACTGACCACAAATGAACTAGAGACATTTTTAAGTAACAAGTCTGTGTGCTGCCTGAAACTACACATCAGCATTTATCAGGTTGTATGGTTTCCAATATTCAAATGCACTTTGCATATTGTTATTATTTATGAATATTATCAATAATATATTATTTAAAGTGTAAGAATGACTGAGTTGGAAAGAAAGTGCACCAGTTTAGGAGTTGTTCGGAATGAAACAGGACAAGTAAAAGAACAAACAATGGGTGATGGTGCAGTAGGAAGGTTTACAAGCTTAGGCAGCAAGTCAGGAATGCACAGGGGTGTGAAAGTCCTAACAACTCTGCTAGGCACAGCAGTAATTAAAAAGCACACACACTTAGGTTCAGTAATTTGAAACCTGACTGACCAGTTCATTAAAAAGACAGCCTATGAAACTTCTTGCAATAAAATGGAGAAAAGTGAGCTGGTTTTGAGTAAAGAACAAAGGTCAGTTTTAGGAGAGATGCAGTTTGATTTTGGAGAGGTTTTAACTTTTCAGGCAGCAGTTACAATACAATAAAAAAGGACACACAGGCATTGACAAAAATGGAAAGAAAAAATGGAAGACAGAAAGGGAAAACTATCAATAATACATTATTTAAATTGTAAATCCATGCAAGAGACTGGAATGGAGTGGCACTAGTGGCCAACCTCTTCCAATGAATGCCCAGAAACAAAGTTTGAGTGTTGGCACCAGGTTGACAATCAAGAAGATGAGATGGACAGAAACTGCTTTGTCATCTTCCATTTTGCAAACCTGCCTACATAACGGAAAAGACGACAATCAAAGACTAAAGACAAAGACATGAAGAAGAACTGAAGAGACAGCAAGAAAAAGACATTTACTGGGGCTTAAGTAAACAATAAGTCCACAAGTCATATAATAATAGGACTAGTCACAATAGCTATATATTTTTTTTTATTACAACGCTTACTTTAACTTCACCTGTTTGTTAACTGGTACAGATCTTGTACTTGGTATTTAACCCACTTCCTATTGTCCAAATGACTTGAAATTTTGCACACTTTCTCACTTCCAATGACAATACATGAATCAATAAGCAGTTTCACTAACTGATCAATTAATCCATGTTAATTAAGAAATGAAATTTTCATATGAAGAATAGTTAAAGATTTCACCAATAGATAGTGCTAGTAATGGGTAGAAATATTAAAGGAAGTATTAAAATATTGATTACAACATTACTGTATACTAAAACAAACCCAAGACTAAAAAGTTGAAAATAACATATATATAAAAAATACTTTTTCAAAACCACGCTTATATTAAGTTAAAAACCGTATTAAAAAGTAAAAAATAAATCTCTCATACATTGCTCGTAAAATAAAAGTGATGCGGTTGTCAGTTGAAAAGAATTCACACAATAGACTTAAATTGCAGTAGGCCTAGGATAGTGGAAGGTGTAGACTTGTCTCATTTTGAACCACCAGATCTGATGCCATATGAAGACTGCAGAAAGCTAAAGAAAAAGTTGAAGCAAGCTGGAGCTGATACAAGTCATCAGGAGCACATCCAAGTTCTTCAGATTGTCTTTGAAATAAAGAAGATATGTAATGGACAAATGGTCACGCACAACTTTTAATACTGGGAGAGCAAATACGGCAAATCAAAGCACAAGTTACTCAACAGACTCTTCAAACAATTAAGACTGTTTAATTATAATATAAAGACATTTTACAAAAGATTTATTGGGGTAGAGTGTTGTGGTATGAAATTTTGCATACAAGTTGATAAATATTTTGTATGTCTTTATTTGTAACTTAGGCAAAGCAATGTAATATTAGTGTTACATTAGTGAGAAGCATTCATGTTTACCCCCTAGGACTAAGTCAGGATAGTGAATTTTATGACAGGGTTGGGAGAAGTGCCTCAAACAAGTTTGGCAAGTGTTTCTCTGCTGGACGCTCCTAATCAATCCCCAGGGGAAAGCCAGACTGCCTAATTGGCATGCTTCACCTTAACAAATGGTTTTGGAGGCAGGTGTGAAGGTATTCTGTCCCCCCATTGGTCTAAATTATGGCTGTTTGGAATTGGCTTGTATCTGAAGCCTTTAAGTACCTTGACACCCTATTGGCTGTAGGGGTTGGACAGAAAATCTAAATGTGCTTGCTTTACCCCTCTCTCTCTCTCTCTTACAAAACATCTGGTGAAAGACCATCTCACACACCATGAACTGAAAAGGACAACACAATGAACAGCACAGCTCGGCAGCCATATTGAGACAGGCATGCGGCCTGTTCTGAAGAAAGCTGACAAAAAATGAGGACTTAACTAGAGACATTTTAAGTAACAAGTCTGTGTGCCCCCTGAAACTACACATCACCATTTATCAGTTTGTCTGGTTACCAATATTCAAATGTACTTTGAATATTGTTATTATTTATGAATATTATTAATAATACATTATTTAAAGTGTAACTTAACTCCTGCTTTTCTTTTACTACACCTAATTCCTTTAGGTTATAGATTTAGAAGGGAAGGTGAGGAGAAGTTATATGGCACAATACCTTATAAACAGTGGTAAGTCTGTGAGATTTGAGACATTCTGACAATGGCTACATATTAATAATAGAAAAGAGGAAAATAGAGTAATATATTACTCTACCAAGACAAAACAAGTGGCAATCAGGCAATTGCACCTGCAACCCTCCTTAGTGTATAAAAGGGGAGCACAAGTGTGTAGCATGAGAAACAAATGGCTTACAGGTCCTCAGTTGGCTTTTTCACTAAAAAAACACCAAATATCTGTGTCATCTACAACAGTGAAAAGGTTTGATTTAGTCTTAAATCGTAGGAGTGGAGCCTTTGCATGCCAGAATTAATAGCCAATGAGCACTCACCCAGAAGTAAAATGAATGCAATGCACCCGCAAGTAAAAAGGGATAGTGTTTATTTTGAATCTTGGAAACAGGACAGAGGCACGTCTGTCTCATGTATTGTGTTTTACTTACCAAGAAATAATGGAAAAAAAGAAAAGCAAAGAAAAATATTGCAGTTGAACTCCCCTACCTAAAAAGCATTCAGACAGCACTGGTTATTAGAAAATTGGGAGAGCTTGTAAAGTTTTGAAAATGTGAACCTAAATGTGAAAGTCATCATGGATTTGTTGTCACGGCCATCACCTGCAATTCCTAGTTGTGTAACCTGACACCCTTAAGAGTCAAGGTCAGCAAATGAAGTTGATAAGTTTGACATCACCTCTGATCAGAAGTTGTGTACTGCAGTAACAGCATAAGATGGTAAATTATATCTTTTAGCAGCAAAGTATTTACCTAATGTCAACTTCTAATGTACAGTAATTTTAAATGTTAGATTCATGATCACTTTGAATGGTAATTACAATCTTATATTATAGGACTTACTTTTCATTAATGTTTTTTTAATTGGTCTTGTTTAATTTTTTCAGAAAGACTGGCCTTGACCCAAGAAGTAACTTGTGTGTACTCCACAAAATAGCTTAAAATAACAGTAAGGAATTTTTTACTTTCAAGCATTATTTGGTTATCCTAAAACTTCTCACCTTTTATATTTGCTACATTTTAAGAAATAATTCTCAAGACCAAACAATGAAAAGGCTAAATTATATCTCTAAGTGAATAGAGGAAATAAATATAATTTTTACTTCTCTAGCAGCTTGTTCCAATTCTTCTTCACAAACTCCCAAGCCAGATATTGTCCATCAGGATTTATGCTTATGGTGGCAACAACAGATGCAAGATCTTGTGTTTTAATCACATCTCCTTTCATGCACAATTCTAAGAGCCTAAGGGAAAAAAATTAATAAACAGTACAATTAAGGCAAAGTATTATGAAAAATTTAGATGTAATTGTACATTTATTTTTTATTAAAATCCCTTTAAGGACTAGTTATTGTTACAGGTTGACAAATGTGCAAGGCAAAACCACAGAAACTTATAAATGCATGGATGAATCTTTAGAGTGCCCAACAATTCTGAGACAAAATGCTGAGCAGCATGGCATTTCACATATAGTATATCACTCATCCAACTATTTTTGGAACTGCTTTTTCCAGAATGAAGTTGCATTGAGTCAGAATGCAAAAAATATCAAGTACTTGTCTGTCTGCAGTGGGACACTGGCTAAAGTTACAGTAAGTGATATCCAGGATTTCTGGCAATACAAAAAAAAAATATCAGTACATACAATGGCATTAACGATATTATTTATTATGGATGGCAGGGTGGCACAGTGGTGTCTGCTGTGGCTTTATGGAGCCTGTATCTTGGGTTTGAATCAGGGCTGGTGCTGTGGATCTTCACCTATCCCAAACAAGCATGTCTATGGATAAAAAAAGTTTGTAGTGAATAGTGGCTGAAAAGGCTATGCCCACTGGAGTTTCTTCATTAAAACCTGCCCCCAATTTGATCCTCCCTGTGCACTTTAAACACTTTAAACATTCAGAGTTGCAGTGTTCTATTTCAACTCATATATTAGATAAATATGTTAAATGAATAGGGAGAGAGCAAAAGACTTGACACTGACAGAAAATAAAAAACTGAAATGTCTATTTTCCATTCAAGAGCTCAGCAATACAAGGTAAATAAAGCTTTATTAATTTATATATCTTGCTGTCATTTTATCTATTGCATCACTACATGGCATAACAGCAGCAAACAACATTTAGAAAAGCATTGTGGTCTAAAATATAAGCTACTATACCTGTTAAAATGCTGCAACTATATTCTGGTATAGAATGTTTATTATTTTCTATTAGGCAGTAAATCTAACTTCCTTTAGTTATTCATTTAGATGGGCAGCCTCATCTGTGGGTCTTCTTAAGTTGTGCCAGTGTCATTAGGTGCATTTACTAATTCAGGTGTAATGAGTACCAAAATCGGTGTCTCTTTGTTATCATTGTGCTTAACAGAAGTTCAGGTAACGGTTTACTTTGAATACACATTTTACAGTTCATCATTCTTTGTGAATGTAAGCTGAAAATTATTTGAACATCACATCCACTCTGACTGTATAGTTATATTAATGAGCGACAGGGTCCACATATAGCCGGCAGCATTGCATTGATCACTTTTCCACTAGCCCAGTTATGTCTTTGTATACGAAAGTATAATCTTGTTTAAAAGGAAGGTTTCTCTCTTGTAATAGGCTATGTTTATTTTCCAGGCACATGCCACACACTTACAGGTCTAACAGGGTTTTTTAGGAGACTTTTTTAGTCATGAAAGGTATATCCTACATAACCACAGGTCTGCTGACAGTCAGACAATGTTAACAAGATAGAATGGCAATAATACTGTCTTTTTGCTGTAACTGTTGACAAGCTAATCAATAGAGTATTCTATCACTCACCTGCCAACCACAGAGTGAAGCTTGTTTTTCCAGAATACCTAGGTGAGATATGGAACATACAACAGGCTGATGTGACGGATAAATATATATATATAGTAAGTGCCGCCCTAAAGGATGGGTAATGAAGAGCGATTCCTGGCCCAGATGGGAGGCCATAATGGATGGACATTACATATGGAAGCATTACCCGGTCTGGATGGTGCTGGCTTATTATCCCAGTAGAGGTGGAAGATTAATGGATGGACTGGGGAAGGTTGTCTGTCAAGAGGAGTTACTTCCCCTGTACAACAGATAGCAGTGCTCTTCTGGCAAGGCCTCCTGAGGGCTAACCCTTTTGGGGTCCTTGTGTGCTTCCACTCCTTGTTTGTGAGTCTTCCACATGACCCAGAAGTGCTTCTGTCATCAGTGCTATGGCACTGGAAGTGCTCCCATGTCCAACATAAAATAAGCCACTTGACCTCATCCAGGTAAGTTGGAGTTGGGTAGAAGTGGGATGAGGCTCGCCTGGAGGATTTAGAGGATAGGGTAAAGAAGATAGAAGAAGGATATTTGTGTTCATGGCACTTTTAAAGCCTTTTTGTAATGGTATGTGTGCAAATATACAATTTTATTTAAACTATGACTTGTGTGAATGTAAAACCAACATTATCAAATAAATGGTTCAAATGAATGAGGGCAAAATGGAAACAAAGGAAGCCAAGAAAATCAAATCATTATTATTTAAATATCTCATTTCATATTACACAATCAAAAAACTAATACATTCTACAAATGAAATGTACTAACAATACCTGTGGTGACAGCAGTAAACTATATCATTTGTAGGTTGTTATCCTTTAAGCATTTACTGTATTAAAGAACTGAACAGTGCTAGATTTTACAATATTTATAGTGCATCTACAGATAACATTATTACAACCAACATACCAAATGGATACAAAAATTGATTAAACATGATCTGGCGTAAATTTAAAACAGCATTTAGCAAGACCCAAGTTTTAAAAATCATACAAGATATCCTCTCAGCAGTACCTAAATTTCCTTTTATTTGAATCCCAGCTTATTTATCATTTGCTTACAGATTTCAGCATCATCAACAACCATCAGATAAACAGGTTTATATGGTTTATTGGATCATTATCGAGTACAGTGAAATTCTTCCTTGCATGTGCCAATAAACATGCAATACATCACAATGATTAGTAAGTGTAACAAATTTACCTCAACTGGTCTGTCTTTCTTGTGATGCAGTAAGCATCACCACTAAGTTTGTCTTTCTTGTGATGCAGTAAGCCTCACCACTAAGTTAACGAGGAGTAATGAATACCTGGAGAGAGCAGCACTGCCATCAATCAGCATACAGCACCAAGCGTCACATCGCTAAAGCACGAGTATAATCATTATAGAGGGAAAAAGCATTGAATAGTACTCACATCCAAACCCCCCTCGAGGGTCTCTTCTCTTGCCCTGTTGGTTGCCTTTCAAATGTGTGGAAGGTATGCTGATGTTTTAAAAGCAGTGCCAGGACTAAACACAGGGCCAGACTGAGTAGAGACTGAGCCATCAGTGGTGGTGATGTGTCTATCTTCAGGGTGGTTATTTAATGTCTTCATTGATTTCTGTTATATTTGTTGTGAAGTCAGATGGAGTGACCCTTTGATCATTTCATTTGTGTTCGCAGATCTGTGAGTATAGTGGTTTTATGATGAGTCATCCCAGTTCCCCTTGGTCTAAAGTTATGGTTGCAACTGATTAGAGGCGATTTTGGTAAAGTGTCTTTCTGTATTTATTTTATCATGTCTTTCTGTATTGGTAAGGCACCATCTACCATGGCCAGTGTTCTAGTCAACCTGTGTCTTCTATGGCACAGGCTATAAATAATTAGTAGTATGATTGACAGAGTATTACTCCACTGTGATCAAGGGTTAACAATATTATGCACTTCAGCAAACACAAATGATCCTAATTCAGCTCAACTATGACTGTGAAAGTGAACAGGCAACATAAAATGTACATCTTAGCCACTATAAGTCACAATTTACTGCATGCCTATAAGGTTTTTTTTTTGTTTTTTTTTTACAAATGTTTCTTTCTTCCTTTCCATATTGCTGGTGCTTCCCTTTTTGCTATATGGTTGTGAGACATGGGTGCAACAATCCAGTGACCAGAGAAGAAAATTGGATTCGTCCAGTACTGTGTCCTTGGGCACCGCTGGTTTGACTTTGTGTCGAATGAGCGGTTGCTCAAGGAGTCCCGAATGAGGCACATTACCTGCATTGTGAGGGAGCGTCAGTTATGGCACTATGGCCCCCCGAGGATGACCTGATTGGCTGGACCAGGCCAAGGGGATGCCCACATAACACCTGGCTGTGGCAGACAGATGATCATTTCCGGAGGGTGGGATTGGACCGACTATCTGCCTGGGGGGTTGCCAACCAGGATCCAGACCTGACCTGACCTTTCCATATTGTGCAGCCACATTCAAAATAGAGCAAAACATTGCAATGGTTGCACAGGGCAGCAGCAGTTTTAAGTAGGATGGAATGTAGTGTGATAGTAAAACGTGATACAAATAAACAATGGTCAGGATGTGAGACAAAATCATAAGTCGAGAGTGGTAGTGACAGAGTGATATACCAGAATATTACACATACCCTAAGCCAAAATGCAAAATGTAAATCAAAGTTGAAGAACAGAAAACAACTTGTAGTTAGACAGACCTTTAAAATAATGACACTACAGTGTCAAGTTTTGAATTAGTCACAAACTGGGACTATAAAGGAGCATATGATGTTGACCTTTACGCTGCTGGACGTCTTGCCTAGTAACAGCTTGGCAAACCTGTATTAAAAACAACAAGCAATTCTGATACAAAAATTTAAACTTTGAAAAATTGTTTTTTTTTTTTGCAAAAGTGTTCTAAATCAAAAAAAAAAAAAACACTCATTACATTCTTTAACCTCTAAAACCCCCAAAATTATACCTCCATTATTTTTACAAACCAAGGAAAAGGTTGTAAAAAAATAATAAGCAACTAAAAATCAAAACAAATTCTAAATCTTGACAAACATGATGTAAAATATTACTTTATAGACTTGCGTTTCGTCACACACTGCATAAGTACGCTTTGTTTCTTTTTCATAAACCTTCAGCATTATTCCACTTTAAATTTTGGTATATAAAGGAAAACAAATGAAAATTTTTTATTCTGCACTAAATATAACATTCTAATAGTGAATGTCAGTGATAAACCAGATGTTTATTGCATTTTAATATGGTACAATATAAAATAAAACACTGTGTACAAGTGAATGCCATTCAAGTTTTATAGTGATTATTAGGATAACTTACTCTTTCAGCTTATCTGTATCTCTAGTGCGGGTCAATCCAGATAAGATCTTATTTTTTTCAGAAGATGACAATGAAAGTCTATATTTTTCTAGGAGGTAGTTCCAGCCATCAGGACTTTGTGCTCCAATAATGTATACTGTCCTTAGTACATCAGTAGGAATGCTGAGGGACCAAGAAAACATCATATTTGTAATTAAAACAATGCATATTTTATTAAAAGTGTCAGCAAGGTTACTTTCTTAAGGGATTTATGTGACTTATAAGAAGTAAAATTGTGGAGCATCTGAAGAACCAATGAAAATAAACTACTAAAAAGTAATTTGGCTAAGGTATTACATAGTACACCAAAATAATGAATAGTCAAGTTCAAGTTTTAATGTATTCTTATGTGTACAAAGTACAATGAAATTCTTACATTCTAGTAACATTAGTCCAATACTATCAACATACAATGAAAGCATACCATGGATTAAACACACTCATGCAGCAGTTGTCGGTGTAAGTGGATGTTCAGCAGCTTTATGTTCTATCACTAAACACTGTCTGTGAATCTCATGGTGTGAGGGCCAATGGTCCTACAATATCTGTCAGAATGACAAACGGAAAAACGTGACTGTGAACGATGGCTGAGGTCTTTAATGGTACTCTTTGCTTTATATGGCAGGATGGGCTATATATGTTCAAGACAGAAGGAAGCGGTTTTTAATGCTTGCTTGCTATGCTAGTGACATTCTGAGCTAACTGTGCCACCATTTGTAGTGCATTACAGTGGAACCTCGGTTTGCGAGCATAATTCGTTCCGGAAACGTGCTTGCAGTCCAAAGCACTTGTATATCAAAGTGAATTTCCCCATAAGAAATAATGGAAACTCAGATGATTCGTTCCACAACCCAAAACTATTCATATAAAAATGATTAATACAAAATATAAAGTAAAAATACATAAAACAAATTAACCTGCACGTTACCTTTAAAAAGAATCATGGCTGGTGTGAGTGAGTTTCTAAACTCTTGTAGGATTCCACCCAACAGGACGACACGTGGAAGAGCATCCCAAAGCAATCGCAGTAGCGCTGTAGCAGTTCGCCGTATAAGCGTATCCAAAAAGATCGCGGACATGCTATAAGCGCCTGCCGTCGATGGGTGATACAAGTAACATTATAAAGATCCCGCTACAATAAATAACCGCGCTGTTGCTGTTTCAAGCTGAATAAAGCTGGTGTTGTTAAAGTACTGAGACTCAGCTTTGTGTTTTGGGGCGCAAGACAGGGACTCGCACTTTACAGCGCACACACACACACACACACACAGTCACAATGCTGTAGTAAACAGTATACGCTTGAGAGAGACAGAGACAGAGAATAGGAGACGATTGCCCTCAAGAGAAGAGAGAGAGAGAGAGAGAGAGAGAGAGACGCGAGAGAGAGAGAGAGAGAGAGCGAGACGCGTGCGCACGAGAGAGATTAAGGAGAGAGAGACACGCGAGAGAGAGAAGAACCATCAGTTCAGTTGTGATCACATGACGCTCAGCAGACAAAGTGTATCCATACTACTCGTACTGCAAGACATCGCTCGTTTATCAAGTCAAAATTTATTAAAAAATTTAGCTCGTCTTGCAAAACACTCGTAAGCCAAGTTACTCGCAAACCGAGGTTCCACTGTATATTCCTGATCTAAATCTGGCGATTTAAGGCCAGTGGCATATTACCCAACATCAAGCGCTGGATCTGTTCATTTTGAGCATGTCATGTTACACAACTAGCCATAACAGGGTATGACAGCTTACACTATCCCCTGTTGAATTCCAGCACAGTTGCAAAATTCCAAAGTACTTTTAGCTTGCTGCAGTCTGACAGCCAATTAACTTGTAGCGTCACATCGCTGATGGCTATACAAATGTGAGTTCAGCTGCAGTCTGGGACCATCATTTTCCCTCTGTACATCCTGTCGTGGTAAGACAAACACACATCATCTGGTAGACGAGTCAATTTCTTCTGGATGCATGCGTTCTACTGCTGTCTGAGTGGTTATTGGTTGTCAGCTCTCAAGATTAGTGTGGAGAAGGTGACACAGCTAATGTGCACGTATTGGGGTACACAATCCAAGTCACAGAGGGTGGTATTAAGTCATAAGTCTAAGAGCCTTGTGATCAGATACAATGGCTCAGATGTTAAATGCTTAACTGTAGTCTATAAAAAATACTCTTTGACAGTACTCTTTATTATCCAGGTAAGCCACGATGGCATTAAGTGCAAAGGATATCTATCTTTTGTGGTCAGTTGTAACAATATGTATTAAAGGAGGTGGTCTAAACTACAAAGAATATTACATTTAATGTGTCCCTGCATCAGTGTCATAGCACATTTTACGACATTTGAAATGAGTGCCACTGCTTCATAGTCATTCAGACGGTCCACTTTAGTTTTCTTTGGCACTAGAATAAATACTGTCTTTTCAAAGTGTATGGGAATTATAGATTCTTTTGACAAGTTTTGAAAAATGTCAGCGAAAACAACTAATTTTATACTACTGCTTTTTAAAGGGCATCCTGAAATTCTATCTGGATCAGACATTTGATTGAAATGGATTTCACCTTACATCACCAATAGAAATGGACATGACAAAGACTGTGTAATTGGAATCAAAGCAATCATAGTAAGCATTAAGTTTATCAGGGAGAGAAAATGTGGATACAACTAGATCACCCAAACTAGTCAAACATTCACGCATTTTTTTTCAGAAATCACTTAATCCAAGAGTACTATTGTGTATGAGTCGACTAGGGCTAAAGGTAGGAATAAACACTGGACAAGTATTAACTTTAATTGCATAGTTAATTAAGTTGAACTAATTAAGGCTGATAACTTTACATACTTGAAAACTGTGTTTTTGGTTGCTTCATATGTCAAAAAATGAAGGATACAAATGAATTTTGGTGTACTTCTTCAGACTTTCCTGTATTTTCCAATACTACCCATAAAATGTGTTGACCATATTGACTATTGACAATATGCTGTTGAATTATTTTTTAACAGTAATGTACAAGTTTCCTTAATTTTAAGTTGGAAAATTTTAATCACTTGCAAATAGATTGACAGGTAGAAGCTAGTTTTATGATATATCTGTCTCTAATGTAACAAAAAAAAACATTCTTTTTAAGTATTTCAATTGATGGTTTAAATAAAATCTAGCTACCAACCTCGAAGAGCTGTTTGATGCCATCCAGTTATCAAAGAGTTGTTTGGCTTTTTCTATACACTGCTTATGGTGAAGCTGACATGCAAGTCCCAGGAGTTCAGTCCGAAGTCTTCTCTCTGATATTGAACCTTCATCACTCCATGTCTGCCTCTCAATGAAATCACCAAAATGCTGTAAAATAAATTTCTGAAAAAAGAATCAAAATGATTTGTAAAGCTAAAATACTACATTGAAGGAAAAAAAACTTATAATCTAATATTCTTAGAAAGTTTTTGCCATTTAAAAAATAGTAAACGTGTGTTTCTGACTTTTATAAAATGAATGTCCTGAAAGCTGCGATGGTGCATGAAGTACAAAGAAATGGGAGTAAATTTGTATATATAATTTCCCATAGGTGACGCAGTGGTGCAGAAATTAGTGTTTCCAACTCACATACTTCAACTTATAAATATATAAATATATTTTGTTTATAATTTTTAACTTGTTTTTTGAAAACATTTTTATGTTGATTACACAGTTATAATGGTTTGTTGGGATCCAGAACCCATTCCTGACATTAGATTTTTGTTTTGTCTTCATTTTAATATAGTTCATAATCTTTTGCATCTCAGCATTGTCTTGTTTATTTTGATTGGAGTTTTTTTGTGACAATTGTTGTCTAAATGTTGCTATGGAAACAACACCAAAAGTATGCACTCATGACATCACAGGGTTGATTGTAAAAAGGTAGTTCTTGGCACTTCTTTATTACCTGAGTTTGATGGCTTGTCTCTGTAAGATTTTGTGTTTGCTTTAGTTATTGTTTTCCCGGCAATAGAACTTTTTTCTAAATTTCCTTGACTAAGAATTATGACTTTATTTTTGCTTAACAAAAGAACAATCTGATTTTCTGATGAAAAGCCTTGTCCTCATTTCAAATTTTTCCTGCTGTTCTTTGTCAGAACAATCTTGGGTTTGAATCAGTGACTGCCTCCTGAAGTCAAAACATTTGTGTGTGGTTTTCCTTCTATGTTCCAAAGATTGATGGCACCCCATCCAGATTTGGCTCCTATCTGGTACCCAATTCTGTAACCCATTGATGGATTTTTTTGTGATGCAATTTAAACAGTGATGAATGTGCATATCTTGCTATTTTGGATAGATGTCATCTTGAATGTTGATTGTTTATGTACAGTAGTATATGATTTTTCCATTCTTTTCTTCAACTTTGTCCATTGAAGAAAAATTGTAAGTTTATGAATATTTATTTGCATTTCTGCTTTCAGTGTTGAGTATTTGATAATGAGATATCTTTAAATACTGTCATTTTGTGGCTGTATTGTATGACTCAATAATATGATGAGAGATCTTCATTTTGTGTGATTTTTTTTTTTTAATAACGCTATTTGTCTGGCATGTCATCATCACTGATGCCATATCCTAACACATTGTGAAGCACTGTCTCTCCCTCACTTCCTCATGCAAGGTCTACTGAAGGCTGTGTCCTTCATTGGCTGCCTTCCAACACCACACTGATCTTACATGACTCTTTCCGTGCTGCACTACTGATCTTCTCTCTGCCATGTCCACTACTATCACATTCTCGCTGTTGGCTCCACTGCACATTGCGAACTTGGATTTGAAGGCAACACCATCTTTCACATGTTTTCCTCTTCTCTGGGAGCTGAGCCAAGGTAGGACTCGCTGATGGGTCTTGTACCCATTCCAATGGATTTAGGCTAATAAGCTGGTTTTATAAGTGCTGCCCTTTAGTAGTTGATCCCTAGTTCTCTTTCTCTCGTCTCACTCACATTCACTCAACCACACCTACCCTATGCACAGTTTCTCAGTATGACTCTGAACCCTTCTGATAGTGAATCTCTTTGTGTCTAAGATCCGTGTCACCCTATACCAGAATTTTAATTCTAAAAGGGCCACTGCTTAATTCTAATAAAGCATGACACCTAAACATATCCGCACACATGCACAATTTAATGCAAGACATAAAGTAGAAGTAGAGTTTGTTCTTAATTCAAACTCTTCTACATTATAATTGGATTACAAACCTTTAGATTATTTGCAACATCTGAAATGCCCCTTCTCTCCATCATTTGGTATAAAACCTGTAGATAACCTATTCCCTGTAGAAGTGGGAGATTATCAGTCTCATTTTTCAAATATAGCAGCAAATCAAGACCATGGTGAAGAGAAACTTTACCAATACTGAAAAGAAATAAGAAATTAGTTTGATTAAATGGTTAGGAAAAAATATGTACATTTAATTTTTTTGTAATTTTGTAAAATTCAAAACTTTCTGTGTGTCTTAATGATGTTTCTTTACTGTATGTCCATGAAGAGTATACTTTTAATTAGCCATGGTTCATTTTGTTTAGTTTTTATACCATTCAAACAAAATAGAAGGGTAACATTTCTAGGTGCAGTAGACAAGCACATTTAATACATAAAATCATTACTTTTAAGGAACTAATACACCAACACATAATCACATTTTCAGTATCATTCCACACTCTAATTTTGTATTTTATGTTTAAATATGTTTTCAAGTGATTTGCTTATTTTTAACATACCGGTATAGAAGTTTAATCAAATATTTTTAATCAATACGTGATAAGTTTTACAATTTACTATAAGCATATATTTAAGTGAAGTTGTATCAATGGATTATTAAAAGCATAAGTCAAAGGATTGAAGGTAACCAAATGCGGCTTAAAGCTTCAGCATGTCAGGGTTGCCTCATCTTAAGAGGAGCCATTAAGGTAATTAGCAAGGTTAAAATGAAGTAAATGAGTAGTAAACACCCCATTAAAAAGCCAAGACAAATCAGTGAGAAAGCCCAAACATCCCTGTTATTAAGCAGTGATAAGATCAATGGGAAAACCTTTAGGACACACTTATTAATGAAGCAAAGTTTAGAATGTGTATTAAGTTACTGGTGGCTGTAGTCGATTGGCTAAGATGACAGAATTCTGCATATTGAGACTAACAGTAGTATATTAATTGTAATAGAACAGTATAAAAAAGAGTGAATTGTTTTATTAATCTCTCACTCCATGGACTGAGACATTTGTGCATATCTATGTACAAAAAAAGAATCGTTCTGTATTTTCATCTGGCCTCCGAGAATTACTTATTTGAAAATAGAGGAAGGTTTTTTCCACAATATGGGTATTTTTTTTTTTTTATACTAGCAGAAGACTTGTATCCAGTACATTGAATACTACTATATGAGAGTACTATATCTGATGAACTTGCATATGAATATACTCAGGAAAAAAAAATTGCCCTGTCTTTAAGATTAACTGTCTTATTATTATTTAGATTTTTTCATTGTTTAGGGCAACCATGTCTAATCAAAATAAACAGAACAGAATTGTGACTCCCTAAGGCTGTCACTTTTACCCACAAATTACAGTTCAATATTATAGTAATTTTATGATATTTGCTGGCACAATGAATTTTACCATAAATTTTGTTTGATTTTTAGCTGTTGCAGTATCCAATTTTAAATCTCTTTCTAAAACACTGTTAGTAGTACTAGGGTGTTGTACCATGTTAGCCATTATGGATGTGGTGAGAAGTTAAGCAAAATGACAACTTTTATTGGTAAACTGGAAGATTACAATATGCAAGCTTTCAAGGCAACTCAGGCCCCTTCTTCAGGTAATTTGTGCCTGTCAGCGTACAGTACATTTTGAGCTCAACTTGCATATCAAAGCTTGTACTGTAAGCAAATGAATGGTACAGCAGTGAGTTGCCTCACATAGCTAGAAACTGTCCAGACCAGGACTAACACCAACACCCCCCTGTAAAATTTTTTTTGGGGTATGCTAGTTTCTTCTTATATTCAAAACTAAATGAGATTAGGCTGAATAATGACTCTGTATTGGTTTTATATTTGTGGGAGCCCACCTTAGTAAAACGGCAAGTGTGTGTGTGTGTGTGTCTGTCGGTCTGGTTGCTATGCCTGTTATATTTGCCATTAGGAATGGGATTTGTAAAAGCTGTACTAATGTTAGTGACACACCATTTGTTAGAAATGAAAAAAACGCAATACATGTTATTACTACATGCATGATAAAATGCAATCTAATAGATGGTGGACTGCAAACTTAGATTTTATCTTTTAGAGGGGTAGCACAGATAGTTGGTAAATAAAAGAAGATCCTTTTCATAAGTTTTAATGAAATTATCAGATGTGTCACAAGGCTTTCAGTTACCATTTTTTTATTTAAGAAGTCAACATTCCAGGCTATAAAAAGCTTGTGATGCAGTGCCTTAATTTCACAAATTAGTTCCACAGCAGTTTCTCAGCCATTTCATTCAAGAAACTTACTTGAATTTTAAACCTCATGATTCAAGTTCATATCACCCTCAGCATAGGTTAGAAGATTTTATTTATTAATTTTATTTCTGCCAGGAGTTTTATTTATCTTCTGCATCATTATGTTTGTCCATTTCCCCTTTTCTCTCTCCAATAACTTCCCCATTTATGTATAATTGGAAAGAAACAAAAAAAATCAGTGGCAGCTCTATTAAAATATCCCTCAGTGCCTTATAAATATTTCAATCTTCATTGTCTTTCTGTCCCCATTACAAATTAATAAACATCTGCTCAGATTTTAAACAAGAATGATAATCTCATCTGCCCCTAACAGATGATTTTTTAAACATAAGTATCGGCTTAGTTTGATCTGGATAGTTTTCACCTTAGAAGTTATATTTCTATTAGCTGATTTGGGATTTCTTAATGTTCACAATTTCATCCTTCACTATTTCAAACACTGAGTGTATTTTTATTAAATAAATAAACTTTATTATTATTATTATCATATACAGTACATGTATTTTATATACCGCATACACTGTACATACTGTATATAGGTGTTGTTGCATCTTAAGCAAATTTAAATTTTGCTGATCTCAACTTTACAGAGGTCACTCCAATTTTTTTTTTCGAAATAAAAAAACAAAAATTTGTACAATACATTTCTGTACATAAGCAAATTTCCAGAAAGCAGCATACAACAACTGAACTAGCTAGTTATCTGTTGTGACTCCACCTTCTCAAGTACTTAAGGCCTGTGCTGGCCAACTTTTTGGTATTCTCAGCTACCTTTTCAATCTGCCACTAAGGCTCCAGACTAATGATTACAGGCCAGTGGCCATGATGTATACATCCCACATCATGAAGACCTTTGAGAAGCTTTCCTGGACTAGATGAGTCTTCTTGTAAAAGACCACTTGGACTCACTGCAGTTTGCTTAATGGGCAAAGATTGGATTGGAAGACACATTTATATGACTTACTTTCATCTAGACAAAGCTGGTAGCACATGAGGATTATGTTTTTAAATTTTACAACTACCTTCAATGCCATCCAGCCATGCCTGTTAAAGGTAAGTTTAGAAATATGCAGGTGGATTTTCCTATGATGTCCTGAGTGAATGGACTATCTACCTGGCAGACTGCAGTTTGTGAGGCTCAAACACTGTGTGCCTGATGGGTGTGAACAACACTGGAGCACCACAAAGAATAGCTGTGTCTCCTTTTCTTTTCACTTTGTACACTTCAGACTAGAAATATAACACCTGCTCGTGTCACTTGCTGAAATTTTCAGATAATTCTGCACTACAGTAATGGGGTTTTTATTGATAAGTGGCCTGAGACAGTGCAGGAGTCAGGTAGAGAACTTTGTTTTTTCGTGCAAAGAACAATCTGCACCTTAATATTTATTGCTCATGCCATGCTGTGCTTTTAAATATGTGTTCCTGCATATCTTGTACTTTCACATAGCTATACAGTGGACTGCATGGGAGCTAATAAGTCGACTCCAAACCTAATTAAGGATCCAGGATGTAAAAAATCTGAAAGTATTTTTTTTTAGATACAACTGATAGTGGGTAGCATGGTGGCATAGTGGTAGCGCTGCTGCCTCGCAGTAAGGAGACCTGGGTTTGCTTCCCGGGACCTCCCTGCGTGGAGTTTGCATGTTCTCCCCGTGTCTGCGTGGGATTCCTCCAGTTTCCTCCCACATTCCAAAGACATGCAGGTTAGGTGCACTGGTGATTCTAAATTGTCCCTAGTGTGTGCTTGGTGTGTCTGTGTGGGTGTGTGCGCCCTGCGGTGGGCTGGCGCCCTGCTCGGGGATTTGTTCCTGCCTTGCGCCCTGTGCTGGCTGGGATTGGCTCCAGCAGACCTCTGTGACCCTGTGTTAGGATATAGTGGGTTGGACAATGACTGACTGACTGACAACTGATAGTTCAGCAAAGAGGATAAAATATTAAAGCTCTAATATTACACAGAGCCTACACATACATAAAATAATCTCTTTCTACCACATGGAGTTATGACTGGTCCACTTACCCACAGTACTCCTATAATGCTAATTGCTCAACTGCCAAGAATTAATCTCCTTTTCTGTACTCTGTTTTTTCTTACTCCTGACAGCTAAGCTCATGTTAAAGCTCAGCTTCTGACACTAAGCACAATGGTCTGTTGACTGGAAGAGGATTTTAAGACTCTGCCCATTTTTACTTTTGGGTACACATTGAGAAATACTTCCAGGTCACAGACAATACATAACAGCCTTTATTAAGGAACTCCACCTAGCGGGCCCTGTGCTCTTTCACTTCCAGTTTAAGGATACCAAGGAGAGACAGCCAGGCAGGCTGTTCTGGAAAAGCACAACTATACTGTGACTGTTGTTAATGGGGTTATTCTGTAATTTCTTATACACTTCCCTGAAGTGTTTATTACCATCTATGTGTGAATTCCAGGGTTTTCCAGCTTAGTGAATTCATTTTTATGTTTTTTTTATATATAAAGTTTACAATTTTTAACATTATGCTGCAACACCATTTTGGTTTTCTCCATTTTCTGGCATTAGCTGTTATGTTTTAGCCATAGTTATTACCCTAGCATAGGTTTAAATTCTTTTTCTTGGTCTCTTTTGTTTATTTTAAAATATTTGTCATGTTGTTACATATTTTTGTTATGTTTATGTTTTGTTTAGTATATATGTGAAATGCAATGTTCTCTTATGTCCCTTGTGTTTTGAGGGTGGTTTTCCAAGAGGTGGTGCCACACTGACATCACTGCTACAGACATCTCCTCCTCCTTGGCTATATATTCAGTCTGGGAAGAGGCCTCAGTGGAGGTTCATTGGAGTTTGTAGGTGTCTATTGTGAGCATTATTTTTCATTTGGATTTGCAGGACTACTGACTATTTTTTGTTTAGATTATTAGATTTGTCTTATAGATTGTGATTTAGGACTTTCTCCCTTTGGGTTGCCTTTTAGGCAACTCTTTTTTGATTTATGGGCTCTTTTTGTTGTATGTTCTAAAAACATCCATAGTATTCATTATTGGGCAAAAACTATATATTGTAATGATTCTTTACTGTATTTCTGGTTATAAAACTTTTCTATTTAATTTTGATTTTTTAAAATAGTACTTTAAATTGACAAAAGATAGGTTTTGAATCCCTGTTATCCAACTTTTGCTGTACTTTGATTACTTCTCCTCTCCTCATCCTTTTCACAAAAAAAATCCTTACTGCCTCTTCAAGAATACAGTAACAAGGCTCCACGCTGCCATCTACCAACTTGAGGAACTCCTGGGTTTTAAAATGAATTCCAGAATATCCTGTTATTATTTAGCCTACGGCTGTTTTAAGTGCCAAATTCATCTGGTGATGCCCCCCGTTGGCTATAAAGAGTGTCACTAATTGTTTTCCATTTACAGTATTTGTGTTTGTATACAAGTTTGCTTCTTGCATAATTCATATAACTTTCATTATATAAAATCACATAAACTTCATTTTGGAAATTATCTTGTTTACAAACTCATTGTCATTAGGTGCTCCCACTCTAACTTGCATCTGAAGAATTCACTGTAAAAGTTTTTGATGCTGAAATACTATAAATGAACAATTTAATTAAAGTTCTCAGGGGATTATCAATATTCCATTTTTGCGGTATCTACAAGGGGGTATCTCTCTATTGGGCTAAACGTTGAGAGAGAGTTACCCCCTGCTTCACATTTGGTCTACCTACTCAGAAAGACTGGTTTCATCAAAGTTTCCAACTTAACCTACACACTCACTTGGCCTTTTTTTAGGTATACTATCCAAACTATTTACTTTCATGTTTGTATACAGCGTTACACTGTATTTGCAGGTTTCTCTTAGTAAAAGACAGCATTTTAACAGCATCAGTTACATTAAGACTGAACATTTCCCATAAAGTGTAGTTGGTAACAGAACATTAAATATAATTACAGTACCTGACCAGCTGCAATATATTATGAATGAGGTTGGTTCGATCCTTGTTGCTGAGGACAGTGTGGTTCTGGTTTAGTAATTGAACCAATGTTTCCCATCCATTGCCTTCATAATGCACAAGATAGTATCCATTCATATTAGGATTAAACTTTATCCATTTCACTTCCTTTTCCAATTGAATAATATCTGAACATCAAAAAGGACATGCATTAAGTAGCAATGCTTAAATATTGTAATGTATATACATTCTTTTGATATAAGGTATTTATAAATATAACTAACCTGACTTTGTTTTCAATAAATGCCTTCTAATATTGTCTGAGTCACTGGTGATGTATGCTAACGGAACATGCCACAGATATCTATTAGACAATAAAACAGTTTTATGTTAAATTGCTTAAATTATAATACATATTAAATAAATAAAATGTAGGGTGGCATTGTGGTGCTGTGCCAAGAATTCCAGCAGAATTCTTTCAGTTTAAGGGTAAATCACATACATGAGAACACCAGTGGAAATTAAGGCGAAGTGCATTTTAGACTAAAGCTGGGAAGCACTCCTTTATACAAATAGTTGTGAGGCTCTGGAACAAACTACCGAGATAGGGAGTTAAAGCAGAAACACAGACATCCTTAAAGAAAAATCTGGATAAGAAACTGGCACAGCTTAGCTAATAACTAAACAAACAAGCTTGATGGACTGAATGGTCTCTTCTTCTTCTTGTTTGGCAAATTTCTTATTTTGTTATGTTCTCATAACACATGACAACTTGGTCTGACTTGCCGTCTGCTAACTGTCTATATGAAAAATGCAGATTTGGTCTCCTTGCTAGTTTTGATTGAATTTACTCACACACTCCAAAGATGTACAGTACGTTAGGTAAATTCTAAGCTCTAAACTGACTAGATGCACACGAGGTGTAGGCATGTGTGTGACCTGTGATGGTACGTTCTCTTCAGCTCAGTGGCACTTAAATAGCAGAAAACTCCTAGTGAATGTATAAAGAGAACATTGGTGAGGAAATAGAGGGACAGACATTTATAAATTCACTTAAAACAACTTTAAATTTTCAAGATTCTTCCATTTTTAAATTACTTTTGATAAGCAAAATGCAAACAGAAGAGTGCTTTCCGATCTCTCAATATAACAATCCCTTCTCCCCTCTCATCCAACTCTTTCTTTCTTTCTTTTTGGTCCAACACACTTCTGGCATGAGTTTGCTTTTACACATTCTCCAAAGGTAACTTTAGTTTAATGGTTACAGTAAAGTATGGGGTTAGGGGCACTAATCCTTGCCTACAGGAACAATTTAGTGTGCAGCAAATATAATCAATAAATAATATGTGATTGTTATTTTTGAATTATGCATATGAATATACTGTGTATAATTTTTTACAATATTTCTGTATTTTACACATAAATTTAGCTTGCATTTTACACACATAAAAGTATTTGTTTTTACTGTGAATATGAGCTGCACAACAAGGCATTTTTAAAACAGTATAATCATCCAGACAGAAAATATATTAAAAATATATGTTAGAATTTCTGATTAGATTAAGAAAAAAGGCAACTATAATTTCTATTACTTATTCACAGAACGTTAAAAACAATATGTGAAAGACAAGATAAACGAATGGGAGTCGAGATAAAAAAAGAGATAAAAGAGTGAAGGTAATATGCCCAACTATTGTTATTTATTGTGTCTTCATAAGTTAATATATGAGTGCTGTTTTGTTGGACGTCATCAAACCATCCAGTCTTTTGAACTCTTCTCCAAACAAGTTCCCTGAAAGCAACTGAAAAGCCAATAAACTTAACAATGGACAAGAAACTATCCCATGTTCTGTTGCAACAGAAACTCTAGTCCTGATTTTGACCATAATGACATCCTCATTGTCCCTACAGCTGCTTATATGTTTAAATATAAACTAGCAGCTAAATATTCTTTCCCTCTGTATAATATTCACATTTTGTTTTTTCCTGCCTGTTTCAGACGTATGTGTGCGTTTTGGTCTAACACTAGGTTTGATATTTAAAGAATCTAATTTACAGGCAGAACATGGCTCATGTAAAATATAGGAACTAGGATAGAACTCATTTTACCAGTTCCCAGTGTTTACTTTATTTATTTTTTGTGCATTGGATAGATCCATGCACATTTTAAGAGGTAGCGTAATAAAACAAACTCACAAAATTCAAAAATGAAGTCGCCAGGCCTAACATTACTGTCTTTTTTAAATTACAGTTTGTTTCGTGTTTTGTTTCCTGTTTTTTGATTTCTGTTTTTTGGATCTGGCCACATATCTTGCTTGCCGTTCTATGTATGGCTACCTACTTGTTTGTCTCATTTTGGACTAAAATTACTTGGAAAATTAAACCCTGTGACTTTCAATGAATTACATTATTATCATGTGTGCAGTTAACTACATTTCATAGAGCAGTGTGTCAGAGCTCAGACCTCTAAAAGGAAACGAGCATGGGTGCATCATGTAAACTCTACACCGAAGACATCATAACTTCAAATAAAAATGTTGCTCATGCACAGTGGGATTTAATGGTGACATATTTAAGTAAATTTTAAAACTTAAAGAGAAGACCTCAAAGAAATTTGATAGACTAATAGCTAAACCGAGACACAGGAAACACCCTTAACTGCAGATAATGTCTATTGCCAAAGAAATGTACAAAGCTGTCTTTTATATGAATATAAATTGTAGTTCTTAGGTTTGTGCATAAAATCATACAACATAATTCAATATCAACTGCTGTCTTTGTTGTTAAGAGAAAAGTTTGGTTAATAAATTAAATATCCCTGTTTACCCTGATTGTAGCTCCTCCCATTCAGGATCATCCTGTAATATTCCCTTTAAAAAACGCTCTTGACGGACTATGATTTGATTACCATTGTTCTCCACAACAATAAGTGGAACGCCCATTTGTAAAATCCAGGAGTCCATAGTTTCCTTTAAATGTGGAGGTTCTTTAAAATACCGGTACTGAAAAAAAAAAGAGCATACATATTTTAAACCAAAATACCAAACTTAGTAAGTTGCATTACTTTGTGCAAATACAATTATTTTGCTGAAGAGAGGCCATTTAGCTTAACAAAGCTAGTCAATGTTATTTTCCTAACTGCTCTAAAATGACACAGAGTTGAGCTCTGATCCTAAAGACCTAATGTCTTTCACACAACCTTGTAACTGATTTCATGTGTCTAAGGTGAAGAAACTGAAGAAATATTTTTTGAAATTTACAATTAACAGGTTTCTATCTGTGTCTTCACTTCTGTTAAATAATAGCTTGGATCCACTGCATCAGTTTCTAGACACAACAGGGCATCACAGATTCAGACCACAACTGTTCAGACACAAGTCCTTGTTTCAAACAAACTCTTATATTAAACACAAAAGTTCTTTTAAACTCAATAAACAATCATTCTCTTCTCTGCCTAGGTGAGGTGGAGTGTCTCCTTTCCATGCGGTCCCAGGAGTATTTGTGGTGCCAGAATGTTGCCTCCAGGAAGCACTACTGAGTCAGGCAGCATCTCATTATGATAGAGGATCCTTCTCCCGGCAACCCCCTGGCAACACTTCAGGATCCCAGAAAGGCTGCCCATTGGGACTACAATTCATACATCACCTCCCCGGGTGTGCAAATAGGTGTCCCACCAGAGGGATGCTGATAATCAGCATATTAAGGCTCTTGGAAGGAGGCAACTCCCTCCGTCCTTTCATTATAATACACTGATTACCTAACAGAAAGAAAACATCAGCCATCCTGGCTAGGACAACCAACCATTCAAATGAACAATCCATTATGGCTGGGTAAGGGCATATCTATCCTGGCCATGATGCACACCAATCTATGTCCTCCTGTTCTACTCAAAGTTCTTATCTTGTAGTCCTGGAATGAGCCCCACTACTGTTCTCTGTATATAATGGATATACTCTCAATTCCATACCTGTTTTGTAAAATGGAGGCTAAAACGGAGTACAATACTAAAGATGTAAACTCAGTAGTGTGTTGTATACCTGAAGTATAACCTTCCTTGACTTGCACTCCACACATCGTGATACATAACTTAAAAATCTCTCAGCACTATCTCCATGAAGAAAGTGATGAGTCCACTATGATTCTTAGGTCTTTTCGCAAGATGTAGGTTGATGATGGAAAGGATGAGAACATGTGGAGCTGCATGAAAGAAGCTGTGGAAAATCTGGGTGATGTTGGAGGGCAGCCAAGGAAGGAGAGACAGAAGATGGCACAAGCCCTGTGACGATACCACCTCCCCTACTCCTGTACATATCCATATTCCTCCTACAGCAAATCTACCTCAGATAACAAAGTTTTTTTTATAATGAACTAAAGTCCTGAACACATCTACTTTGTTAACCTAGGTATTAGTGTAGTATTTTTATTAAGCATGATAACCTTATTATATTGCTATTGTGCAGTATAATGTTTAATTGATTACCATTGTCTTGAAAGGCAAACACATGTTGATATCTTAGCAACAAGCAGGAATGCTGAAGTTACATCTAATTACTCTTTTTAAATTACAGGAGAGCTCAAGCTAATTAGAAAAATCAGACCTCACATTTATTACTTACGCCATTCTTTCTTACTTGTGTAGATGTATAACAACTGTGTCCTAATATAAAATCTTCTTCTGGGCAAGTCTGTAAATTTCAAACAAAAATATACCATACTAACTTATGATAGCACAGTCATATCATATAACACTGAACACGTGCAGTAAAAATCAGATGTATATATAAAGCAAAACATATAAAATCCAATTAACCCAATTATGGATCACCGGGGGATGCTCCTCCATCAGCACTGAATGCAAGCCGTGAAAGAACACAAGTTGGGACAGCAGTACATTACAGGGATAATTTCATGCACACAATGCCACAAAGCCAGTTCACAATGCTCATGCCTTTGAAAAGTGAGAGGAAAACCCAACACAGTTGGTGAGCGGGCATGGGATTCATACTCAGAATGCTATATCCATGAGATGGCAGCACTTATAGTTCACTATGCCAATATGCTGTTCTAAAACAAATACTTTTAGGGGTTAACATATACACTGTTAATCAAATTTCTTTATATGGTGCCTTGTAAAATATTTTGGGAAGATTACAAATTGCACTTATACATCTTGTTACATTTTTTATTTTATTGCAAAGTTATACAAAGGAAAATTACAAAAATGAGTTACCAGAAGAGATATTAAAATCAAAATCTAAAATATATTACTTGGGAAAAAATATTCATACTCCACATTAGTATAAGAAAATATGACAGTATCAGAAAATATGAATGCTTTGACTAGAACAGGTCATTAAGCCCAACCTAGCTCTTCAATTTCTATTCACCTAATTCAGGTAAGTGGTTTCAATGTCTTTAGGCTACTATTTTCTATTGTCCTTTTTGGTAACTTGTTCTGTGTCTCTCTTGTTCAAGTGAGAAGAAATATTTTCTAATACTAGTGTGAAATTTGTGCTTACCTAGTCTCCATCTATGCTCCTGTGCTCTTGTTGAAGAACTTGTCTTAAAGTAAAAGTTTGTATCTACTATACCAATTTCCCTTCATGATTCAAGCACTTTTGTGATGTCATGTTTTGATCTTTGATTGCTTATAGTGAAGAGATGCAAATCATTTAAACTTTCTTCAATACACTTACTCCAAAGTCCTGGCATCAATCTAGAAGCTCATTTTTTTGTAATATGGATACCAAACGTGCCCCAAATATTCCAGATGAAGTCTCACAAGGGCATTGTACGAAGTAAACCTAAACTGCTTTGATTTGTACTAAACACTTCAATCTATATAACCTACCACCGTAATGACCATCCTAATGACGAGGGTCACAGAATTACTCCTAGAATTGCACTAAAAGTCACATCAGGATAAGAATTTGTGCTACCTCAGAGTAGGATATACAGTAAGAAGTATTTGTGAAGCGTCATAGTCCCAGTCTCAGCTACAAGTAGGAATTCACGTCAGAGAATGAATAACATCATGATTTTACTGTACTCCTTGACATTAATTGCCTCTCATAATGACGTCTTGTAGTTTTCTGATACTAACACTAAGGCTTCACCATAAAGATGATGTGTTTTTCTCTAGTGACCAATCCACCCCACCCCTTTTTTCTTCTGAGTGTCTGTAAATATCCAGTGCCCCAGAAGTCTCTGCCTGCCTTCTTGATCCTTCACGGGCTTATAAAGTGTAATGTGAATAGTTCTTTGGATTTGTGGAATGCAAAGCTTAGCGTACCTGTGTGACATTTCACTGTCAGTCACTCATCCAGCCCCACATATCTTTAGGATAATATACCAGCAACTACAGTACAGTTTGCATTCCTGACTGCCTGTATGTTGATACTGTGCTATCACATATGTGTTCTTTTGCACATTTTGGGCAATGATCTTTATGTGTATGAATGTAGCTTGTTTTAATATTAACTCATGTCAGCATAGGATGGTGGTCTGTAGGATGACGTTGGAGATCAAGAAGAGGAGAGGGAGGGCAGAGCAAAGGATCAAATGGGGGTAGTTGAAAAAGGAAGACTGCAAGGTTGAGTTCAGGGAGGAGGTAAGACAGGCACTGGGTGGCAGTGAAGAGCTGCCAGACAGCTGGGCAACTACAGCAGAAGTAGTAAGAGTGACGGCAAGAAGGGTGCTTGGCATGACATCTGGACAGATGAAGGAGGAAACGGAAACCTGGTGGTGGAATGGGGAAGTACAGGAGAATATACAGAGGAAGAGGATGGCGAAGAAGAAGTGGGATAGTCAGAGAGATGCAGAAAGTAGACAAGAGTAAAAGGAGATGAGGCGCAAGGTGAAGAGAGAGGTGGCGAAGGCTATTGAAAAGGCGTATGATGAATTGTATGAGAGGCTGGACACTAAGGAGGTAGAAAAGGACCTGTTCCAAATGGCTACACAGAGGGACCGAGCTTGGAAAGATGTGCAGCAGGTTAGGTTTCTAAAGGATGAAGATGGAAACGTACTCACAAGCAAGGAGAGTGTGTTGAGCAGATGGAAAGAATACTTTGAGAGGCTGATGAATGAAGAGAATGAAAGAGAGAAGGTTGGATGATGTGCAGATAGTAAATCAGGAAGTGCCATGGATTAGCAAGGAGGAAGCAAGGACAGCTATGAAAAGGATGAAGAATGGAAAAGCCGTTGGTCCAGATGACCTACCTGTGGAAGCATGAAGATGTTTAGGAGAGATGGCAGTGGAGTTTTTAACCAGATTGCTTAATGTAACCTTGGAAAGTGAGAGGATGCCTGAGGAGTGGAGAAGAAGTGTACTGGTACCGATTTTTAAGAATAAGGGGGATGTGCAGAGCTGTAGTAACTACAGGGGGATAAAATTAAGGAGCCACAGCAAGAAGTTATGGGAAAGAGTAGTGGAAGCTAGGTTAAGAAGTGAGGTGATGATTAGTGAGCAGCAGTATGGTTTCATGCCAGGAAAGAGCGCCACAGATGCAATATTTGCTCTGAGGGTGTTGATGGAGAAGTATAGAGAAGCTCAGAAGGAGTTGCATTGCGTCTTTGTGGACCTGGAAAAAGCATATGACAGGGTGCCTCGAGAGGAGTTGTGGTATTGTATGTGGAAGTCAGGAGTGGCAGAGAAGTATGTAAGAGTTGTACAGAATAAGTACGAAGGAAGTGTGACAGTGGTGAGAACTGCAGTAGGAGTGACGGATGCATTCAACGTGGAGGTGGGATTACATCAGGAATCTGCTCTGAGCCCTTTCTTATTTGCAATGGTGATGGACAGGTTGACAGACAACATTAGACATGAGTCCCTGTGGATGATGATGTTTACTGATGACACTGTGATCTGTAGCGAGAGTATGGTGCAGATTGATGAGACCCTGGAGAGGTGGAGATATGTTCTAGAGAGCAGAGGAATGAAGGTCAGTAAGAACAAGACAGAATACATGTGTGTCAATAAGAGGGAGTGAGGATACAAGGAGTAGAGTTGGTGAAGGTGGATGAGTTTAAATACTTGGGATCAACAATTTAGAGTAACAAGGATTGTGGGAGAGGGGTGAAAAAGAGAGTGCAGACAGGGTGGAATGGGTGGAGAAGAGTGTCAGACGTATATCAGCAAGAGCGAAAGGGAAGGTCTACAGGACAGTAGTGAGACCAGCTATGTTATATGGGTTGGAGACTGTGGCACTGACCAGAAAGCAGGAGACAGAGCTGGAGGTGGCAGAGTTAAAGATGCTAAGATTTGCATTGGGTGTGACAAGGATGGACAGGATTAGAAATGAGGACATTAGAGGGTCACCTCAAGTTGGACAGTTGAGAGACAAAGTCAGAGAGGCGAGATTGTGTTGGTTTAGACATGTGCCGAGGGGAGATGTTGGGTATATTGGGAAAAGGATGTTAACGATAGAGCTGCCAGGGAAGAGGAAAAGAGGAAGGCCTAAGAGAAGGTTTATGGATGTGGTGAGAGAGGACATGCAGGTGGTGGGTGTAACAGAGGTAGATGTAGAAGACAGGACGATATTGATGAAGATGATCCGCGGTGGCAACCCCTAACAGGAGCAGCCAAAAGAAGAAGAAGAGGGTGTCACGGGAAAATGTATAATCTGTGTACTGCCTCAAGAGTAAAAAGGGTGTTCAAAACTTGGTTCAAAACTTTGTTGGTTACACAAATCATTGCTATTGCAAAGCTGCATTTTCTCTGTGGTCAAAATGTTACCAATACTTTCATTTTGACTAACTGCAAAATTGAGGAACACATATGAAGAATAGATGGATTAGTGAATAGTCAACATGAGTTTAGACAGAGGAAATTATGTTTCAGAAAGATGATAGAATATTTATGATGAGGCAACAAAGCGTCTGATCAGAATAGTGCATCAGATAATATTTATCTTGACTGTTAAAAACTTTTAAAAATGTACCACTTGAGATGCTAGTGATCAGTCTAAAAGCGGCAGGAATTCAAGTTAGAATGTGCAAATGGGATCAAAACTGGATCAAACTCTGTAGGCAGCAAATTATGGTGCAAAGATTTTCTTTAGGTAATGCTAAATGGTCTTTTTAATCAATAGATCACCTGCATTTACTCTAGTTACTAGGGCAAGCTGAATCACATTATTATGTAAAGGGACAACAATTGTATAGATGTGTTAAGTGTTTAAATATACATTGTAATCAGTAGCTTCCTTGAGCAAGCTTAAGTAAATGTTATGTTGTCCTGGGAATTTAACTGACATCATCTTTATTATACTGAAGCAGCACTTTTCTCTCTGAACTATTCACATCATTTAGTACATCATTAATATTCCCACCAGATACTGGGGGGCCTCCAGCTACTTAAAATATGAAGACATCAGTAGAGTGACATTTGGCAGCGTTTTCCACATGTTCTTCAGCACATTTTATTTCTGTTTTGCTATTCCTAACAAAGCTTTCTTTGACCATTCTCTTACTGCTGAAATCCTGAAAAAAACTTTTAGGACTGGATTTTTCAATTTCATCTTCTGTATATTATTCTCTAACTGCCTTTCAGCATTTGAAATTTTCCTTTTAATTGTTATTATGTGCTCATAAGCCCTATGGTTAGTGCTACAGTTGTTTGGCATGCACAAATTATAAAATGTGTTTATTCCTCTGTATTTTCTTTCTCTGTCTCATATCATATTTATCCCCCGAGGATTTCTTTGAAATATGCACCTGCTTCTATATTTTGGTGTAAACTTGCCATGTGTTGCATGAGGTAGAGCTTCCTTAACCATCTCCACATTTAAAACTTGATCCCTGTCCATTTTGTCAAGACTCTGCTGCATCTACTCCAAATCTGATTAACTGAAATTAAAGAGTCTTCGCTTTTGTAAATACACGTCGAATTAACACTGTGAAATGTTTAGTTATGTCACTTTTCTTGCATTAACTGCCAGAGGTATTTTGGTTCTGACAGCTTTGCGTATTGATTAGGAGTGTTTCTTGCCAGTTCCTCTTGATACATTTCTCCACATATTTCAAGGTTTAGGAAAGAGCTTGTGGCAAATTATTTTCAAATGATATCACAGATGCTCAATAGAGTAGAACTTGGTACTTTGACTGAGTTATTCAAGGGCATTAAAGTGTAATGAAAACCAGGAAGGCAAACAGTATGTTTATAACAGCTAAATAAAATTAGCTGGTTAGGTCCATGACAAGGAAAATCACAGCTCTCCTAACCTTGTCTACATCTTCTTTGCAAGTTAAGATTACTCTTGCACTGCTTTACTTAGCAGGCTGACACCTTGTAAGCTTTCCACCAATGCTGATTGGTGAAATTTGGCAAAGCATTTTTCACAAAGAATTTGCTGGATTTGCCAGTAACCCTGTGGCCAGCGTGACTTCAGAGAGCTGTAGCAACCATGTTGCATGAGGATGTTACTGTCTGATCTGAGCCACTTGCCAAATTTGCATTGTTCACATGCCTAGGTTTCAAGCATGCATACTGTAAGCATACTCCACCTCACACTTTAATGTGCTACCCAATCTGCTTTGTGCGTGTGTGAATAATATATGGCATATATATGTACGTGTGATATCACTACCTGATCAGAACTCCAGTCAGATTTGCACCCTGCTTGCATTAAATAAATTATATTAACAATTTTAACTCTGGAAAGTTTGGTAGTCAGGACTGCTGCCTCACAGCTCAGGTCACATTTTTAGCCACAATAATCAGTCTAGCATAGTTGTCAGACGCCAAATGCACTATTTCAATCCACTCAGAACTCATTCAGTTTCTCCTTCCCCACTGACTTTAATGCATTTTGCTGTGTTCACCAGAATTCCCAAACATACCCACATTTTCACCAGACTCGGGGTGAAGCAAATTTAGTGATGTTTGCTCATCACTAATCTACAATAGCATTAAGAATCTGCTTTCCTGCTCCAGGCTTCATGAAGACTCCAACATGCAGACTATCCTAGGTAGATCCCTCCACGCTTGGGTTTGCCTCTTTCTTCTCTACCACATATGTTTTCCTGAATCTCTCCCCTTTTGTTGTTGGAGCCTATCCCAGCTAGCACAGGGCATAAGGAACGAACGAACTATGGACAGATTGAACACACCATACACACTACAGCCAATTTAGTGTTGCCAATTCACCTAATCTGCATGTCTTTGGACTGTGATTGGAAACCAGAGCACCCAGAAGAAACCCATGCAGACATGTCAGGGAGAACATGCAAACTCCATGCAGCTAGCACTCCGGATGCAAACTCTAGTCTGCTTACTGCAAGGCAGCAGCATTACTACTGTGATGCCCTTATCTAAATATATACATGGCAAATTAAACTGGCCTATATTGCACCTTTTATCACTGTTTGTTAGAGATATAAGAAAGCAAAAAATCTATATTCCTGTGCATAATTTTGAGAAACAGTGTGTCATCTGTCCTAGCCCATGTTAATTGCTAAATAACAGATGTTAAGAGTTGTGTAGTCTCGAGGAATTATTGTGACAAAACAAAACCAAAAAAAAAAAAAAGTGCACTTCAGAATCATGCAAAAAAGGAGTAAGTAATCAAAACCACAAGGATTGAACAAAAATGGTAAGCCTAAGAAGAAAAAGAAACTAACTAATGGTAAGATTCTTGAAAAATTGTCAAGTGCATCCACTGAAGGGATAGTGAGTGTTGTGATCGCCACCATATTTATAGCAGCAACTCTGTTGATGTCAGAACCACAATGACAACGGTAATGTGACCCTACTTAGGACATTGTGTAAATAATAAAAATAAGATGTTAACATAAGTATTTTTTATAAATAAAGAATGAACCACAAAATGAACATCTTTAAATAAACAAAAAAACTATTAAACTAACTAAAAGGTGAGAATGTCTATATGTAACATCAGAAAACCCTGAATTCCTTTTTTTGTGCTGGGAAATTTCCAGAGTTCATTCAAAATAGTTCTAATTTAGTTTAGATAGATAGATAGATACTTTATTTCATCTTACACATGGAAATTACACATTTTCAAAGGGTTCTCAGCCATCATTTTATTCAGCATGCCTTTTTGCAACACTTAATGTTGTAAACAGAGTAAATGCTTCATGTTCCATATAAGGGGAAACCACCTGTGATGTTTCATACTAGTTAAAACTAAAAAGACTACAACAGAGAGCATTCATTAGAAGGGCTACATGCTGTGGACATGCTCATATAAAGTTAGTTTACTGCATTTCAAAATTAACAAAAAATAAAAAAAAAAACAAATGTATGTGTTCAGCTTCTAGTCAGTTATGTATGTAGTACTAGGGTGTTGTGCCGTGTTAGCCATTATGGATGTGGTGAGAAGTTAAGCAAAATTACACCTTTTATTGGCTAACTAGAAATATTACTTCTTGATTGAAGAAGGGGCCTGAGTTGCCTCAAAAGCTTGCATATTGTAACCTTTCTAGTTAACCACTAAAAGGTGTCGTTTTGCTTAACGTCTCACCACAGTTAGATATGTATGAAATTCAAAAACAAAAACAAAAAAATATAACCTAACTTACCAGTGATAGGATATTCAATAAGTCATCACTCTTTGCATTTCTATAGCTGTACTTTTTTAAATATCGAGTAACTCCTTCCCGGAAAACTTCTTCTGTAAGGAAATCTTTCAGCATGTTTAGTAAACATGCCCCCTGTAGGTATAAAAATGTTTGAACACCTTATTTTCTTAAAATTGTATTTCAGACAAACTGGCAAATCTGATTAAAAAGTAACTAAGATGACTAAACTATTTCATAACATAAACATTTGACACTTTATATGCTGACCTCAAAAATGTGTTGTTTCTGTGCATGGATAAATGTCTCAAATTTTGAACATAAACGATATATTACATTCATACATACAACAAAATGTACAGATGGGTCAGGCAATATTAAATGAATGGATGGCACAATCCTAGGTTCAGATCCTGTGCAAGGTCTGTGTGGAATGTGCATGTACTTCCTATGTGTGTGTGAATTTTTCTCTGGGTCTCCTCTGAAGATGTGTGTACTAGGTGATTATAAAATAATCCTGTGTGAGTTTTCACTTGTGAGCCTTGAAATTGACTATTTAGGTTTGGTTTCTGATTTGCATCTGATGTAGCCGGATACTGCATGCTCTGGTCCCCTTCACTTCAGAACTGATTGAAGTATGAAGGAAAAAATCCATGCAGACAACGGCTGAAATCCAAACCATGATGCTAGGCCTGTGAGGCAGCAATGCTAACTGCTATGGCAGCCGAAACAGCAGATGTGCTTTTAAACACACCCATTTATTTTCAATCGAAGGAGCTTACATATTTATTTGGACAGCGTGCTAAATTAAAAGTGTAAAATTAAAAAAAAAGCTTTAAAATGACAGCTGAAGAGCTGTTACTTGTAGAGCAAGAAACTAACACATCTTCTAGGTATAGTAAGGGGGGAGTATACAAATGAAGTAGAGTCTACTACTTTGATTTGCTTTGGTAACTAGAAATTGATAAATGGATAAAGAAAAAAAATTGGCAATTTTGGCTCTCAGAGATATGCTGCTGTGCAATGAGTTACACATTAATTTTAATCAGAATGTACCTGAACTAGAAATTATCATAGTGCCACTATCAACAATCTAGGCTACATGATTTTATTTCTTGTTCAACCTTTATTTGAATGGGGTGGGATTGGGTGGGGTGCTGGTGGGATGGGAACTTTATTCTCTTTGTGATATGTCACTTTCTTATCCTGTTGTTCTCCTTTTTCTCTCTTTGCAAAACGTATACAGTACACAAAAAAGTGAACAAAGCATAACTGGCTGCTGAAAGTGTAACCAGAAAAAAGGGTTATGAAAACGGATGAATGGCTACTTAATGAATCATTTGGCTGATGGTAATTTTACCTTTAATTAGTCTATGAATACATAAGAAACATACCTTATCATATGAGACTGAGTCAAACATTTCCATTATTTGGGTTGGTGTCTCTGCAACATTGGATATTGGATGTGAAGATTTTAATGAATCTCTTGAAATTGCTCCAAAGCAGACACTTAAAAAGTGCTCATTCTGATTAAAAAGCAGACAAACAAAGAAATGCTGAGCTGGGCTTTACTGCATCATAGAAGACCTTAGTCTGGATGGAAGCACCGTTGCTTGTCTACTCCTTTTTTATTTGGGTGCTGATTAACATTCACTTTCTGAATAAATCTATGAAAAACACTGTATACAAAAAAGGAAACTTTACAAAGAAAACCTGCTCAAGCAGACCCAGAATGAAACATATCAATATTTAACATAACAAATACTGCTATTATAACCAAAATATTTTCAGCATGCCAGAAACTTAACAAGTGTTGCAGCAGTGTCTGGAAAGGTTTATTTTAAGAACAGGCATGAGATACAGTCATATGAAAAAGTCTGGGAACACCGGCTGAGAGGCGTTCAAAAAAAAAAGGTCACAGTGGCATGTCTTTCATTTCCGAGGAACATCTGAGTACTGTGGTGTTTTCCGAACAAAGATTTTTAGTGAAGCAGTATTTAGTTGTATGAAATTAAATGTAAAAAACCCCTTGTAATTTTGCTGATTTAAATGCATGTAAATGCTCAATACTGATTAATTGCAACACCAAATTGGTTGGATTAGTTCATTAAGCCTTGAACTTCAAAGACAGGGGTGTCATGAGAAAAGGTATTTAAGATGGTCAATTGCAAATTGTGCTTCCCTTTGAATCTCCTCTGAAGAGTGTCAGTATGGGATCGTCAAAGCAACTCTCAAAAGATCTGAAAACAAAGATTGTTCAGTATCATGGTTTAGGGGAAGGCTACAAAAAGCTATCTAAGGTTTAAATTGTCAGTTTCAACTGTAAGGAATGTAATCAGGAAATGGAAGGCCACAGGCACAGTTGCTGTTAAACCCAGCAGATCTGGCAGACCCAGAAAAATACAGGAGCAGCATATGCACAGGATTGTGAGAATGGTTACAGACAATCCATAGATTAACTCCAAAGACCTGCAAGAACATCTTGCTGCAGATGGGGTATCTGTACATTGTTCTACAATTCAGTGCAATTTGCACAAAGAACATCTGTATGGCAGGTTGATGAGAAAGAAGCCCTTTCTGCACTCATGCCACAAACAGAGTGGTTTGTTGTATGCAAATGGTCATTTAGACAAGCAAGATTCATTTTGGAACAAAGTGCTTTGGAATGATGAGACAAAAATGGAGTTATTTGGTCATAACAAAAAGCGCTTTCAATAGCGAAAGAAGAACACCGCATTCCAAGAAAAACACCTGATACCTACTGTCAAATTTGGTGGAGGTTCCATCATGCTGTGGGGCTGTGTCGCTAGTTCAGGGACTGGGGCCCTTGCTAAAATCGAGGGTCGGATGAATTCAACTCAATATCAACAAATTCTTCAGGATAATGTTCAAGTATCAGTCACAAAGTTGACGTTATGCAGGAATTGAATATTCCAATAAGACAATGACCCAAAACACAGTTCAAAATTTACAAAGGCATTCATACAGAGGGAGAAGTACAATGTTCTGGAATGACCGTCACAGTCCCCTATGGGATGATTTGAAGCAGGCTGTCCATGCTCAGCAGCCATCAAATTTAACTGAACTGGAGAGATTTTGTATGGAAGAATGGTCAAAAATACCTCCATCCAGAATCTAGACACTCATCAAAGGGTATAGGAAGCGTCTAGAGGCTGTTATATTTGCAAAAGGAGGCTCAACTAAGCATTGATGTAATATCTCTGTTGGGGTGCCCAAATTTATGCACCTGTCTAATTTTGTTATGATGCGTAATGCATATTTTCTGTTAATCCAATAAACTTAATGTCACTGCTGAAATACTACTGTTTCCATAAGGCATGTCATATATTAAAAGGAAGTTGCTACTTTGAAAGCTCAGCCAATGATAAACAAAAATCCAAAGAATTAAGAGGGGTTCCCAAACTTTTTCATATGACTGTATAAGACTGCATGTGGATAATTATCTAGATTTGTGATCACCATAATTAAGACACTGATACCCTCCATTAATACTTGGACCCTTGATACATAAAAGCAAAATGAGAAGTGTGATAAAAAAGGTGTTATTGTCTATCCTTTCAATATTAACAGAAATCTAACCTTTAAGTCAAATAATTGAAGGAAAAAGAAATTCTTGTCTTAAAATAAATATTTTTCTCAAATATACTGTATGTGTGCTACAATTATTGTAAAATGTAAAAGAAGTATATTCATATTCATATTATAAATGTTCATCTAAGTGAGTAGGAACACGTAATTGGTCAGCCACCACATCCTTGTACAATGGAATATAAATCTGAGCTGACACGCAAGCCCAGTTCCTTAAGTCATCCAAGAAGAAACACAGTTAAAATGTGTGATAAAGATTATTCAGCTGTAAAAATCCGGAAATGGCTACAAGAATCAACCTGGATGAGGATGTGTATCTATATAGACCCCACATACAGTGAGAAGGATGGTCCAAGGGGCCAAACAATCTCCAAGGATCATAACTGGAGAACTGCAGATGCCAGTTATGTTTAATGTGGTCAGAAAGTCTGCAAACACTACAATCAGACAGCACCTACATAACTAGAAGTTGTCTGAGAGAGATGCCAGGAAAAAATCACAGACCACGGAACTCAGTCACATTGAAAGGTCCAGTAACGTATGGCAAACTATAGGCACTTGACTTAATTGCCTGATGATATCTGATGCTTTTTTTGGTCAACCCTCCTAATGTGTGTGAAGTCAACATAGTGTAAACGCATGTACTTTTCCAGACAAATTATTAACATCTTGACATTTTCAACCATTTTCCTATAGAAATTTCCTAATTTGTGCACCTCAACAACCTTTTGCTGCACAATAAAACTATATTCTCAGTCCTTGAATTTTAATTCAGTGTTTGGACGTACATCATGACAACGCAACGTATAACTGCCTGTGAGTGAATATCGTTTCTTTCTCTCTAATAAATAAAACGACTTTTTTGAATGTTTGTCCCTGTGATTTGTTAATTGTCATAGCAAAAGCTATTCTAACGGGAAACTGTAAACATTTTAATATGAATGGTATATCAAGATCTCCTTTGATTTCTAATGTTATCTGTGGAATATGCACTACATTACCTTTCTTGTTGCCTGTTAAAATTTTACATGTTAGAATTGTTCAACCAATTTTCAATACAACTGATCTTGTCCCATAGCATAGCCCATCACTCATAAATAAATTACGCAATAACATTACAATACATCCTTTTTTCAACAGTAATTCGGCCAATGGAAAACCAGATATTGTTAACGGTTGTAGATATTCTATGGGATATTGTAAGTTGATATTTACATCTTCCGCATCATCACCACCAACTGCTTCAGCATAGCCTATTGATACATATTTAACCAATTTGCCGTGTAATCGATCAACAATTTTCACATTAATTTGTTTTATTTCATCGTTACTTGGTGTTAGGTTTGCCCGTGTACTAATTTCTTCTGTTTAATGCTTTGGGGTAAAATTCTTCAAAAAGATTTGCACATAATAAGTCTTCTTTTATTGGGAACTTAAAGTGAGGAAACTGTAAAAATTTATGACAACTGAGAGTGCAGGAACTGTGTCTGACAAAAGCATTCACACGAATGAGAGGTGAGAGGACTGTGGCGGTGGGCCATTAACCGGAAACGGTTGAGAGGAGGGCAAGACCCCCTCTACCAACTTGAAAAAATCTTGGCAATAGTCTTGTCTCGTCTCAAGATTTTCTTTTATAATAGAGAGATATTCTGAAAGATCGAGAGGATAAACAATAGTCATTCTTTACAGCCCATTTAGCTTTTCTTTATTGATGACGCCAATATTAGTGAAGGACACTGTAAATCATATTTACAACATTCAAATATATGAACAACCAAGTTTATACTTAAAGGCAGTATCCTACTTTAATTTTCTGTTTCCATTATTGCACAGCATTTTGCAAAACTATGGACAAGGATAGAAATAACACAGTGCATGTTAAGGGAAAATACTCTTATATTTTACAGACAACACTCTGGATCATATAACTAAAGAAAATGCAGGGGTAAATGCTGTGATAGCAGTCACTGATGTGGCACTTCAATATATTCAGATAAAATAAATGAGACCTCTGTTATCAGAGTAGAAACACTTTTATAAGCAATGTGAGAATTACACCAAAAAGGTTTACATAAATGTAGAGAAACATAAAGGAAATTTAAAATATCTAAGAATTATTGTAAGAACCAATCTTAGGAAGTTAATGTTTAATGTTAAATTCATGTTGTGTTTGCTTTATTTCTATAGAATGTCAGTTTTTTCAGAGTTACTTAGAATATGATATAACCATTTACCTCCTGTAAGTAACCATGAGATAGAACTTTCTTAGCTATATCTGTAATTTATCTATTTCTGTTAATTATGTCAGTTAGGAAATAACGTTACTGCTAGCATGGACTATTAGATATGTCTGCACATAGGAGATGGCATAATGCTTAGCGTGCTTAACTTACCTCAAGTAAAGAATGTAACAAAATATATAAGCCTTAAACAGAATTTTCCTTTTCTTTAAAATTAACATTTTATCTATTTTTTGTGTAAACTGTTTTGCCTTGAAATTTTACCAAAACTTTTAAAATGAAGATATTTGGTCTGTGGAATTATTTGAACATGTGTCACACTATTGCTTGAATCATCCAATGAAGTAAAACAAACTGCAGAACATTGGTTACTTTGGATAAACGCAACTACAATTATTATAGATTACCTTCTCCACCTCTACACTTCATGTATGATAAAACTGGCTTTCAGTCAGCACAACATTGCTCCTTAAATAAATACACCATAACAAAGAGTACATTTCTAATAATAAAGCCAACAGTTTAAAGGAAAATAACTTTTCAAACCATAATAATCCTTTTTAGCCGGTACATAAGCAAAGAAGTCAGTGATGCAAAGGAGTGCATAGGAGACAGGGACAAATGAGCAGCACACATTGGCAGAGTTTATAATGGATGCACTGTTATTAAAAGAAGTCCCAAATAAAGGATATTTTTTCCTCAACTTTTTAAGGCTACATTTAATATAATTATGTTAAAATTAACAAACTTTGTGCATAATAACACTGCTGCTGAAGGGGTCAAGCCCCAACGTGATCCCTGCATGGAGTTTGCACATAGGTTGCTGAGGGCTTCCCACAGTCCAAAGACATGCAAGTTAGGTGAATTGTTGATGTGTTTGTGTGTGTTCACCCTGTGAAGGGGTGGCACACTGTCCAGAAGTTGTTCCTGCATGCACCAGTTGCTCCAGCTGCCTCCAGGCCTGGATAAACATGTTTAGAGGATGGATGGATCAGAGAATTCTATAATCTGTCCTGCCCAAAGCAACTCTCTCTATACAATTTAAATTACAGATTAGTTTACTCTTTCATATTTAGCTTTATGTTATTTCAACTTATATATATTTTGTACAGTATTTTCCATTTTTTTGCATTCGATGGCCACTCCTCTCAGCAAAACAAATCCTTAGTAGTCAGCACTAGTGATTGAAATGTGCCTGTAGCTTACCCTTGCCTGTACAAACATCAGCGTAACAATCTGAGCAAATCACCATCACACATTCCACTGTAACAACTACAAACCCATCAAAAAAAAATGTGATGCTGTCTAAAATGTAAATAAAAACAGGATGCAATGCAGATCATGTTAACTCTCTCTATTTATTTTCAATTAAATATAGGATTTGCATATTACAAAATTCTATATTTAATTGAAAATAAATATAGACATGTACTCTACCAAAGAAAGCAGATTCTTCAACATAGTGGAATTCCTGAAATCCAAGCTCCATACAAGCCTCAAATAGGAAATTCATGCTATTTGTTTGGCAAATACCTTCACCCCAAGCCCGTCTGCCAACCATTGTAAGATTATTCAATAATGTTGTGTATACCTATGAGCATTTGGAATTAAATTTTTGCTTTGGGAAAGTTAAGGTGTGTGATTCTATAGTAAAAAAAGCACTTTAAGACTATTGCTATAATTGCAGAAACCGTAATCTAGAAACACTTAAAGAGCATACGTACAATTTGAAGGTCTGGAAAGGTACTGTTAATTGAAACAAGCTCCATGTATCTGGCAAATCCTTCATTCAGCCAAAGGTCATTCCACCAATCCATAGTTACAAGATTGCCAAACCACTAAAAATAAAAACAATAATTATTTATTTTATGTTTCTGAAGAGTTGATTTTTATACTTAAAATGCTAATAAACAGTAAATATATAGTACAATTCATCCATCCACTTTCTAACCCAACTACCAAGATCAAAGTTATAGTAGGCAGGTACTGATAGTTACCGCATGGCAGCATAGTTAACAAGGTGGGAACCAAGCTTAGATGGGGTACCAGTCACAAGCGACACTCGTGTGAACATCAACACTCACTCACACAAAACTAAATTGGCAATAAACCCAAAAATGCATGTTTGGCATGTGTTCCAGATTAAAACTCATTCAGGCAAAGAAAGAACAAGCTATTTCCACATAGGCAGTGCCCAGACAGAGATTCAGATCCAGAAATCTGGAATAGTAACAATAGCTATTGTATCACCATAAAGCTCTATGAAAAAAAAAAGTCGAGGGCTATTGTTGAGTGACAAAAAGAAATTGTGATTTCTCACTTGTGCAGCAGAAAATCATTCTCAAATGATTTCAGAATTGCAACTATACATCCAAAAGCCCTAAAAGTTCAGTTATGCATAGTTCTATGACCTTTGAGCTTTAGGCACACAAGCACAACTAGAAGGTAAATTGTGGAACAATTCAAGTCTGGTTAATTATCTCCAACATTAGCTAGAAACAAACGATGATCACCTCTACGTTTTTCATTTCACTCTACTTTCTGGAATTATTTCCTTATAGCTGTCCTTTTATAGGATTTTTGCCTAATTATTGCTGCTGTGGTTTCCATGAAACCCCATGATACCACTTCCATTCCAGCAACTATATGGAAAAAAACTTTTTCCAATGAACTAACCTTAGTTCCATTATTTATTCATTTTTACATCTTTCTGTCACATTCTTGGTCAACATGAGGTCTACTGTATTTTTCTTATTTTCACTGTAACAGGAAAATCAGTTATTGGGAAAAAAAGCACACCAAAAACTCCATAATTTGGGATTGATAAAGGAATACTCCAATCAAAAATGATATTGTTTTAATGTCACTTACCCTGTGTAGTTTGTAGTGATGACTGATTCAAACTTTCAATCTCATATTTTTAAGCAGAAAATATGTCATGTCATTTTCAAACCCGCTTAACCCAGACCAGGGTCACTGGGAGTGGAGCCTATCCCATCTTGCATAGGGAGAAAGGCAGATCCATCATGGGGCAAACACACACACACACACACACACACACACACACACACACACACACACA
>JANRMT010062835.1:24639581-24656737 GCA_026402145.1 Polypterus bichir lapradei | reverse complement strand
ACACACACACACACACACACACACACACACACACACACACACACACACACACACACACTAGGGCCAATTTGGCATTATCAATCCACCTAACTTGCATGTTTTTGGACAGTGGGAGGAAACAGAGCACTTAGACATGGGGAGAACATGCAAACTCCATGCATGGAGGACCTTGGTTTCTTTACTGCGAGCACCACCATGCTGCCCTGGAGAAAATATGGAATATACAAAATTTGATGACAGAATGACTATCTATAGATACGCTTGACCACAGTAAACAATATAAAAAACATCCATGGAAAATTCTCATTTTACTCATGGCAAATATTCCACACCCTCATGATGGAAAAAAACGTATTTTTTTTCTAAAATATTTTAATTAAATACCTCCAGAAAATGAAAGCAATACCCACAGAGGAAACTGAATTCCCACAGAAGTGAGCTTCTGAATTGAAGACCGGACTCTTGACCAATGAATAAGGGAAAAAGATGGGTCTTAAATTCAAATGCTTATCCCTGTGTAAATGTGTTTCCTCTGTGATTTTCAGGGAAGTTTTCATATTGTATGCAATGGTTCAGTATTGGGTCTCCATAGATGGCCAGTCTATCAGAAAGTTTGTTATCTTCAGTCAGTATCAAAATGTTAAAATTAAACATTTTTTTCAGTCATCACTACAAACCACAGGGGGTAAATAACATAAAAATATAATTTTTGAGCGCAATATTTCTTTAAGCTTGGGAGCCCCAGTAGAGAGTTTGGAATAATAAATTCATTCAGGCTCTGATCGTACATTACAGAACCAACTGGCCTATTTGCAATTACAAATCGATTTTGTACTAAGTTTTTTTTTTTTTAACTTGTATAGGGGATATATGAGGGGGGACCCAAGAATAACCGGAAATATTTTTAAAACGTGTTTAATTTAATTTTCTGTACAAACTACAATTAGTCTCCTTCAAAGTACTCTCCATTGGCGGAAATACACTTATCTAACCGTTTGTTCCATTGTTCGCAACATTTTTTAAATTCGTCTGAAGTAATGCCCATTAATGCTCTGGTCGTTTCTTGTTTTACCTCTTCGACGTCAGCAAAACGCCTTCCTTTCAAGTCTTTTTTCATCCGAGGGAACAAAAAGAAATCACACGGAGCTAAATCCGGTGAGTAGGGTGGATGGTTCAGGGTTGTCATACCATTTCAATAACAATAGTTTCTGCAACACTTTTTTCAAGAAGAAAACAAAATTTCACTGCCGCGCGTTGCTCACGATAATCGGCCATCGTAAAAAAAACGACGCTTGCACAAAACTACTTTTACAAAATTCACTGAACACAAGCACAACCTTCCAGACTGATGGCACTTGGCAGACTGACTTGTGAGGAGTGTAACTAGATCGCCCTAGTGGTCCAACCACGTACTACAAGTACCAACCTAACAACAACAAAATTCCGGTTATTTTTGGGTCCCCCCTCGTATTATGCAAGATTGAAACAAAATTCACAATGTATTACAACTGTATACATCCAGCAGTAGAATTAATTCAGTTTAGAAAGTCATTAGGCAATGGAAGGAAAAACATATTTTCATCTACATACATACCATAATCCACAGTACCAAATTCCTCAATGATATTCAGATTTTATACAGTAAAACTGTCCATGGATTGACACATTAAAAGAATTTTGTAAAATAAGGTAAGGACACCACTTGTCAAACAGTCTGCATGTCAAAATCTGTAATTCAAGAAGCATTGATATGAAGCTCAAAAGATCCTACTATGACATTTCTCTGCCACATCCATTTCACCTTCACATGGAAAAGAAGCAATGGACCTACTACACTTTTTACTCCATAACATTTTTAACAAGGTTAGTACAGTAGTGTATTGGTTAGAACTGCTGCCTCACAGATCTCACATACTGGATTTGGACCCTGCATCCTGTCACTGTCTATATGGCTTTGGCATGTTCTCCCCTTGCCCTTGTGTTTTTTTTTTTTTAATTTCTTCTAGAAATCCAGTTTTCCTACCACATGCCAAACATGTGTTTGTTCAGTTAATTAGCATCTCTAAATTAGCCCCGCATGGTTGAGAGTGGATGTGTGCCTAAGTGTGCCTCATCCTGTCCAGGGTTGAATTCTGCCTTGCATCTGCTGCTGCAGGGAAAGGCTTTGGACCGCCACAAATTTGATTAAGGGTTTTTAAGAATGTTATCTCTGCCAATATTTATCAAGTGTCTCAGGGCAGAAAAATGATCCTGACTGGCTGAAATATCTCAGAGTGACATAAATTTGGCCCTACTCTTAGGAGTAGAAAGTAAAAGCATTTTATAAATTTCCCTAATTTAGAAAACTACTCCTAAATGCATCAGGAAACGTAGGAACCAAGATGGGATACCTACCTATTCCATGAAACACTCCTGCATATTCCTACATGTCCTTTATGAGGAAATGTGGGTTAAAACCATTTGAATACAGTGAGAAAATGCAGCCATCACACAGAAGACAACCTACCCATGATTCAAACAAGTGTCCAAGCACTATGAGACAATAATCCTATCTGGTGTGCCCCCTGTGGTGGCAACTGAAGACCATAAAAATAGCATTCATATTGTTATTAAGAACTTAGGCAAAAAAACAAATTTCAAACTCTGTGCTGAAATGTCAAAACCTGCACCTCTCTAGTAAATTTATCTCTAAACCTATTTACTAGTTATTAGTCTTATTTATCTTATCTATTTTGTACTGTATTTATTTACTTAATGAGCTTCTATAAAAAATTCTCTCTGGCGAAAAATAAAGTTAGTCAGTTAGTTATATCTATCTTTATTTGTCAATATTTTACCTTTTTGTTTCAGTCTTAACATATTCAAAAACACACAGAAAGATCCAAATAAAAACAGCTACTGTTGTCAAATAATATACCGTAGGTAAAGTACCTGATGAGCTAGTTCATGTGCTATGACCTTGGTTACCCACTGTTTATCTGATAAAGATGATGTCTGAGCATTGTACAGAAGAGATGTCTCTCTATAGGTTATCAATCCCCAGTTCTCCATTGCTCCTGACTGGAAATCTGGGATGGCAATTAGATCTGAAGTAAAAAGAAAAAAAAAATCACAATTAAAAAAGGGAGAATAATTAAAGTGCTGTAGTGAATATAAGCACATTTATTATTAAACATAATAATAATGTAGAGTTGATAATTTACAGAGTGATTTATCTTTGTTAATTAGACAGATCTAATAATGTTCATATCCTATTAAAAAAAATTATGATATCTACTTAAATATGAGCAGTCCCCCTGTTGGATATTCTCTACATTTATAATAATAAGGGCATACAGTATGTGTAACAATGGGTGTGTTTATTTTTCTAAACACACAAGGGTAGACTAAACAAAGGAAAAAATAAAAGATTAAGCAAACTTTGCCAAAATTCTGACCCTTTCTATGTAGGTTTCAACCTCTGTGGGATGCATGACAACTTGCCCACACAACTAAAGTACCACAAAAATAATCTCTTCTTCACCTCCTCTTTCTCTCCTTTAAGTAAGTCGAGCCTCTGTCTTCTTAATAAGTAAGAGAATGCCCCGAATTACCCTACTACTCTAAATTCTTGCTGAAGGTGGCTCTAAAACTCCTTCCTTTAAGGGTAAAGTTAAGGAATCACTTCCAGAGTGAGGGGCTGCCCTTCATTAGCCAAAGGGACAAAGAATCCCTACACAAAGACCTAGTAGCCAGTTAAAGGGCTGGTTATTTCAGACAGCTACTAGGTTTCTGTTCTTTCTAGTGAGGACTATAAACTATATTTTTATAGGTGGCAGCTCACGACTGGCCTCCTGCTAGTTTACAAAATTTAAAAAAGCAATTTTTTCCTACTTCTCCGAACTTGGGGAACTTTAAATACAGTATGTCAATGTCAATGTCAATTTATTTATATAGCACATTTAAAACAACATAGTAATGCTGCGGCCAAAGTGCTTTACAATAATAGAATAAAAGAAAAAAAAACAAAAACAATAAACAATAAAACAAATAGTAATAAAATATATGAACATAAAATGAGATAGATAATATATAAATAGAAATAATGTTATATGATCACAAAGTGGAAACCATCAGTATTAATGAAGGTCACTGAATGCAAGTGAAAAGAAGTGAGTTTTTAATCTTGTTTTGAACAGTTCAATTATAGACGACTCCTTTATGTGATGAGGTAAAGAGTTTCACAGGCGAGGGGTAGCAGCTGCAAAGGCCCTGACCCCCTTGGTTTTACATTTGGTACGAGGGACAACAAGAGACAACTGATCAGAAGATCTAAGCACTCTGGATGGCTGGTGTAAAACGCACAGTTCAGATAAATGGGCAGGAGCAAGCCCATGTAAAGATTTAAAAACTAGCAGCAAGATTTTAAAATCAATTCGAAAACTGACAGGCAGCCAGTGTAAAGAAGCTAAAATAGAAGAAACAGAGTCATACTTCCTTGCCCCAACCAGAAAGCGAGCGGCAGCATTTTGGACCAGCTGTAACCTGTGTATCAGAGATTTGTTAAGAACATGGGAGAAAACGTACTAGGGATGGGAATTACCTGGAATACCAGATATATATTGTGCTCACTGGGCACAAAACTGTTTATAGGCTACCATGGAAATGTCACACAATAATTTATTTTTTGCTGAGGGATGAAAAAGTACTTCTTTTATAATAATTAATAAATGGACATAGTTAGACATATCTGACCTTCACTTTATTCTCACTAAATAATAGCCAACATAGCTAGCCTTGCATAACAAGTCAAAAATTCTAGTTAGTCATTATTTATTTTAAAGGAATTACATAATATTTATCAATGTTTAAACTTTGGTACTTACCAAGTTTAGGAAGGGGATAGCTAATGTTAAAATAATTTTCATAAAATTCTAAAATTTTTACTGCAACTTCAAGAGCATACTGTGTTTGATTCCATTTTTCAGGAACAGCATAAACTGAAACCTGTCAACAAATGTAAAAATATAAAATAAGATGCAGACATACACTCAGTGGGAAATTATTGGAAACTCTGTAACTAATACCGAGAATGGCCTCCTTTAGCTCTCAAAACAGCCTCAATTCTTCATTGCATGAATTCCACAAGATGTTGGAAACATTCCTTTGAGATTCTGGTCCATGTTGACATGATTACATCACACAATCTCTGCAGATTTGTCAGCTGCACTTTCATATTGTGAATCTCCCATTCTATCACATCCCAAAGGTGACCTATTGGATTTAGATCCAGTGACTAATAAGGGCACAGAAGAACACTGAACTCTTTGTCATGTGCATGAAACTAGTTTGAGACAACTTTTGCTTTGTGAGATGGTTCATTGCCATGCTGGAAGTAGCTATTAGAACATGGGTAAATTATGGCCATGAAGGGAAGCACATGGTCAGTAACAATACTCAAATAGATCGTAGCATTGAAGGCCAATTGATTGGTGTTAATGGGCCCAAGGTCTGCCAAGGCCAACTGATCTAGACAGTTTACTCAAGGCAGGTTAAGTGCATGAATTCATGATGTTGATGCCAAATTCTGACACTACCATCTCTGTTTCTCAGCAGAAATCAAGAGTCATCAGACCAGGCTATGTTATACTAGTCTTAATTGTACAGTTTTGGGGAATCTGTGCCCAGTGCAGACTCAGCTGTTTGTTCTTGGCCGACAAAACCAAAAGTGGTCTTCTACTTTTGTAGCCAATCCACTTCAAGGTGCAATGTACTGTGCATTCTGAGATGCTTTTCTGCTCACTACATTTGTACAAAGGGATTATATGGCTTACTGTAGCCTGTCTGGCATCTCAAACAAATATGACCATTCAGGTCTGACCTCTCCCATCAATTAGGTGTATCTGTCTAGAAAACTGGTGCCCACAGGATATTTTTTGTCTGTCTCCCCATTCTTTGTAAACTCTAGAGACTGTTATGCATGAAATTCCCAAGAGATCAGCATTTACAGAAATACTCAGTTACATGTCATGATTGAAACCACTAAGATCATATTTTTCCTCCATTCTGGTGTTTGAAATGAGCATTAACTGAAATTCCTGACCTGTATCATCATGATTTTATGCATTGTGCTGCTGACACATGATTGGCCGATTAAATAATTTCCTGGATAAGCAAGTTTACAGTTGCTCCTAATAATTTGCTGAGTGGGTGTATATGGTATTTTCTCTCAGATGACTTCTCATGAAGACTTACAATAGCCAGAGCAACTTAAATCGTACTAATGAATATAAGTATTGATGTTTCATCAACTATGAACAGTAAGCAATGTAAATTAAATTGACAGTAATAAAGTACTTTTACCAGGGTCATTAATTAAACCATTTCTAGGCTATGCATAGTGCTGACAGCACTAGCCGTTCTAATTTAATTAAGTATTGATTAAGAAAAAAAAAAGAGTACATAATAAACTGTTTAGAGAGCAAGAATGTTTTTCATTCTTAAAATGGAGATTTTGGCAGTAAACACAAAACAAAAAATGCAAAATAGGAGAATGAATAAAGGACACTAAAAGTGATGTATATTTCTAAAATTGTACAGTACGTGAGAGGCTGGCGTGAACCCTGGGGGTGATGACAATGAATATGGTCCACTTACATGCCAAAACGGACATAAAATATAAGGTGGCCAATGTCTTTTCTTACTAATACATTGCTTTAATGTATCCTTACCTTGATATCTGAAGTAGTATTAGCACTAATAGATCTGAAGTCACATACTATGTAAGCTACAAGGTATGTACTCATTTTTTTGGTCACATTAAAATAATCTTCTACCAGCCCATCTGAAAGTTCAAGGGTCTGAATCTGCAAAAGCAAAAACATGACTTTAGGTTACCATACAAATAAAATAACATATAGTAAGACATCTTACTAAACTGTCATAATGTCAGATTTAAATATATACAGTAATAAACTTACTATTTACTGTGCTAAAATTATCCATTAAAAACAGTTCAGCAGTAAACTGTCCTTTTAGGCAATCATATGTTTTTAACATTTGTCAAAGGAAGTGCAGCTGACTCAATTACAAATCCCTTGACAAAAATATAATTTTTGTCAAATTATTTTTTTTAATCTCAGATTTTAGATTAGACTAGCTGTGTTAAATTTTCAAATGGGCCTTTGTTATAGTTAATCAGATGTATCGGAAGTACTATGTAAGTAAATACTTTGTTGAATGCAGTATTTGTTGTTCTTTTTTATTTTTTATTAGAGACTAATATTGTTAGTTCACTTGTGCTGCATATTGTTAAAAATGCTGTATTACAGTCTTTGACAGTGCTGGTGTAAAAAGGATTGCAGCAGAACTCTGTATTAATTAAAGCGGCATTCTGTAATGTTACAAAGGTGATTTAAAGTTGATTCATTCAAAGCTAAAATGTGCTCGACTCTACATTAGTACCAAAGTCTAAAATTAGTACTGGTTCTGTATACAGTGGATTTGAATAAATAAACGTCTCTCAAGAAAAAAAATAGATACTTTTACCCACTAAAAAGCTCCCACTTGTTCTCGTCTTAACACATTGTGAAAAACAGCATTTCCATCAGCTGTAGAACGAAATTGAGTTTCATTCTCTTCAATTGTGGCTTGGCTCTATTGATTTTTTTTTCTTCTAATTCCTCTTTGCTTTTATAACTTCAAAAAGCACTTAACTCTTACAATTGATTGGCATTGCAAACGTAATGAAAATCTGCAGGTGGACAACAGTTTTGGCTTTTTAAAAAATGCAAGGCTATGTAATGATAAAAAAAATGCAATCAGTTTCTCTCAGATTTATTGCTACATGTGACAAACCCCAGAAGCAGAAGCAATCGACAACGCTAAACAAAATATTTTCCCCCATTCCTAACTGTGTTTGTTTTACCAAGGAGACCAAATCCCCCCAGTCTTTGAATCGTAGTCAATTTGCATTTGGGAATCCCACTCATTCTCCCTTCCAATACTGTCTGTGGATTGTCAAGGAACATAAAAAGGTAAAACTGGGCTTTGAGAAACCGCCCAGAGAGGGCACCTAACTCCACCATTTCTGGTTCCCTGACCCAAAGAATCCCAGCTACCCAAGCTCCCTGAGCAAAGTGAGCCTAATCCATAGCTAGAACTGAGCCTTATAATTTGTTATTGGTAGCCTGAGGACAAAGGAAAAAATGCCTAATGAGTGTTTTCTTTTTGTATGGACTGTTTATTAAATGGGACAACCTGGGTGGCGCCCCAAATTTTCTTTGCCAAGCCTGTCATTCCTGCACTCAGCCACAATAAACAAAATAAAACCATGCTGCAAAAAAAAAAAAAAAAAAATCATGAATATTTCTCTGCATTCTTCTACGCCATGGCAACTTATTGGTTTTCATGAGAGGAACAGAGTTTTCAACAAAAATACACAGTGGTGTATAAATGAAAAGCTGTAAAGCCAGTTTTAGAACAAACTGAAACTGAACCATTAGTTGAATCAAGCGATAGTGAAGAGAATGTCAATTGATTATCAGACATTGACACGGATAGTGAAACTGATGATTATGGTGCTATACACCGTATTGGCAAAAAAACCCAAAAAACTTACTTTTGGCATGTTGGATAAAGCAATGTGCTGCCTTTCCCTTCGTATTTTGATTGAGAATGTAGCTTTGAAAGATGGCTCGTCAAAACAGGGAAATGCCATTCTTGCTGCAGTCGGTTCAAAATCTGTTGTAGCCAATACCCTTTTTAGAGATAAAAACAAAAATAAACTGAAAACATAAAACAAAAATGTCCAGGATGCTCATTTATAATTCTCTTAATAGCAGGAATGATTAAATCAGCTTTTAAAATATCTTTCCTTATTTCATTTGTGTTAAAATACATAGCAATAGCTAACTGCACTGCTTCGTCTTAGATAGTTAGACTTGCATGTTTTAATTTTAACATTGGTAAAAATAAACATTTTTTTTACATTAGAACACTAGAACTATTGTGACGAGAACAGGCCATAGAGCCCAAACAAGCTTGTCGTCCTTTTCAACAAGACTGTTCAAAATAACATCAAGTTGAGATGTGAAGGTCCCTAATGTCCTACTGTCCATCACAGTATTTAACTTTCCACTTGTCTTATTGTGCTTTGTATGAAAAAAAACTTTCCAGTATTTGTATGAAGTCTGCCCTTAACAGGGTTCTTAACTGTTTCTTTGTGTTTTTCTTGAAAGATTTATTTTAAAGTAACACTTGGGATCCATTGTACTAATTCCCTTCAAAATGGTAAACACTTTGATTCTGTCATTTCTCAATCTCAGTTTGCCTTAATCTCTCTTCATATCTTATAGCTTAAATATCTCTATGCCCTTCTCTGGACTTTCTCCAGTCTGATATAGATATATATATAGATATATATATATATATTGTCACGCACGCGCGAGTAGGAGACCGCGGACGGATCTAAACACACCTGAAAAGGTATTCGTCGGCAGGGAATGGCGGGGTACTAACTTTCTCCCTCTTGTTTCTTGCAGGAAAAAAGACGCTCTGCCGCCCTAAACCAACTCTGACCGCAGTACGGTTACTTCCGCCCTTCCTCCGCCATCTTGCCTTGACGTCATCACTCCCATCCTCCCTCACGGCTCCTTCCCAGCATTCCTCCACTTCCGGCTGCTCCCAAATAAAATGGCCGCCGACGCCATGTTTGGCGTCGCGTGTATGAACTGTTTTGTTTATATATTCTGACCGTGTTTTTTTTTATTATTGTGGAGCGTCAACAATATACGGGGCCGGAAAACCCCAAACCTTTATGTTGTCTCCTCCTGAATCTTTTACAGTGGCGTAGCCGGCAGGATACACGTCCGAAAATGACAGAACGTCAGGACCTAAATACCGTGCTACAGGGCATGAACGCCCAGCTCCACACCCTGCAGCAAGCACAAGAGGCCACCAATAGAGAATTGGAGGCCACGAAGAACAAATTGGCGGAGGCCGAAAGGGCTAGAGTGAGTCCTCCGAAGCCCAAGCCACCCCCCTTGGTGCCTATGACTGAAGCCGACGATGTGGAGTCGTACCTAGGGATATTCGAAAGGACGGCCACCCGGAACGAGTGGCAGCGGTCCGAGTGGGCGTCCATCTTGGCGCCCTACCTGAAGGGACCCGCGCAGCGGGCTTATTATGACCTCCCCGAGGAGGAGGCCGCAGATTATGACCTCCTCAAGGCCGAGATCCTGGCCCGCTACGGCATCATGCCGGGCCAGCAGGCATCCAAGTGGAGGAACTGGCAGTTCGACCCCGAAAAACCTGCGCGTGCTCAGGCCTTCGATTTCTGGGGTAAGATGGGGCGTTGGTTACGGCCAGAAGGACCCCAGGCCCGTAAGGTAGTAGAGCAGGTCGCCTGTGAAGGCTTGGTGAACGCGATGCCGAGCTCCCTCGCCCAGCAGGTCCGGCGACATCCCTATAAGGATATGCCGGGTCTCCTTGAAGTCCTTGAGCGTCAGCTCGCGGTCCTTCGAATCGGGGGGCCAGAAAAGTCTGCTCGTGGGAACCGACAGGGACGGGTGGCCACCCCCGAGCCCTCTCGACGCGCTGTGGAAGCGCCGGTGAGGCCTAGAGAAAAGCCGCTCTCTCCGTGCTGTTACAAGTGCGGAGAGGTCGGCCATCTACTTCCAGCCTGTCCCTTGAACACAACCACGGAGCCGATGGACTGCACCTGGGCAACAACGGAGAGGTACTGTACCCCGTCGCATCCCTTGGAGAGTCCAAATAAGGGAGTGGTGTTATTGAATGGGCACTCGGTGGTGGCTTTGTTTGATTCCGGCAGCAACATTACCATTGTAGCTCGCCATTATGTTTTACCGCAACAATGGCTGAACCAACAGCTACAAGTCACTTGTGTACATGGAGGGACCAAGTCGTATCGTTCCGCAAACTGTTATATCGCCTGGAAGGGGGAACTAACTAATTTGATGGTCGCTGTGTTACCCGAACCCCCCTATCCGGTGATTTTGGGACAAGACTGGTCAAAAAGAAACTGCGGTAAAACTAACACCGCTCCCGGGGCCTTGTTGGATCTGGTTATGAGGGGGAAAGGCACCCCTCCTGCGGTCTCCACGCCGTGCACTGGGGCAGACCTCTCTGGCGCTAGCACCTCGGGGAATGTTTCCACGCATTGGACCCTGACCCGGAAGAATCCGCCGGAGAAGGGACAAGCCAGGGAACTCTCCCAGGGGCCAGACCACAAGATCCCCTAGATAGCTTGGATCATCAATTCAGATCCACGCCGGCCTCATTTAAGAGGGAACAGTGGAACGATGATTCCCTGCGGTTTGCCCGAAATGCGGTAGTTTGGCCGAATAGCTCACAAGCCGATGGTTCCACACCACGTGAGCCCTTTTTTGTGTTGGAAAATGATCTGTTGTATCGGGTGGTGACACACGAGGGTGAGGTGCGGAAGTTGTTGCTAGTTCCGCATACCTTCCGGCGGGAGGTATGCGAATTAGCCCACGCTCACCTCCTTGGCGCCCATCTCGGGGCCGAAAAGACATTGGAGAGGATCAAGCTCCGATTTTACTGGCCAGGGATTAACGAGGAGGTCCGGCGTTTCTGTCAATCCTGCCCGGAGTGTCAGACCCGCCAGATTCCCAGGCGGGACCGCGCTCCCCTCGTCCCTATTCCCTTAATCGATATTCCCTTAAACAGAATAGGGGTCGACTTGGTAGGACCCTTGGAGCCCTCAAACCGTGGTTTTAAATACATACTGGTTATGGTGGATTATGCCACCCGATACCCAGAGGCGGTTCCCCTGCGCTCCGCTAATACAAAAAGCATCGCACGGGAATTGGTTAATTTATTTTCCCGAGTGGGTATACCCAAAGAAGTCCTCACGGACCAGGGTACACCCTTTACCTCGGATACGTTCAGGGAGGTGGCCAAATTACTCAGAATAAAGCACCTGAAAGCGTCGGTCTATCACCCTCAGACAGACGGGTTGGTAGAGAGATTTAACCAGACGCTCAAACAGATGCTCCGCAAAGTAGTCAGCGCGGACGGTAGGGACTGGGATCAGCTTCTTCCACTTGTGCTTTTTGCTTACCGGGAGGTTCCTCAGGCCTCTACGGGCTTCTCCCCTTTCGAGTTGTTGTATGGAAGACAACCCCGAGGTATTTTGGATATACTAAAAGAGGGTTGGGAAGCCGAGGCCCTTCCCTCCTCTAACGTGTTGGAGTATGTCGCGCAAATACGTGACCGACTCGCAAAAATCAGGCCCCTCCTAAAAGATCACGCGACTCGTGCGCAGGCAGCGCAGGCCCGGTGCTACAACCACAACTCTGTCCTTCGGGAGTTCAATTTAATTCAATTCAATTCAAATAACTTTATTAATCCCAGAGGGAAATTGCTTGTGCTCAATTACAGGTGCTCACAGTTTTTTTCTAAGTGGAAAAAAAAAAAAAAAAAAAAAAAAAAAAACCACATACATGTTTGTATAGGTTACAGAGAAGAGTTGTAAACTTTTATAGCCGTTGGGAGAAAAGATCTCCTGTGGCGCTCTGTAGAGCACTTGATAGTAATCAGTCTCTGGCTAAAACTGCTCCTCTGTTCAGCGAAAACACTGTATAGCGGGTGAGAAGGATTGTTCACAATGGATTGTACTTTGGATAGAATCCTCCTCTTCGCTACTACATCCACGGAATCAAGCTCCATGCCTAGCACAGATCCGGCCTTTTTAATTGACTTGTCCAATTTGTTCTTATCAGACACCTTAATGTTCCCACCCCAACAGACCACAGCGTAAAAAATTACACTCGCCACAACAGTCTCGTAGAACATCCGTAGAATGGTGTTACAGACGTTAAAAGACCTGAGCCTTCGAAGAAAGTACAACCGACTCTGTCCTTTCTTGTAGAGTGCCGTTGTGTTGAGTGACCAGTCAAGTTTGTTATCCAGATGGACTCCCAGATATTTGTAATCAGAGACCATGTCCACTATCTCCCCCTTGACAGATATAGAAGTCGCAGGGGTCTTGCTTCTCCTAAAGTCCACAACCATTTCCTTTGTTTTCCTGATGTTCAGTTGTAGGTGATTGCGCTCACACCAGGAAACAAAGTCATCCACAACAGACTGGTACTCAGAGGTGTCACCCTCCTTTATACACCCAACAATCACAGAGTCGTCAGAGAACTTCTGCAGATGGCATAACTCTGAATTATATCTGAAGTCAGATGTATAGAGGGTGAAAAGAAACGGAGACAGTACTGTCCCCTGGGGAGCTCCAGTGCTGCAGATCAAAGTCTCTGACACACAGTTCTGTAGTCGGACATACTGGGGACGGCAAGTCAGATAGTCCATGATCCAGGAAACCAAGCGGGTGTCAATATTTATGTTCATTAGTTTCTCCCCCAGTACTGCCGGTTGGATGGTATTAAAGGCACTGGAGAAGTCAAAGAACATCATCCTTACGGTGGTCCTAGGCTTGTCAAGGTGAGAGTAGGTGCGATGTAGCAGGTGTATTATGGCATCATCAACTCCCATGAACGGCCGATAGGCAAACTGAAGAGGGTCCAGAGAAGACTTCACCAGGGGACGAAATGTATCCAGGATCAGTCTCTCAAACACCTTCATAATGTGCGATGTTAAAGCAACAGGCCTGAAGTCGTTCGGGGCACAGGGACGTGGTGTTTTGGGTACCGGCACAATGCATGATGTCTTCCACAGTTCAGGGACTCTCTGTAGAGACAGACTCAGGCTGAAGAGGTACTGGAGGACACCACATAATTGGGGAGCACAAGATTTCAGGACCCTCGGATTGATCTTATCCGGGCCTACAGCTTTTGTAGGGTTGATCTTACTCAGGCCATGTTTTACCTGATCCACAGAGATGTTGATTTCTGGGAGTGCAGGAGTGGTGACTGTTCTCTGTGTAGGGGATGACATAGGAGCAGGAAAGTGTAGATTGGGGCTGAAGCCGGGGGAAGTGTGAGACACAGGGACATCAAATCTATTGAAGAAAGTGTTGAGTTCGTTTGCACGTTCCTCATTCCCCTCAATAGCCTGGCCGCTTGTCTTATAGCCAGTGATGCTCCTCATACCCCTCCACACCTCTCTCGTGTTGTTTTGCTTCAGCCGTTGTTCCAGTTTTCTCCTGTATGACTCCTTCCCCTCCTTGATTTTACCGGTTAGCATTTTTTGAGCCTTCTTCACTGCTTCCTTATCACCAGACCTAAAAGCACTTTTTTTTGCATTTAAGCACGCTTTAATGTCCTTGGTGACCCAGGGTTTGTTGTTAGGGAAACAGCGAATATCTCTCATCGGTACACAGGAGTCAACACAGAAGTTAATGTACTCCGTGATGCAGTCCGTCATTCCATCAATGTCCTCGCCATGTGGTGCACTGAGAACCTCCCAGTCTGTAGCCTCGAAACAGTCCTGTAGCATAGCAGTGGCTTCTTCTGACCATCTTCTTACACTCCTCACTATAGCAGGCTGTCTTTGAACCAGGGGTTTGTATATTGGCATGAGGTGGACCAGGTTGTGATCTGATCTCCCCAGGGGGGGAAGTGCTGCAGCACTGTAAGCACCTTTAGCATTAGCATACAGTAGGTCTAATGTCTTCTCCCCCCTAGTATGACAATCAACGTACTGAGTGAAAGTGGGAATGGTCTTGGTCAGCGATGTGTGGTTGAAATCACCGGAGATCAAGAGAAAGGCGTCAGGGTGTCGAGTCTGGAGTTTGGCTGTTACTGAATGGATGACGTCACACGCTGCCGCGGCATTCGCGGATGGAGGAATGTACACCGCAGTTATTATCACTTGGGAGAATTCTCTGGGTAAGTAATATGGGCGAAATCCAACAGCCAACAGTTCAATATCTGGACTACAAACGCGCTCCTTAACAGTCACATGACCGGGGTTACACCACATGTTGTTGATGTAAACAGCCAGCCCCCCTCCTTTCCTCTTCCCGCTCTCTCGCCTCGTCCTGTCGCTCCGTATCACGCTGAAGCCGTCCAGTGTAATATTAGAGTCTGGCACATTACTATGTAACCAAGTCTCAGTAAAACACATCAGACTGCACTCGCGGAAGATGTTTTCAGTCCTTAACAAAGCTGTCAACTCGTCCATCTTATTATCCAGAGATCTCACGTTGCCCATGATGAGAGACGGGACATACGGCTTGTACTTTCTCATCCTTTCCTTATGCGCCGCGCGTTTCTCTTCCTCTTTGGCTCCCTTGTGCCGCTTCCTTCCACCTCTGCATCCCCTTATCGTCCTCCTCCGTATCTCCTCCGGAATGTTTAGAGTCCTAAACAGAGTCGGATCCCTGATGCCGGCCGGCTTCAGTGCGATCAGCTGTTCCACGATGTAAACAAAGGAGCCGCCTCCTTGCTGCTGCGCGCTGATCACCCGAAGCGCCGAGAATGTAATTAAAATTGCGTAACTAAAAACAAGAACACTTTCAAAACGCATGGTTTGAAAGGGCAACCCTACTTTTTTTAAAAATAATTACAGGAAAATATAAGAAAAAGTAAAAACACACGAGAATTCCGGGAGCACCCGCACCAAGCTGCTGCACGCTCGCGCATGCAACTGAGTTCCGCCCGGGGGACCGAGTTATGGTGCTCGTTCCTACCTCCCACTCCAAGTTGCTCGCTCATTGGCAAGGACCGTACGAGGTTAAGGAGAGAAAGGGACTGGTCGATTATTTGGTGAAACAACCCAATCGTCGACCAACCGAGCGGATCTATCATATAAACTTACTAAAACCCTGGAAAGATCGGGAGGAGTTTCTGACTCCCACAGGTCCCTCTCCCTTTTCGCTGGCGCAACTGCCCTTAACCTCGGCGATGAGCTAAGTCCCAAACAGCGGCAAGAATTAACACATGTGATTCGAGCCATCCCCGAAGTAGTGAGCGAGTCGCCTGGCCGGACCTCGCTGATTGCCCATGATATCGTTACAAATCCCGGAGTTGTCGTCCGGGAGAGACCCTATAGACTCCCGGAGGCAAAACGTGCTGAGGTGGAATTAGAGGTACAACGCATGTTGGATATGGGCATTATTGAAGAAAGCCATAGCCCCTGGTCCAGCCCAATCGTCCTCGTTTCCAAGCCCGACGGCTCCTGGAGGTTTTGTAATGACTTCAGATGTCATTACAAACCAGGTTTCTAAATTTGATGCCTACCCGATGCCCCGCATCGATGACCTCATAGAGCGTCTAGGTACAGCTCAATACTTGACTACTCTGGACATGACAAAAGGGTATTGGCAAATTCCCTTAACGGAATCCGCAAAAGAAAAAACGGCCTTTAGCACCCCGAGTGGACACTGGCAATACAAGGTCCTTCCATTCGGGCTGCACGGGGCTCCTGCAACCTTCCAACGTCTGGTGGATAGAGTGCTAAAACCCCACCAGTCCTATAGTGCCGCCTACCTGGATGACGTCGTCATCTATTCCGGCACCTGGAAGGAACATCTATTGCAGGTCTCAGCTGTTCTCACGACACTGGCTAAAGCCGGCCTCCGCATAAATTCCCGAAAGTGTTTCTTTGGCTTAAAGGAGGCCAAGTATTTAGGCTATCTGGTGGGACGGGGACAGGTGAGACCACAGTGTTCGAAAGTCAAAGACATCTTGGAATGGCCCCGTCCGAATACCAAGAGGCAGGTGCAAGCTTTCTTGGGGTTAGCGGGGTACTACCGCCGGTTCGTGCCCCGTTTCTCCGAGAGGGCCGCACCCTTGACCAGTTTAACAAAAAAGGGTGCTCCCTTATATGTGGTGTGGAATGACAAGGCCGAATACGCATTTAGTGACCTAAAGAAAGCCCTTACAACGGCACCTATACTGAGGACGCCCAATTTTGGGCTCCCGTTTATTCTCCAGACCGACGCTTCGGACACAGGCCTGGGAGCCGTGTTGAGCCAAAGCGTTGATGGTGTCGAACACCCCGTGATGTATCTAAGCCGGAAACTGTTGGACCGAGAGACCCGGTATGCGGCAGTGGAGAGGGAGGCCTTGGCCATTAAGTGGGCGGTGACCCATCTCCGTTATTACCTGTTGGGTCGCGAGTTCACTCTGGTGACGGATCATGCTGCACTTCAGTGGATGCCCCTACATAAAGAGTCGAATCCGCAGGTCACCAGGTGGTTTCTGGAGTTACAACCTTATAAGTTCATC
>JANRMT010062835.1:24601770-24619581 GCA_026402145.1 Polypterus bichir lapradei | reverse complement strand
CCCCACCCCCTGCTCTTCAATTTTATATTTTGGATAGACAATTGTGAAACTTCTTAGGGAAACCTCCACCTTGCTCTTCTATTTGAAATCCAAGAAAATCCAACTGTGCACAAAGATCAGGAGATAGTGGGAGTGGAGGCTTTAAGACCCTGCTCTCCACAAATCTTAATGACGTCACTGATGCTAATGATGTTCGGTGCAATTTCTTATCTAGAAAAATACTTCTTTTTTGGATTTTGTCAAATGTTCGTTATGCCTGGCACCACTATCCTGTTTCTGGGTGGTTTGGGCAGGCCCTTTGACCCTGCACTGTTCTTGGCTTACCTTTGCCCGGGTGCATGTGCAGCATGAACCTTTCAGGTCCACATTGAAGCTTAAAGGACAGAGCTCTTCTAAGAAACCCATTGATTGATTTTTTTTTGTGAGGCTCTTTAAATTTGAATGAATTTGCGCATCTTGCTAGCCATCCATTCATCAGTCCCATCTTTCTGTCTGTATATCTGTCATATGAGTGCATTAAAACATATATGGTTAGTGAGTAATGCTTTAGTAAGTTACCAACGAATATAAGGAAAAAGAAACTATATATAGTTGCTAAAGACATTTTGAAGGCTTTCACCAATTTATGCGGTTTAATTTTTTTTAATTCTAAAATTTTTAAAAACAGAATACATTCAAAATGAAGTGTCACAGTTTATCCATTTACATGTGTGAATAAAGCATTTTGCAAGTAATATTAAAAGTCTCTAAAACTGAGAGTGCTAATTATTACAGTATATCACTATGCTCCTCACCCAGAAAATGTAAAATGTATGTGTTATATGGGTTAGAAACGGTGGCACTGACCAGAAAACAGGAGACAGAGCTGGAAGTAGCAGAGTTAAAGATGCTAAGATTTGCATTGGGCATGACGAGGATGGATAGGATTAGAAATGAGGATATTAGAGGGTCAGCTCAAGTTGGACGGTTAGGAGACAAAGTCAGAGAGGCGAGATTGTGTTGGTTTGGTCATGTGCAGAGGATACTGAGTATATTGGGAAAAAGATGTTAAGGATAAACCTGCCAGGCAAGAGGAAAAGAGAAAGGCCTAAGAGAAGGTTTATGGATGTGGTGAGAGAGGACATGCAGGTGATGGGTGTGACAGAGCAAGATGTGGAGGACAGGAAGATATGGAAGAAGATGATCAGCTGTGGCAACCCCTAACGGGTGTAGCCGAGAGAAAAAGAAGATGCTCCTCAAACAGAAAATGTACGCTTCCTATGTAAATAAGTAGGTCAACAGTTTAGAAACTGATATTTCTTTGTATTTTCTTGATGGAGTTTGTGACATTTTATTTATTTGTTATAAAGGCTTGTTTACATTGAATGCTAAGTAAAACTGACAATCTTAAAAGACAGTTGCTAATGTAGGTCCAGTGTCCCTTGCATGTGCATATGCTCAATATGATAAGACTTCTTTAAAACAATATTAAAAAGATCCATGCGAACAAATAAACTGTACCCACAAAAGGACATGGTTAGTCTCAACTATTTCTCAACCTTTCTGGTCTCACAAACCATTTCTTCCCATGCAAGTGTTCGCTTTGGAGAAATGAGTAAATTCCCTGATGGTTTAAGTGCAATCGAGCACAATCATCAGAGCAGCAGTGGGAAAATGTACGATCATTGGAGCTGCAACCAAATTACAACCCACCATGAGCCATTTCCGTTATAAATAATAGCAACTTGCGACCCACCAGCAGCAGCCCATGGTGATTCAGAGACACCAGTCTAAATTATTACTGTGCATATAACAGGTTGGGGTGACACAGTGGTGCTGTGGAAGCCCTGCTGCCTTGCAACAAGGAGACAGTGGTTCATGTGCCAGGTGATCCCTGCATGGAGTTTGCATGTTCTCCTCATGGACATGGGTTGGTTTCCTCTAGGTGCTCCAGTTTTCACTTGAAGTCCAAAGACGTGTCAGGTGAATTGGTCCTAGTGTGTGTGTGTGCGTGTGAGTGTGTATATGTTCACACTGTGATGGACTGGAATCTTGTCCAGAGATTATTTCTTTCTTGTGCCAGATGCTTGCTGAGATAAACTCCAACTTCTCCACGACCCTGAATAGTTAGGTTAAAAAATGGATTGATGGATCAGTGGGTAAAACAGTTCGCATTTCATTGCTTTATTTAATGTTAGGATATCTTGCAGTTAAAATTTTACAGTAACAGATTTTACAATTAGAGATAATGAACCTCCATAAAACATTTAATGCCCAAGAAAACTAACGAGATAGTTTGTTTTTAGAACCTTCGTATTTTTAAGTGACTTAACACTGAATACAATCCCTATTTATTCTTTTTAAATAAACAGTGGAAAATGCCCATCCATTATTTAAACCTACCATTTTCAGGAGCGAGTCACAGGGAGCTGAACTCTGTCTTGGCTCAGTGATCACAAGGCCAGAGGTCACCCTACACGCTACACTAGTTCATCACTAAGAAGAGTTACAGACAAATTCACATTCAACCAATTAGTGTGTTTCACAGATAAGAACATAAGAAATGACAAACAGGAGGAGACAATTCAGTCCATCAAGCTCATTTGTTTAACTAACAGCTAAGCTATCCCGATATCTCATCCAGATTCTTCTTAAAGGTTGCCAAGGTTTCTGCTTCAACTCCGTGTTTCAGTAGATTGTTCCTGAGTCGAACAACTCTTCGTGTAAAGAAGTTTTTCCTGGCTTCAGTCTTACATGCACTTCTCCTCAATTTCCACTTTGTCCTCAAGTATGTGATTCTCCCTTAAGCTGAAAGAATGTTGATGCATCTACAGTACCTCATCAGTGCCTTTGAGGATTTTAAATACCTGCATTAGGTCACCAAACTGTCTTACCTGCTTGAGATGAAACAGGTGTAATTTGGCATAGTCAGCAGGATTGTGGTAACCACTGTGGATATTCACACAGAAGGCGCTGTAACTGGTAATTTAGCCAGAGACCAAAGCTCCTGGAGTTGCTGCCTTGAACTGGACAGTTCATCCAGCCTGTCTTCCATTTGCTTAATCTGCTTTTTTCTTTTACAGTACCTACCCAAGCACTATCTGGTACAAATCAGAAAACTGTTATAAACAACACCAGTCCAAAATAGACTTGCCAATTAAAGGAATACTCCACCCAGAAATGATTCATTTGATACGTTACTTACCCTGTGTGTTTTGTAGTTGTGATTGGGAAACGTTTTGAATCTCATGTTTTCTTGGAGAACGAAAATAAAAACATTTATGGTATAATACAAGCCAGTGGTGACCCATGCTGCATAACAGAAAACCATGTGGAAAACATCCAATGGAAAAAAAGCTTGCGTTACTTGTGTGGCATAATCTATATGTCAGTTATCTAGTTGTGTGCTCACATCGTACAAAACACATGCATTTGTTTTTTCTTAAATATTGTTAAACAGACTATCTCAGAAAAATTAACACATATCATAAACAGGAAACATAATTTACATGGGATTCAGCTTTTGAACTGAAGGTTTCACCTCTCCCCCTAATTTATTGGTCAAGAGTCCTATAATATTTGGATGGAGTATTCCTGCAATCAAATATGAAAATCTTCCCAGACTCTAGACTTTGTATATTTCTTACAAATTGTCCGATTTATTGTTACAGTACATTTTCCGGTGAGACAAAACTGGACTACAAGAAAGAAAGCTATAATTACCTTTCCCAAAGCTTCTTATTACAATTTTGCACAAGCAAAATACAACAATCTACTCCTCCCAGGTGAGATTTGTCCCCTTCCACCTGAATCCAACTCATCTGGATGAGGCAAAGCGCCTCCTTTTATCTGATACCCGGGAATACTTCTAGTGACAGGGCATGGCCTATAGGAAGCACATCTGGGTCATGTGGAAGCCCTACAAAGTAAGGACCACAGATCCCTGCAGCACTCCCTAGTGGAACCCACAGAACCCAACAAGGCCGCCCCATTGGACTACAGCTCCCAGTATACCTTGTGGATACCCGTACTGGTAGCACTGCCCAGGGATGCTGCCATCTAACATGTTGTGGGACCATGTAGCCCTGACAGGTTGTCTCCCCCTGTACTTACATCATATTGCCCACCCTGTTGGGTATTGTTCCTTGGTCTAACCCTCCAGGGAAGCCAGAGTTTCGACTTCCACATTGATATCTTATGCCTGTCTCCTGGCTGAGGTAGGATGATCCTTGACTTCCTTTTTATGCTTCTAAAGGGGTGGCCTCCTGTTCAGGAAATAAATCTTGCCTCACCCGGGCTGGGACACCTACCTATGTGAGCTATCCATCACAAGCTTTAATAATGGAAAATTTAGACATTAAGGAAACTAGAATCCAACGAAAGGTGTTAAAACATGAATTACACTTTCTTGAGCAATTGTGCTTCAATATATATTAAATTAAACATCTTTAAAAAAAAAATTAAATAACTAAAGACTGTTGCTTAGCTTTATGTATTATGAGCAAAGCAAAGCACGTTTATTAAAATGAGCACAATGGTGACAAATGTAAGTCTAATTTTCAATCATGTTCATTGTGTGTTTTGTTGTCTTTGTTCAATAGTCGTCTTGTGGATGCAGGACATTTTCCTGGTTTATATAGAAAGACTAGGGGTTTTGCCCCCTGCTTGCTTCGCTCGCCAACCCTCCCCCGGCCTGCGCTACGCACCAGCCACTTTGCATCTCTGCTGCTTGTATTGTGAAGAGAGGGGCTGAACGCACCCCAAGGAGACGCAGTTGCTCCTCTGAAACACCCTCTTGAAAGGTGATACAATGGGAAAAAAATACAGATTTTTTTTTATCTCCTCTTTGCTCAATTAGCTGCTGGCTTGCTGCTGCTGCCACCGTGCTGCGTGATCTCCATCCCGCGCTGCACTTTGAACATTTAAAAGCCTGTACAGCAGCTGTCCTACTCTTTGTCTTTTATTTCCGGCCCTGGGCATGGTTAAATCTCTTGGCACAAAGTCTTGTCTCACAGGACGTGAGTTCTTGATATTTTTTAGTTTATAATTTAAAAACGGAATAAGAATCTGAAAAATCTGAAAAACAACATCACATTAAAGTTCAATAAATTCTGAAAAGAATAATACCAAACATATACAGTATGTGTAGGTTTTAAAATAAGCCTGACTTAAAGCGTGACACAAAACATGACATAAAAAGTCACATAAAATCATTGCACAAAATAGTTGCACTTTTAGGCTTAGGATTTTATATATATAGAGTAGATAAATTTCTGTCTCTGCATTCCAAAAAAAGATATGACAATGCTGGAGAGACTCCAGAGAAGAATATGGGTATGAACTATAAATTGTTAACAGATCATGGATTACATCAGTGTTTCTCAACCTTTAGGTATTTGCGTCCCAAGTTTTCATAACAGTTTTAATCGCGCCCTCCTAACGTTTTTTTGAAAAAAAGAGCCCACTAATACCAATTGGTTCTTTTTTAAATAATAATATATCATAGATGCATATTTTATTATATCTACTTAACTTTTATCGACATTTATCTAACTCTATATTTATTTTTCTAGTATCAGAATGTAGTTTAAGTTAATTTGTTTTGGTTTCAATAGATGTATTTTTCATATTTTCGATTATTGCTTTATTTTTTTCACATCTTTGAGCCCCTCTTTTTGCTACTTCGTGGGGGCCCACCCCACAGTTTGAGAACCACTAGATTACATTATATTTCTTTGGGGATCTTCAAATCTTGACTCAATGCTATTTTACAAAGGTTATGTAAATAAGGATTGTCAAGATACAGTGGCAACATAAAGTATTCACTCCCTGGAAGTTTTCACATTTTATTGTCACAACATTGAATTACAGTGGATTTCATTTTAGTTGACTCCTTTAGAGGTCCTGTGGGTCTCTTGGTGGCCTCTTTCACTACTGTAAGTATCTGCAGTGTCTGCTTATTAATATATAATGAAATGTATGGACAATTGTTTGTGGTAATAACACACTTTACGATTACAAAACAGCAGTTCTTGTGTCTGAATAACACTAACAGTTGCTCTAATTTATATTACTGTACTCCAATCATACTCATTCTTAAGAAAGGCAGGCAGTGTAGCATAGTGGTTAAGACTTCAAACTCTGAGGCTGTGGGTTCAAATCCTACTATTGACACCGTGTGACCCTACACAAGTCACTTCACCTGCCTGTGCTCCAAATAGAAAAATAAATTAAATGTAGGTAATTGTATCTCAAATGTTGTATGTCACCTTGGATAATGGCATCAGTCCAACAAAAAGTAAAAAATATGAAGTCTTAAAGGAGATTAAAACAAGAGTAGCAAGAAATCTCACATCCTTTTCAAACCAAATTCTCATTTTTGACTCATTTTACCTCAGTTGTGTCTTATGTTTACTTATTATCTGAAGCTAATTCTTCTAAGAAATTTTAGCATAAATATCTGTGACAGAGTTGATTCTTAAATGAAACAAAATGAGAATCTCCTTAAGTCTAATGAGCTGTCAAAGAGCAGTAAAATGTTTCTATAAGAATGTGATTGTGAGAATGTGCTCTTTAATTAGCTGGCATCCCATCCAGACTTCAGCTTCCCACAATTCATTAACAGGAAAAGCGGGCTAAAAAATATGTATGGATGTATGGATGGGACATTAAATAAATTAGATACTGTATCATCATGGATATGGGGATAACATGGCATTGAGGTGAGCATCACTGGCTGTACTTTTAGATGCAAGGCAAATGTTTAGAAAGACCCTTAAAGTAAAATATTAATATTGAGGAGAATAAGTTACACAAGAAAACTGGCTTTATGATTTCTTTAGGCAGCAAATAAAAACACTAAAGTTTAAGATGAGCAATACAAGCAGAACAAAAATATAAGTACTATTATACAGTAAGTTGGGAAATATTAGTTAATGGAAAGTCTGAAAAAATATTTTTGTAAATTGTCTAAGCACCATTACTAATTTACTTGAATACTGAGGTACTAGTTTCAGAGGCACATCACAACATACTTATCTAACCATTAAAAACACCCAGTTATACCAAACCAGCCACAATTATGTACAAATTCAAAATGAAAAACATCAAGGTTGTCTTTCAGAAATCTATGCTCACTGATTAAACATTACAAGTTCATAATTACCCAAACTCCACTTTAAAAAATATTTTGCTTGAGCACAAACAGTTCCAACATTTGACATTATGATGTACCGCATTAAATAGAGGTAAACTATACAAAGTCAAGTCTCACAAGAAAGCATGCCTTTTCACCTTTCAGGGTGTGTCTCTGTCAAGTTAATTGTACTTTTGTAAAGAAAAGCAAATAAGGCGGCTGGAATCAACAGTTCACTAGAGACAGAATTATGGGGTGTTACAATGCAACCTTTCCAAACACTTTTGAGTCCTGTAGATTGTATGTTTTTACCAGAAATTCCTCCAGGTGACATCTCAAAAAGCACAAATTGATTTCATATGTGTGTGTTAGCAGCCTATTTCTTCTTTTCCATTCTTTAGGCCATTAAAATCACATAATATTCTTTAACAACCAGGTCCTCAGAGTCTCAAGATTTCTTTCCAGCCATCTTATGTTTTTCTCAATATTCTCCAGGCAAATCTGTGTAGCCCTAAGCTGGGAAGAGTGTTCTTTTATAGATTCGAAAAACATTTTCACCTGAAAAAATACAAAAAAGATATCATTTTATAAAAGTATTTCCTCACTCTTCTCTTTTGAGAAGTACATAATTAACATACGTACATTAATTTTCAAACTATTTTAATCAAATTTAGTGTCAACTGTCCTGGGGGCAGAGGGCACCTGACCTTTGCAAGTCACATAAGTGCCATGCTGGGGCCAATTTAGAGTCACCACATAACCGAATCTCTGGGGAGGTGGGAAGAGTGGCAGAGGAAAAGTTATACAGACATGGAGAGAACATGCAAACTCCAAACAGATACTGTAACTGGGGCACAGGAGCGCAGACCTAAGGTGCTAGATCAGTGCACCATGGTGCTACTCAGAATTATTTCAAAAATTATAAAAATGAACAATATTTGTTGAATTATTTAACATCTTTTTTAGAATTACTAATTACTAAACATGTGTGTTCAATTACTCAGCATTATTATATGAAAATATATAGAGTCTACTGTTAGATGAATTCCCTCCTGCTACCCTCAAAATGAATGCTTAAGTGTTTTCCTTAGGTGTGTAAATTGTTGTGAGCAAGAGCAAAGGTTATGTTAGAAACGGTTACGTTCTTCATTATCCTATATTGTTAAACTTTTTTAAGAAGACACCTGTTCCGCCCAGACTGTTCTAATGTTCTAAAGAGAAAGGTTTTAGAAAAAGGGAAATAACATTATGTTTCCTTAATAATTGTCAATTTATAAAGGAGTTTTTGTAGAGAGACATGTAGAGAGACAGGTATCTTACTGACAGACCTCAGTATGTGCATCTCGGGAACTGCAGGTCTGACATTTTGGTCAGCAGCACAGGAGCGCCGCAGGGGACTGTACTTTCTCCGGTCCTGTTCAGCCTATATACATCGGACTTCCAATACAACTCGGAGTCCTGCCACGTGCAGAAATTCGCTGACGTCACTGCTATCATGGGCTGTATCAGGAGTAGGCTGGAGGAGGAGTATAGGAACATAATCAAGGACTTTGATAAATGGTGCGACTCAAACCACCTACAACTGAACACCAGCAAAACCAAGGAGCTGATGGTGGATTTTAGGAGGCCCAGGCCCTTCACGGACCCCGTGATCATCAGAGGTGACTGTGTGCAGAGGGTGCAGACCTTTAAATACCTGGGAGTGCAGCTGGATGATAAATTGGATTGGACTGCTAATACTGATGCTCTGTGCAAGAGAGGACAGAGCTGACTATACTTCCTTAGAAGGTTGGCGTCCTTCAACATCTGCAATAAGATGCTGCAGATGTTCTATCAGATGGTTGAGGCAAGCGCCCTCTTCTACGTGGTGGTGTGCTGGGGAGGCAGCATAAAGAAGAGGGACACCTCATGCCTGGACAAACTGGTGAGGAAGGAAGGCTCTATTGTAGGCATGGAGCTGGACAGTTTGACATCCGTGGCAGAACGACGGGCGCTGAGCAGGCTCCTGTCAATCATGAAGAATCCACTGCATCAACTGAACAGAATCATCTCCAGACAGAGGAGCAGCTTCAGCGACAGACTGCTGTCACCATCCTGCTCCACTGACGGACTGAGGAGATCGTTCCTCCCCTACACTATGCGACTCTTCAGTTCCACCCAGGGGGGTAAACGTCAACATTATACAAAGTTATTGTCTGTTATACCTGCATTTTTATCACTTTTTAATTTAATACTGTTTTTTTTATCATCAGTATGCTGCAGCTTGAGTATGTGAATTTCCCCTTGGAATTAATAAAGTAGGGGCGGCACGGTGGCGCTGCTGCCTCGCAGTTAGGAGACCCGGGTTTGCTTCCCGGGTTCTCCCTGCGTGGAGTTTGTATGTTCTCCCTGTGTCTGCGTGGGTTTCCTCCGGGTGCTCTGGTTTCCTCCCACAGTCCAAAGACATGCAGGTTAGGTGGATTGGCGATTCTACATTGGCCCTAGTGTGTGCTTGGTGTGTTTATGTGTCCTGCCTAGGATTGGTTCCTGCCTTGTGCCCTGTGTTGGCTGGGATTGGCTCCAGCAGACCCCCGTGACCCTGTGTTTGGATTCATCGGGTTGGAAAATGGATGGATGGATTAATAAAGTATCTGTCTGTTTGTCTGTCTATGTAGTCTGGTGATCATTTTCATTCTACCTTTAATAAGTGTGGCATAGTAGCTGAGGCATAGAACCCCAAGCCATAAGATTGTTGGTTCAGTTCCAGCCACAGAATTTCTGTGTGGTTTGCGCAAGTCACTTAACTAGACTGTGATCCATTTGTAAAAGTACATGCAAAAAATTGTAAGTCACTTTGGAATAAAATGATGCTAAACTGTTCAGGTCTGCTCCATGATATTTTTTCTTTGTTTTACAAGAATAATTCTTCACCATAATGAGGATTCTTCTGTCATCAGCAGTGGGGGTCTTCCTTGGCCTATCAGCCCCTTTGTGATTACCCGTGCCTTCTTTCTTCTTAATGATATTCTAGACAGTTGATTTTGGTCATCCTAAGGTTTTTCCAATGTCTCTAATGGTTGTATTCTTGTTTCTCAGCCTTATAATGGCTTCTTTGACTTTCATTGGCACAATTCTTGTCCTCGTGTTGAACAATGGTAACTACAGACTCCAAAGGTATTCTTATGCCTGCACTAATGAAGCAATGAAATACACCTGAGAAATCACAAATACATGTGGCACCAATTGTCCCAAACATTATGGTGCCCTGAAATAGGAGGACCATGTTTAAAAAGTGTTGTCATTTCTACATGTGGTGGTCAAAATGTATGCAAATACCCTTAACTGAAAGTCTGCAATGTACACTTTAATCACATCTGAGTTGCTTGATTTGTATTTTTAAACTGTGAAGTAGAGGGATAAATCAAGGGAAAATGTGTCTTTGTCATAAACATTATGCAGGGCACTGCAAGTACGGTTGAATCCATTAGAGGGCAGTACAGGATTACTAAAGTATAAAGAAGTTAAGTGCAGCGACAGCTTTTGACTTTGCAATTTGTTGGTGGTTGAAGTGCTTCTCCTCTTTCATTTAGCATTTTTGTTAAGACAATACCTCATGTTTTTCAGTTACTAGATGGCTATGATTATTGAATAGTATGGTAGCCAGAAGCGGCCCAACTGATATAGTCTCTTTACACATTACTCTCTTCATCATAAAGTAACTGTTTGAACTGTTTGAATACCATGCAAATATGATAAGATAGGACAAAGACTGAATGGTACTAATTCACTCCACTCTACTGTTTTATTGATTTTTTTTTTCTTAATTTAAATTTAAACTGGTTAAGAGTTTTTTATACAGAAGCTTGAGAGGAGGAGCAGGCCTTCTAGCTTATTTATATTTTCATTATTTGGTTTATTATTAAGAAAAAAAGACTTCAGCCCCAAAGGAACCAAATCTGAAACAACTGCTCTAGCAGCTACTGTAGGATTGTCCAATCACAGTACAGGAGGGCGCATTTACAGCTTCTCACTGTAATCAAACTCACATGAGAAGACGATTCCTATCAATTATTCCACTTCTGCTTCAATTGATGTTCTTGTTTGCAGGTAATTCCGGTTGGCCTAAAATCTGTCATGGAAATCTAGAAAAGTGTGTATGGCTGTGGTATATTTTTATACACCCCTGTGACCCTGTAGTTAGGATATAGTGGGTTGGATAATGGATGGATGGATGGAGTGTATTTTTAGACAACTCATTTCATGTAATATTTTGTTTGTTTTAATTATTTAGAAAAATATTAGGCACCTAATATGGTAGTAGCCATTACATTGTAGCACTCATTTGAGGAGTGTATGACCAATAAAAAGAAAAAGCGATAAAGTTTAAAATTAATTGTTAGTAAACTTGCTTCCAGTTCAGGGTTGTTGAATGCAGAGTCCACCAAAGCAGCATTGGCACCAGACCATTGCTTGTACCCAGAAATAAAGCCACATAGACATTGGCAGAATGGAAACAGAAAAGACACTGTGCAAGATGTTGGGTCTGTGAGACCTGTGACACCCCACCTACTGATATCGTAGCCTGAGCTACTGTAATTAGGCCGATTGGTCATAGGTGGCCATGTAGCTGAATTCATTGTGCTGAGATGAGGCTCATACTGGTGTTTTCTTTTTTTTGTTAAAGGCTAGCCTTTAGTGTGAGAGAAACTGAGCTGTCTTATTACATGGGTGACCAGAAGGTTTTCACTCACTACTAGCTTATGTTACTATACACAATAAAACAATATTGATATATAGAAAGAGTTTTTTAATTTTTTAGTGTTACCCACAACACTCTCCAACAGTTGATGAGTATAAATTACACCAAAAAATAAGATCTTCATGCTTTCAGTAAACAATTTAAATGCCTGATTTAATTTGTTAACAAGGCACAGATACTTTTACTTCATAGTTATGTGAAAAAATGAGATTTTTTTACTAGTAAACTTCCATCCATCCATTTTCCAACCCATTGAATCCGAACACAGGGGTCTCCTGGAGCCAATCCCAGCCAACACAGGGCACAAACTAATCCCGGGCAGGGTGCCAACCCACCACAGGACACAAACACACCCTAGGGCCAATTTAGGATCACCAATCCACCTAACCTGCATGTCTTTGGACTGTGGGAAGAAACCGGAGCGCCCGGAGGCAATCCACGCAGAGAACATGCAAACTCCACACAGGGAGGACCCGGGAAGCGAACCCAGGTCTCCTAACTGCGAGGCAGCAGTGCTACCACTGCACCACCGTGCCGCCTGCTAGTAAACATTGTCTTATTTAATTTGCTAACATGAATATTTTTACTTTCTGGTTCTCACTGCTGGTGATACAGTATGTTAATATTAAAAAATGACCACTTACTAACAGATGGCAAATCTACAGATTTAGGAGTATACGACAGAATATGCATACGGTATAATATATACTGTATATATATATGTATGTAAATATATATATAAAATATACGTATGTGTATTATATATATCGCTTCACTCGCCAACCCCCCCGGCTTGCGCTACGTGCCGGCCACTTCGCATCTCTACCGCTCGTTTTGTGAAGAGGGGGTCTGAACGCACCCCAAGGAGACACGGTCGCTCCTCCGAAACCCCCTCTTAAATGGTGAAACAATAGGAAACAGTTTTTTTTTTTACCTCCTCTTTGCTCGATCAGCTGCTGGCTTGCTGCTGCTGCCGTACTGTGTGATCTGCATCTCGCACAGTGCTTCGAACATTTAAAAGCCTGTACAGCAGCTATCCTACTCCTTGTCTTTTATTTTGGGCCCCGGGTGTGGTGAAATCTTTTGGCACAAAGTCTTGTCTCGTGGGACTGAGTTCTTGATATTTCTCAGTTTATAATTTAAAAACGGAATAAGAATCTGAAAATCTAACAACATCACATTAAAGTTAGATAAATTCTGAAAAGAATGATACCAAACATATACTGTATATCTAGGTTTTAAAATAAGCCAGATTTAAAGCATGACAAAAAATCGTGACATACAAATGTGACATAAAATTGTTGCACAAAATCGTTGCACTTTTAGGCTTAGGATTTTATATATAGAGAGTATATATATATATATATTTTCTAATAAAAAAATCCTGTGACAAGACAAGACTTTTTAGCCTGGGATGAGACTTGACTTTTTCAGAGAGATACTTTCACGTCCCACGAGACAAGACTTTATGCCAAGAGATTTACCCACGCCCGGGGCCGGAAATAAAAGACAAACAGTAGATGATAAAGTAGAATGTCGTAAAGAAACGTTGGGGTGATACACATGCAGAGCTGGTTAGAGATAATGAAAGTACTAAAATTCAAAAGTCTCAAAAAATGATAGTAAAGATCGCATTAGCGCTAACAAATGGAAATTATTACTCAGTGAAATAACGGAACAGTGAAAAGAGATTAAATATATTGTTCAGATTTGAACTTTAAGTCAGAGACTTGTAGATCATCTAATTCGTGTTGCCATCTGGGATAAGTACTGTTTCTTCCCAATGAAGAGGCGTAGCCGTGAGAATTAAAAGATTTGTTGTTTGGTGAAAGTGAAATCCACGTATGCAAGCGGCAGAAACGCGAAGTGACTAGCGCGCAGTGCAGGCCGGGGGGGTTGGCGAGCAAAGCAAGCAGTGGGCAAAGCCCCCTAGTGTGTGTGTGTGTGTGTGTGTGTATATATATATATATATATTACATATATACAGTATATATATATATAATGTATGTACAGTATAATATACCATAATATTTTCAAATCCACTTAATCCAGTTTAGTTGTGCAGACCAGAGCCTATCCTGGCAGCATTTGAGAGAGAGATGTGAACCAGACCTGAACCGGAGGGCAAGTCCATTGCATGCCACAAACCCTTATGAGGTCAATTTAGACTTATTTGTCACCTTTACATGCACATATACAATTTTGTTTCGGTCTTACAAGCAATCAAAATCATTTAAAAATTTTTCAGAACAGTGAAGCACAGCTAGCAAAGGATGTTTTCTTAAATTATGAGGGAAGCTTTACAAGACTATTAGAAGAATCTTGTGCTGCAATTAACCTTACAGTAAAGGGTAGTTTATGAAAAAGTTGTGCATTATTAGGACAATAATTAATGCCTTTGAAAAATCTTACTTAAAGCTCATTTTACACTTTGTTTTAAATATCCATTGTTATTTATCTGTCGGCTTCAAGAAACATAATGTATCTGATATTAATTTTGTACCTCATTCAGGTCTTCTTTAGATGAAAAGTGAGATGTAGTTCCTACAATGATGGTTCTTATAGAAAATGAGCCCAGCTCAAATCTGTAATGTATAAGAAAAAATTACATTTCATTCCCCATTATAATGAAACTGAACAAGCAGTGCATACATATTTACAAGGCACAGTTGATATGGAATTTAAAAATATAAACTTTATCTGAATTGAAGTAAGATCGATCAGAGGATATATGCAGGAATAGAATGATTTTAAATAATATATTTATTATTTAATGTTATAAAACAGTAAATAATGATTAGGAAGTAAAAAATAAAAAAAGTAACCTAAATAGTCTGTGAACGAAAATGCATTTATCAATTAATTTTTAAACCATGTGTCTAAAGTCATTAAAGAAGCGCTCTCTTTTTTTTTTAATGATGAATCATTGTGAGCCTGGAATGCTGGTGACTTCAATCTTGGGGACCTTTGGAAGGAGCAGACTTCTACCAGCATGTGGCATATTCTGTTTGTGGAGACAACAAGCTGGACCTGCTCTATTTAAATGTTAATGCCTTTAAGTGTAAACCTGTGGCACCACTGAGAAGATATGATCACATCTTTCTGCCGCCTATAAGACCGTTATCTATCTATCTATCTATCTATCTATCTATCTATCTATCTATCTATCTATCTATCTATCTATCTATCTATCTGTCTGTCTGTCTGTCTGTCTGTCTGTCTATTTCTCTCATTCTCATGGTCATGGAACACTTGGTTTAGCAACACTTAATTCAGAATATTGACCAATCCTGCACACACTCTTACCCATACCAGGAATAATTAGGGTCACCATTTAATCTAAGAGCCCAATCTTAGAAATCTGGGAGGAAAAACAAAACTCATACAGACACTTTTAGACCATACAAACCCCACAAAATGATTGGGTTGATATTTGAATTCAACCTCCTGGAGGTTTGAGACAGCAGTGCTAACCATTGTGCCACCCATCCATAAATCAATTAAATTCATGATCATAAGAAATGAGAACTTACCTTGGCACCCCATTGGATACAAGCCAGAGACTAACCATGAATGGAATACCAGTTCATACTCACTCAATCAATCATACTGGGCAAACTTAAACCCTCTAGTTAACCTAAAATAATGTTTATGACACAGACATTTTTACTTCTTTCATTCAGTGAGATAATACAGTTTTTAAGTAAAAATTAAGGGTAGGTAAATAACACAAAAGATATACTAAACATCCTATATCATTTTTATTTTATTATGTCAATGAGACAATATATAGTAAAAAAGAGAGAGAGAGAGGAAAAATAAATACCCAATTTCAGGAAATACAAGGTAACTGCTTCTGGAGTCTAAAAGTGTAAGGCACTTGAGGTAAAAAGGTGAAATGTTCATACAAGGCCTTTATTCAGTATGAATAATGAGGGAAAAGTCAAGCCAGGAGTATTTATATAATATTTTCACATCATACTTAGGAATCTGTTTCTGGAACGTTCAGTGATTTGAGGGCTGATTTTTATTAGACTTTAAAGAACTTGTCTGTTCTATTTTTCAGGAAAAAAATGAATTGGGTAGAAGGAAACGGATGATTTTAGTCAGACCCACAATTCAGTTGACTTTTTTGAGGTTTGTCCTAAACAATCTACCAATATTGAAAGCTATACTTCAGAATGTACACTGCAGTTTCAGGGTACAAAACTGCTTAAAATTCCAAGGGCAAGTAAAACAAGTGTTAGAGGCAGAGCTTTTAGTTATAAAGCTCCCAGACTCTGGCATTATCTGTCTCGAAATATTAACAAGGTTTGGCAGCCCTCGACGTTAATTATTTTAGCGTAGTGTTTGCTTATGAGAAGTCATTTCCTGGAGGGCCACAATGGCTTCAGGTTTTTTCTGCAACCAATTTTATAAATTACAAGCCAGTTCTTGGTGTTAAGGATATGTGATATTTTATTTAATTATATGGCTTGGCAAGGTACTCATTCTGACATGTAAGACATTTTTTAATATTATGATTTATTCCTGATAACATCATCCAAATTTTTTTTTTGTTTTGAAGCAACTTTGTACTTTGAAATATTAAGAAATGTGATATAAAGTCAAGTAAAAAATATATGTTATAATGTACTAGCAAAATACCCGCGCTTTGCAGCGGCGAAGTACTGCCATAAAATTTTTATTAAGAAGAAAATTAAACCTTTTTAAACTGAGGGAAAATATACCAATAATTATTTGTTAAGGATCTCTTTGTATACCACATTGTCATTTCGTCCCTCCGGTTGTAATATGACCAAGCTGTGCGCTGAGCTTACTCTTGAGCATGCAACGTACAGTTGGCCATGTGAACAGCAATCTTGTTTCAAATCTCACAGCTTGGATTGCTGCTGTCATAATCGGTTTGAGGTTCATGGTTTGTTTCAATTACGACAGTATTTGCAGGACTTGTGTTGAAGTGACATTCGGCATCTGTCAAGCGTTGTAAGCATACAACCGGTTTCATCGATAACTTCACATCCAGCTTTTGAGAGTTTAAACATTCATAAACATTAAAGTGTCCACTACTGAAATCGTCACCTGTGAATCTAAGATGTTTAAGAGGCATTGGCGGTTGTCCAAAGGTGTAAAATATTTGGCCATTTCGGTACACTTGAAAGCGACAACCGAACAATTCAGCGGCAGGCATCAACTCACATGCAGAACCATAGGTGAAAGGCTTAAGCATTTCACTCTTCTAGTGCTCCTGTGTCGTATAATTATCTCCTGTACCGTCATCAATCCACACCTTGAACCTGTCCCAGTCATTCAATACATAAGACACAATGTTCCTCTGGATATCAAGAGTGAGCCTGATATGGCCGTGCAATATGTAACAAAGAGAATGGAAAAGGTAGGTGCCATCTCCGGGCATGGAAACCACTCGGTAAGTGACAGTCCTTTGATCGATGGTGATCACCTCGATAGACATGTTAATAGGGGTATGGTTGGAACGATAAAGGAAATGGGTACCTGAACAATGTAAAGTAAGTCTAAAATACCTACACAATAACTATAATCATAATAAATGAACAATAAAACAGCGGAGAAGCCGTGGATTAAACAAAAAGGCTGTAGTTATCAGCAGGGAGACGTGAATACCGTGGTGAAGCAAGGAAGGGAATGTAGAGACCGGAGCGACTGACGGCCTTATATAGGCAGGCAGCCAACAATGTGGGAGGCATTGGGATGGGGTACCCAACGCCACCTCACACGGTGACCGAGCTGCAGGCTATGGACGTATATATGTACTGTGAACTTGAACGCGGACACAGGCAGACGGACAACATAGTTTCACCCAACACACGTTTATTTACAGACTATTTACAATTATTACGTGCACTCACAACCCCAGTGCCTCTTGCACTGATTACCCCAATGTCCAGGCCTCACAGTTCCACTGCCTTCCTGGCCGCCT
>JANRMT010062835.1:24553656-24591770 GCA_026402145.1 Polypterus bichir lapradei | reverse complement strand
TAAACATATATATATATATATACAGTATATATATACTGAGTACACGTTATACATAAAATGAATGTTGTCGTACCTTGCATAACTGAATAACCTTTATGGCACAATAACAATTCAATACATTTATGGTCACTACAGTATTTGGATTTAATAATCGTCATGCGGGAAAAGGCTGACTCGCATAAATAAGTAGAGCCGAAAAATGCAGTCAAGGAGCTTTTGAATTTAGCCGAATGAAAAATGACGGCTGTCCGATTAACTGCGATTTTAGTTCCCTCTCCTTTCTCTTTCTCAAATCGCTTTTTGGAAGGACGTCAGTTTCTTAGTTTTTATGAACAGTTCGAAAATGCCTTTCCACATTTTCCTTCTTTGGAATAGCAATGACAGATTGACAGATCAGACAAACGTACTTCAATTGTGACATTGTGAGAAAAAAATTTCTCTTCCAATTCCACATCCAGCCCATACCCTCCCCAAACAATTTTTTTTTTAAATCCCTTCTTTAGTCGATATAAATTGGAAGGCTAACTAGATCACAACCAGAGTTTTGCAGTAGCTCGTGCGTTTGATCGTGCGTGCGGGATGACCAGTGTGTTAGAAGAGAAGAGATCTCAGACTGGCCGCCCTGTATGTCAATCAAGTGGCAAATGCCATAGGGAGGATATATGATAGACTAATGTTTAAAAAAAAATGTTTTTTTAATGCAACGCGATCTACCTGCACTACCTTTGCGATCTACCGGTCGATCATGATCGAAGCATTGGGCACCCCTGGCCTAAATGATAGTAATTCCACGCCAGACCAGGGGACTATCTCTCTCAATCTCTTGCAGACCATTCACGGGAAATCCTGCAGGGTTCCGGCGCCACTGATGGCCTCACTTCTGGTCCCAATGATGTCACTTCTGTTGCTGGCGCCACTGATGACATCACTTCTGGTCCCAACGATGCCACTTCCGTTTCCAGCGCCAATGATGACATCACTTCCGGTCTTTAAAGCCTCCATCTTACCTCCATACTATCAGTGCTATTTTTGGACTCAAACATGTAAACATCCTGGAAATAATATACGGATGGCTGCCCCAAACCTTCATGATGTCTGTGACACATCCATGTGACACATTATATATACAAACATGGGAAAAACGAGCAAATACCATGCCAACTGTGACTGGGCCAATGTCCTGAAGCTGTCAAGAAACATCTGTACAATTATACTGTCCAATTACTAATTATTGTTGGGCAAATTCTAAGATAAAGCCCCCCGGTAGCTGCTTAACCATACTGGCAATCGCAAAGACTCAATCATTCTTTTCCAGGATGCAGTTTACTGGTTCTGCTTGCTAGCTTCCATCCTTTCCTTGTTCCAATTTCATTCCTGGCACCTCCTTTCCTGCCCAGCAACCTATCACAATATAAACCTATAGCAGCTGATATATCATTATTTTAAAACTTACTCACTGCTCTCTTTTCCTGGCTGCAATTTAATATAAAAGTTAAACTCCACTATAAGTGAATGTATCTATCCATTTTCAAGCCTGCAGGGTTATGGGAGGAGGAGCCTACTGCAGCAGCACTGGGCAAAATGCAGGAAACAATGCTGGGTTGGGTGCCAGTCTACTCTCAGGGACAATCACATATGAGGCCACTTGGGAGTCTCCACACTCTGCTGCATTTCAAGTCCACTGTTAACTGGCCACCACATCCATATAACTATGCCAACATGATGTCGCATGCATGAAGCATGGCCCCCTAATGATAGCAATCAAATACTACAAGCAAAGAAACACTAACAAATGATGACATCACCAACATGATTAAATGAACACTAAGATATGAAGAAAAAGTTTAAATTTACAACATAATTGTGGCAGCCACAAGTCAAGTAGACTTGTGTGGGAGATGAAAAGGTGTAATTAGAAGTAATAGATTAATACAGTAAATGTTCTACAAATACCTCAAGAGCTTGTCAACATCCTTTGTGTTTGTTAAAGCGCTTAAGATTTTAGATTTTTCTGCTCCTGACAGGGAAATTTTGTACTTTTCCAGGAGGAAATCCCATCCTTCAGCACTCTTAGCTCCAATAGAATACACCGTCATGATAACATCTGTGGGCAAACTGTCAAAAAATGTCTGTTAGTGACCAAGTTAAGAACTTTAAATATACATTCATTGATTTATTCATTATTTTAAAGCCACTTAACCTACAAAAGCAAAGTTTACATTTATGTGTTTGCTGCTAAAAACTAAACCCAGTTTAACTTCATTGGGACATAATACATTTTTAACTATCACGGAATTCACTTTTTATTTTAAGATATTCTTTTGTCTCAGTAGCAACAAGAGATGCTGTTTGTCAAATTTTAGTTAGTGATCCTTACAGGTACAAAACTGAGACCCACAGGGAATCACACTGACTCTTCACCAAGTTTAAAGAATATCCATTTAGTGTTTTATACAGCACTATTGTTAATGATTCCAACTGAAAGGGTTCAATTCATGTTTTATAATTCAAAATAATAAAGAATCAGATATGCACTGTAAACCGAGGGCTTGAAACCCAGTTTCCTGCCCAAGCTAGAGTAACATCCATCCATCAAGTCATCTGTCTATCTAGACATCCATTTTCTGGGCTTGTTTAATTAATTAATTCATTCAGTCGTTCATTCATTTATTCATTAATTAAGGCCCAATTTGAATAAAGAAAATGAATTCTGATGCTCCACCCACATCCCAAAAATATGCAGGTTAAGCTGACTGGTGACTCTTAGTTACATTACTTTAACATGGCTTTCTCATAGCTTCATTTTAGTATAATCATGATGTTCTGTATATTCAATTAATTATTATTATCATTCATGGTGTTCCAAAATCCATACTAACCCCTACTTTCTCTGCTGTTCTTTTTCCCGGTGTTCTGTGGTGGTGATCTGTGCCACCACCACCTAATCAAAGCACCGTGATGTCCCTACATTGATGGATTGAAGGCCAGAAGTCCCCATGACCGTCATCATCAAGTTCTTCCATGAGAACCCTGAATGCAATGAGGACTGATTGAGGTCACTGATGTTAGGTAGAATGCCTAGAGGGGGCTGGGTGGTCTCGTGGCCTCAGAACCCCTGAGATTTTTTTCTCCAACTGTCTGGACTTTTTTTTTTTGTTTGTTTTTTCTGTCCTCCCTGGCCATCGGATCTTACTTTTATCCTATGTTAATTATCTATCCATTATCCAACTCCACTATATCCTAACTACAGGGTCACGGGGGTCTTCTGGAGCCAATCCAAGCAAACACAGGGCACAAGGCAGGAAACAAACCCCGTGCAGGGCGCCAGCCCACCGCAGTCTATGTTAATTAGTTTTGCCTAATTTTATTTTCTTATATATTTTGTCTTTTTTCTATTTCTTCATCCTGTAAAGCACTTTGAGCTACATCATTTGTATGAAAATGTGCTATAGAAATAAATGTTGTTGTTGTTGTTGTCTGGTTGGAGTGAGTATGGGTGGGTGACTCAGTGCATCTGCAATGGACAGGCGCCCCATCTAGAATTGGCCTACTCATACTCACACATACAGACCAGTTCTGAGTCACAGTTTGTGAGGTGTGACAGGTGTACTCACACAGAACCAATAAAAAGGAAATTTGGACTTGGAAACTTTAACATTTATTTATAAAACAAGAGTACTGATGAAAGCATATAGCAGCACTGATTTTAATAAACAGCTTTATTATGAGGAATTTTTTTTTTTCATTTACTTATTTGGCTGATGCCTTTATCGAAGGTGACGCAGCATTTATGATACAACTGGTTAAGTTTCTTTTGGTCTTCCAATTGGAGCACAGGTAGGTCCGGTGACTTGCTCAGGGTCACACAGTATCAATATCGGAATTTAAACCAACAACCACAAAGTCTGAAGTCCAAAGCCTTAACCACTAAACTACACTGCCTGCCAAATGTTTAAATTAATATGAAGTAGAAAGTATGAAAAAGTGTCAAAGAAATATTTTTATGAGTAGAAGAAAAAAAGCAGACAAACAGTCCACAAATCTACATAAACTAGCTATTATTACCTTTCTATTAACAACTGCAAAGAAACATGAGCTGTTAGACAGATTAGATTGAAAGGTACAGAGGCATATAGTGTTCAGTGTATGTGACAACATATTGAAACTTAAAGAAATGTAATTATTTATTTTTTAGTTGCGTTTGTATGTAATGCATGAAGCACATATTGCGATAGCCATGTCTGTCTGTCTGTCTGCATGAAACAACTCAGCCCCCAGTAGACCAATTTTGTTGAAATGTTGCAGACTTATTCTTCAAGGAAATCTGCTGAGACAATTACATTTTTTGAGATATCTCAAACAGATTGCACTGTACAAAGTTTTTAAACTTCAAAATCTTAAAACAGAGAAACATTTTGTGCGATTTCAATTACAGATTAGTTTACTGTTTCAATTTTACCTTGATAGTGGTTATACCAACTTGAACACTTTGTATATTTTCCATTTTTCACCTCTGATAGCCACCACTGATGGCAAACAGACTCAACATTACCCGTTACCTAACATTTGTCATAAATGAGTAGCTTTGCAAGTCCCACTTTATGAAAATAACTATGGCCAGGCTTGCTCAAGGAATTAATTACACATTTTTTTCTTTAGATTACATTAATTGGCAATCACAAATTGTCACTGTATATTAATATGGGCAGTGTGTGCGTGTGTGTTTATGTGCTTGTGTGAATGAGAGTGGTCCCTGTGATGGACTACAGTCCTGCCCAGGCCTGTTTTGTCTATTTTGCTAAATCCTGCTGGGATTGCCTCTGGCCAACACAACCCAAAAATGGATTGAGAAGGTCCTGAACTCAGTCCATTGAGGGCTATAGTGCGCGCACAACCCTCGAATGCAGCTGAATGTCACACCATGACTACATTTTCTAACTTGTTTTTGTGTGCATTATCAATTTTTTTCCTTTATTTTTTGTGCAAACTGTTTTTGCTTTGAATTTCACCAAAACTTTTAAAATGAAGACATGTGGACTGTAGAATGTGTTTTTTATATACATACTGCAATCTGTTTCGTTTCCCCTCAGGATTAATACAGTGTACCAAATATCAAAATACTAATGCTGAAACCTTTCAAGTACCTGTATTTGGAACTATTTTGGAATACTAATGATTAATGCAACTATAGATGTTAGACAAAACACTTCAGTTCAAAAAATTATTATAAGTATCCAATAAAAGGACAAGTGTCTGTGTGTCCGTCCCATTTCTATGTCTCTGTCATTAAACAGATGTGCATCACAAACATTTTTAGTAATAAATTGCATTGCATTTGTCATTCTAACAGATGGCACATCACAAACATTTGTAGTTATGCACTTTATTGCTACTAATCTTTGTCATGCGCCATTTATGTAGTGCATTTTATTATTACTGTATATATTTACGTATAAGTCAGGTCTTGAAACGTGAAAAACCAATCACAAAATCGGACTCCGATTTATACGCCTGTTCAAAAATGCGACACTTAATTTTTTTTTTTTTACATCTTCTTGCCTCCTCCAATCTCGTACCAGTTTCTCAGACACAGCAAATTTTTTTGCAGCAGAGCAGTTACCAATTTCTTTTTGCTGCTTCAACGACATTTAATTTAAAGCCAGCTTCATATTTTCTTCTGATCGAACGCTCCATTGTAGATAAGGGATGCTCATATGATAAAGGTGTATGAGGGTGTGAGATACAAAAAACACAAAATGGTGCAAACATTGCTTCAAATAGTTTGGGTATTACCGAGTGATCACGTAGGCACAATACATAGAAAAAAAGGGCAGTGGTTACTCTCTCAGGTGGGCGTTAGCATATCATAATCTCTTGGACCAATAGCATGAGTTTTCCGCATTTTACTTATACAACCATCATTATAAAATACCAGAAATTATACAGTAAAATCAAGTCCCGACTTATCGGCGGGAGAACTTATAGTATATACAGCACATACATTACAGAATGCATTCCAATAGATGGTGCACTGCAAACATAACACTGAGGTCTATGTTGATTATGTATAACAAAACACAAGTTCTAATTTTTACACATAGAAAAGAATAATACTAAAACCTGAGAGTGCCATTGGATCTGACCCATTCCTTGAAGAGTTCATTTGCTTTCTTCACGCACATAGGGTGGTCAAAGTCACAGGCTAAGTTGAGGACTTCAGATCGAAGTCTCCTGTCTGAAATGGACCCTTCATCACTCCATGTCTGCTTGTCAATAACATCTTGGAAGTATTTCAGTATGTAATTCTAGAAAGCATTCAGACTAGATTAGTTGGCATAGACAAAACAAGGCATACAGCAGGTTCATTATATGAGATGCATGAACATTAATATAACATTCAGTGATTAAATTATTTAATTTTCTGAATCCTCTTTCCTTGATAATATAAAATGTATTTATAAATGAGTAACCATTAAGGACATATATAAAAGACATCAAATTATATCTTCAGTGTGTTTTATTTTTAAATGTAATTTATATTTTAACTTGTATATTTCACCAGTGTATAAATTCACTCAAACAATGTTTAAAATATAATACTAAACAGCAAAATTGTCAGTGTTTAACATCTGAAATGCACTTTTAAGTATCAGTTTGCTGTGTGGTGTGACACAGAGTGGCAAAGTTTGGTCAATTTGTACCAAAGACATTTTGCGCATTTACATGGCCTGTAACATACTGGCATCTGGCTAAGGTTGTAGTATGGTGTGCCTTAAGGGCTTTGCTTGTTGTTTTTGGGTGTTGTGGTAACAGTTTTGGAAAATGGGCAAATAGCATATACTATTTACTCAGTCGGAAAGAAGCTGGATAAGTTAGCATTGGTAGCTCTAGCACTTGGATCCCAGTTTGATTCCTCTTTGCACTGGTGGCTCCTAACACAGTCAAATGAAATGCTTGTAATATGACTGCCTACTGTACATGAGCGAGTGAGTTTCAGGTTATAGGCTGTCACTGCATACAATGAGGCTTCACATTATTTGCCAGTTTGGCTGGGATGGGTTCCATCTTTGCAAAATCATGACCAGGTCAAAACAGTTTTAGAAAGTGAACAGGATAGATGGAAGAAACTATAGGATGTCACCTTCAGCAAGCTGCATACCCAGTAGTACTTGTGCTTGATTTGGCAGGTGTTTTTGCTTTAATGTTAGAAGTGATATGGGAATGAAGTCCACCATGAAAGGTAAGTTATAAATTCAAGGCTTATTTATAAAGTAGCAAATGACACAGTCATTTTCTAAAAATGTGTTATTTAACATTTACATTTTGCAGAGAGACAGAGCCAAACATGGGAAACTACACATAAGCTCCCTTATATGTGGGCAAATTTACTCAAAACTGGAAGCTTTAGGGGCAACAACTGGGCAAACATACAGATTTTTTTAATTTGTGTGGTAGCAAGGAGACAAAGGAGAACATGGAAACTCCACACACTTTGTCAGGACCAGGAATTTATTATATTAATGATCAGTAAATATACTGTAAATAAGAAATATCATAAGTAAAGAACAGGTAATTAGAATACAAATGAACATCTCTCATCTTATTATCTCAAACCGCTTTTCTTGGTGAGGGTCTCAGCGGCAAAATGAATATTGTCAAGCATGCATGCCAGAGGATCACCTTCCAGGTTTATCGGAATTAAACAATACCATCCTGGGTGAGAGGGGGTGCAGTCGTTAACATTTTTGGCTCTTTTGTCACCCACGGGAGTGAGAAGATGCCCACTGAGGGCAATTGGCTCTGCTTCTATTGGATGGAGGACTATAAAAGAGCGGACACCCCAGTGGATGGCGTCTCATATCGGACCTGAACTGCAAGCAACACGGAGCTCCCAAAGATGACCTGCTGTACCAAGTTATCTTTAAAAGAAGTCATGAAGACTCCTCTTTCTTTTTGTTTGAATTATTTTTAAATGCCATCAAGCATTCTTTCTGTTTAGAATTATTTTGTTGGGATTTAAAAGGGGTGACTTCCTTGATGTTTTTTGAGTGTCCTTTCAATCGTCCCCAATATACATACTAGAAAAATATATTCAATTACTATTCAGTTTGTCTGCCTCTGTGGTCTGTGTATTCAATAAGTTTTTCACTCATATATAACCTGCATATGAAACATTATTCTTTCATGTACAATTTCTACTTATGTTACAACGTTTGCTTTTCCTTTTTATGATACATTCTGGGTTTTGTTTTAATTATTATACTGTATCAGTTGGTAAGAAAATGTTTCTTGGGCTCTGCCAGGAGAGATGCCAATATGGTCTTTTGTTTCCAGTGATATTCTAGCATTGAGGAGATTGGTGATGCTCCCAGTTAAACTCTGGTTGGTTTATTGTACCAAAATAATATTATGTTAAATTTATAAAAAAAAAAAAAAAAGTGTCTGAGGATGACAACAGCTGGAGGCATCAGAGCACCTCACCAAATTCTGTGAATTTCTGGGCTAAAAGATTATTCATTACAACCTAAGTATTAAAAAGTCTGTTTTGAACTGTGAATGATTTATGGAGTTTTGGGTGTGCTTATTTTGTCTCTAATGTGGTTTTGAGGTGGCCCTGTAAGAAGAACATTTTCTTCATAGTTCATGGAGCTAATGCTGAACACAGAAACAATTTTCCAGGATCCTAAGCATCACTAAGTCCATCCATCCATCCATTTTCCAACCCGCTGAATCCGAACACAGGGGTCTGCTGGAGCCAATCCCAGCCAACACAGGGCACAAGGCAGGAACCAATCCCAGGCAGGGTGCCAACCCACTGCAGGACACACACAAACACACCCACACACCAAGCACACACTAGGGCCAATTTAGAATCGCTAATCCACCTAACCTGCATGTCTTTGGAATGTGGGAGGAAACCCACGCAGACACGGGGAAACATGCAAACTCCACGCAGGGAGGACCCGGGAAGTGAACCCAGGTCTCCTAACTTCGAGGCAGCAGCGCTACCACTGCGCCACCGTGCCGCCCACATCACTAAGTCAACCTAGGAAATTAAAATTTACAGTTTCAATGTTTTCAAATATTGTAAGATTAAATATGATTCTCGAAATCACAGCCTCATTATAGACAAAACAGATAAGTGACTTAAGCAGATGAGCTATAGAAGATATTTTGTAGCCTACATATCATTGTTCCTTGTAGGAAGGGTGCCATTTCTCCACTATAATAGGCAACATGTAAAACAATGTCACAATATGATACATTTAGTAGAAACAACATACATTTGAATGATGATTCAATTATTAGCATGTCTTCCTCAAAGTACTAAGGGCATGGGCTTTCTTTTTGGACCGGCACTAAAATATTCTCTACATTCCCACCAGAGTTTTCTTGGACATGTACAAAGACATGCACAGTAGATTTAGATCGCCTAAGACTCTACCTTAACTCTGTATGAGATATTGTGCCCTGCAATGGACCAGCACCAAGTCCACAGGTGGCTTCTACCCTTAACACCGGGTCCCCATCATTCTCTATCACCTAGAAAATTACTATTTTTTATGCCGTAGCTTATAAAGTTTTATAAAAATGAAGCAATACAAAAAAAGTACCTGCAGTAGATTTAGAAAGCATTCAGTCCCCTTTACTTTCTGCACACTTTATTGTATTGTACAGTAGATTTAATTTTAAACAGACACATTTGACATTTTTGTCCATCAATCTACATTCAATAACCCATGATGACAAAATGAAACATGTTTTCAGAAAGGTTTATAAATTTGTTAAAAATGAAAAACTGAAATCTCATTCACTTAAGAGCAGTATTCTGACCCTCTGTCTTGGCACTGAAAATTGTAGTCAAATACATCCTGTTTGCTTTTTATTATCCTTGAGATGTTTCTAGAATTTGATTGGAGCCCACCTGTGACAAACTGGATTAATTGGACATCATTTGGAAAGGCACAACACACCTGTGCATATAAGGTCCTACAATTCACATTGCACTTAAGGACTAAAGCCAAACCATGAAGTCCAAGAAACTCTCAGAGGATCTCCACAGGCAAACTGTGGTGAGTCACAGATAAGAGCAAAGGAATAAAAGTATTTTAACAGCTTTGAGTATTCCCAGGAGCACAATGGCCTCAATGTTTGTGAAATGGAAGAGGTTTGGAACCACCAGGCTCTTCTTAGAGTTCTTAGAGTTGGTTGTCTGTCCAAACTAAGTAACTGGTGTGGAATAAGGTGCTATATCCGCACCGACCCGACACAGACTGACACCAGAGGTACGTGAAAATTAAATAAAAATTTATTTTCTTCAGCCGTGGGGCACGTCTTCCCCGTGTCCCACAGGCCCTACACAGTCCCCAAAACACACACAAAGAAAAACACCAAAATACATTATTCTTCCTCCCAGGCAGCTTTGTCCTCCTCCTCTCAACTCTGATGCCTAGAGTAGGTGGCTGCCGGCTCCTCTTATAGCCCACGTGGAAGTGCTCCAGGTGATGATTGACCTAATTCAGGGGAGCACTTCCAGGTCTGGCTGCATCACAGCCCACACGGGCTCAGGGAGCCGTGCAGCTCCGGTGTTCCACAATTGTGGCCCCGAAGCAACCCAGGGGGGCTGCCACCAAGTGTTCCAGGGGACGCCACACTGCATAAAAAGGGCCTTGGCCAGGAATGTGACCAAGAACCCACTGGTCAGTCTAACTGCACTTCAGAAGTTCTCTTCTGAAATGGGAGAACCTGTTGGAAGGGCAACCATCTTATCAGCTCTTCATCAATCAGACATTTATGACAGAGCCCCAGAGAAGTGTTGAATAGGTTGATTCCAGGACTGCAGGAGATGAGTTATGAGGAAAGATTAAAAGAGCTGAGCCTTTTCAGTTTAAGCAAAGGGAGACTGAGGGGCAACATGATTGAAGTGTTTAAAATTATGATGGGAATTAGTTCCATGGATTGAGACTGTAACTTGAGAATGAGTTGAGCAAGAACATGGGAACATAGCTAGAAACTTGTCAATGGTAAATTTCACACAAACATTAGAAAATGTTTCTTCACGGGGAAAACTATACACAAATGAAATAAATTGCTAAGTAGTGTGGCAGAAAGTAGGACTTTAGGGACCTTCAATGCTGACTTGACACATTTTTTCAAGAATTAAGTGGATAGGACTGGAGAGCTTTGTTGGGCTCAATGACCTGTTATCATCCAGATTGTTCTAATGTTCAAGTTGCTGACTCCCACATTGAATTTGCTAAATGGCAATTAGAGGACAATTAGAACATAAGGAAAAAGATTCTCTGGGCCAGTGGCACAAAAATTGATCTCTTTGGGCAGACCTCGATGCACTACAGTAGCCTATGTATAGCAAAGACCAGACACTGTTCCTCATCTGCTTCATGCCAATTCTACAATGAAGCATGGTGGTGGCAGTATCGTGTTATGGGGTGGCTTCTCATCGGTAGGGACAGGAAGACATCAGAATTGAGAGAAGGATGAATGCAATCAAATAAAGAGCCCTTGATGAAAACCTGCTCCCGAATGCACACAACCTTAGACTGGGGTGATGGTTCACCTTTCAACATGACAATGACCTGAAGCAGACAGCCAGGACAAAGCTAGACTGGCTTCAGGACAAATTTCTGACTGTTCTTGAGTGACCCAGCCACAGCTCCTCATTAAATTCCATAGAACATCTGTGAAGAGACCTGAAGATATCAGTTTACAAAACTTCCCATCCAATCTAATGCAATTTGAGAGGATCTGCTAGGAAGAATGGGATTAACTGTCCAAATCTAGGTTTTGAAAACCTTATAGAGACTTACCTAAGAAGACTCAAAACTGTAATTGCTGCCAATGGTTTTTCTACAAAGTACTGAATTCTTATGTAAGTTATTATTCAGAGTCTGAATTCTTATGTAAACAAGAGATTTCAGTTTTTGATTTTTAATAAAATTTGCAAACCTTACTGAAAACATGTTATGGGTTATTAAATGTAGTTTGATGGGCAAAAATGGCAACTTTATTCCTTTAAAATTAAATCTACGACACAATAAAATGTGCAGAATGGGAAGGAGTCTGAATATTTTCTGAATCCACTGTATATAAAATATGAACTTACCTTTAGGTTTTGTGCAACATCAGGATTGCCTGCCTTTTCTATCATTCTAAAAATGACTTCAAGGTAACCCAGGCCCTGAAGCAGGGGAACATTGTGCGTTTCAAAACGAAGGTACAGGAACAGGTCTAGTGCTTGGTCCAATGAGAGTTTCCCAGCACTGAAAGCAGAGAAATGCATAAAGAAACAATAATCTGTATTGCACAAGATGGTAGGCACATTGTATTAATTTGTTTGACAGTTCCTATTTCATAATAATACAAGTCACTGTAAGGCACAGGTTCCTCACAATCCTAAACTGTACAGTAGGTATATAAACAAAACTGCTATTGTTTGTGGACATCTAATGATGGCCATTTGAGATTTGAACAGCTTTTGTTTGGTTCATATTATTGTAGTCTGTCTCTCATCCACAGCAAGGATGTTCAGAACTGAAGGAAGGATGAATAGGACCTTTCAGCAAAACAATGACACAAAGGAAGACAAATACTTTAATATAAGACAGTTATACTCATGGAAGCAGAGACTGGAGATGTGTTATGTTGTGTTAAAATAGTAAATGACCAGCAGGTTAATAAGTACACAGGCCACAAATCTGTCCTTGTTCTCTCAGATCTGAGTGAAGCATTTGATGCCATACACTACTGTATTCCTATAAATCACCTTAGACAATGAATGGGTCTCTCTGGTAGTGTCTTAAACCGGTTACAGTGTTACTTAACAGGTAGAAAATTCTTTGTTAGTTGTGGCTATTATAGTTCAGAGGTCCATGATGTTGTATACGTTGTACCATTCTATTCTGAGCTCATTGCTGTTTTCAACCTACGCTCTCCCATTAGGCCAGATTGTATCAAGAAACAAGGTGAACTATCCCAGCTATGCAGATGACACACAGCTTTACTTATCTGTTACACCTGGGACCTCATGCATAATGCTGTGCGTAGAATTCGCACTATAACATGACGTAAGCACAAAAGCCGCAATGTGCTTACGCACAGAAAAATCTAGATGCAGGAATCTGTGCGTTCGCCAACTTCCGCGTTCTTCTGCTACATAAATCCCGGTCAGCGTCAAAAGTAACGCTCGTGCACGCGCGTGTTGTCCTGCCCCAACTCCTCCCAGAATTACGCCTCTTTGAATATGTAAATCAATATAAATAACCCTTAAGCTCAGCATTCTGTGAAAAGACAATGGAAAAAGCATGGGGGAAAATATAAGAATTTCAGCGACTACCAAGTGGAGGCAAAGGAAAAACATGCTATTTGTTGATTTAAACAGTGGTATAATCAACAAAAGGAAGCTGATCGAGTGACATAGCGTGTTGGAGAAACTCGAAAGCTCAAGTTCACAAAGTCGCACAGTGCGAAAATAAAAAAGAAGTCATATATCAAAGTCGCAGTGAAAAGGCGAGTCGTAGCCCACCGTCTGAGAGTCATATGAAAGCTTATTAGGGTACAGACAAAAAAAAAAATAGGCACAGAGTGGGATAAAAAGCACGAAATGTCAACTTTAATCTCGAAATTTCCACTTTAATCACATAGTTTATTTTGTCATTAAAGTAGAACATCATAAACTTCATCTTAAAATCATTTAATTTACTAGTTTCTAAAATCCCATCGTAACTAAAGTAGCATGTTAAATGCTTTGTTTTGTATTTGATCTTCTATGTGCTCTACGTGTGTGAATCACTACGTGCTTCCGTTCTTTCTCTTTCTCCGACAGGAGACAGAATCCATTACATTCGTGATATTACAGCTATCTGAATAATTAAAATGCTGAGATGTATACGTGATATCATTTTCATGATGAATGGAATGAAAGCATGTTATTAAACATGGGAACACGATGGCGCAGTGATTGTTCATGTCTCACACAAGATGCTGCTGCGCCATGCGCGACCTTCGATGAAATAATTTATTGCAGCAATACTGTCTCTTTCAAACGTACTAACCTCCAATTTCTGTCGTTACTTTTCTTTCCCCAAATTCCCAATCGCCACACAATCAGCTCTGTAATAGACGTTAAGCCATCTGTAAGCTTACGACAATTCTTCAAAACTTTTAAGGAACATTGAAATATCTTCATAGTACGTGTTTAATTATCCTTCTATTCTTCCAGTGTTGCGCCAGCCTCAGCAAATATACAGTGCGAGGCAGGAACAATACGTGAACTTGCTAGCGCTGTGGCACCGTGTCCTCACATGTTTAATTATTAACAATACAGATTATTTAAATTGTTAAGGTTTTATCTTTATAATATAATCAACATATTTTGCTGCATTTCATCTTAAAAATGATATCATCATCATATGTAAATACGTGCTTTATAAAGTGAAGCAGGTTGTGCAATATTATAACTGTAGTGCAAGTTTACAGTGGGGTAATTATACTTATAATTACAAACAGTTCTACAAGGAGCAATTGATTGAGTGCGTTTATAGTTCTTGGGATGAAACTGTTTCTGAACCGCGAGGTCCGTACAGGAAAGGCTTTGAAACATTTTGCCGTGGCTTTGGCAGCATGTGCTTGATGCTGTATACCGATAATTCTCTTTCCGATCAGCTGCTGCTGTGATTACCCACTCAGATACAGTGATATAAATACTCCAAGTGGTGCAGTGAGAGTAATATGGAAAAAGATGATCTGCTGTGGCAACCCCTAACGGGAGCAGCTGAAAGAAGAAGAAGAAGATGCAGTGAGAGTAAAAACGCTAAAGCAATTATGGTATTTGGAATACTATGGCTATTCCCTGGACCATTATATTGTTACAGGTTAATTACAATCAGATGCATTACACTAATTAATAATATGTGTTTAATTTCAGTGTATTTATAAAGCCGCGTCAGGAAAAGAAAGAAATAACAACACAGTGTCACAGACGGCTGGGGTTCTTACCCGGCTGGAATGCCTAAAAGGACCGTAAGGTGGCATAAAAAGCTTCCGGGTAACGAGGGGGCAACCGCCTTGGATAAAAAGAGGACCACAGGAAAGGGACAAAAAGATTTTAACTCGTTGGGACCCGTGGCCACTGCCAGGGGGCGCCTTAAGCCTCAGCAAACCAGGAGAATTGTCACTTCCGCCACACCAGGCAAGATGGCGGATGAACCTACCAGGGACGCCTGGATTGCTTCCGGGGCAAAGGGCAGTACTTCCGCCACACCAGGAAGTGCTGCCGGAAGGACGTCATCAGCCACCTGGAGCACATCCAGGCGGGAATAAAAGGGGCTGCCCTCTTACACTCGAGGCGCTAGAGTCGGGAGAGGGAGGAGGACAAAGCTCCCAGGAGGAGATTGGCAGCCAAGGACTGATGAAGAGAAGGATTATTGGGGTGATTATTGCTTTGTGCATTGTGTGGTGTTTTGGGACTGTGTTTATTAATGAGTAATAAATGTGTGAACTTTATAAAGATGTGGTTTCCGACTGGTGGTGTCTGGACAAGTCTCACAATGGTGCCCAACGTGGGGCTTCCTGTCTGTTCTTTGCTTTTTTTTACAGCTTCTCTTATTTAAGGGTCAGAGTTGTCACCACCCAATCAAGGGACTGTGCAGCTTCCTGTGATATGTAAGTGGCGTAAGGGATAGATGGGCATCTCGACCAGGAGAGGGGATGGTACCTTACCCGGAGAGGAGGCTCCTGGAGGACAGACAGACATCCTAGCCAAGGGAAAGAAAGACCTGAAAAGTACTTCTTGATAGGAGGGACAGACATCCTGACCAAGAATTGGAATTGGAAAGGTGTTCTGACCAGATATGTTTGGTGGATCTTCCCCAGCCAGGATAAAAGAATAAAAGAAGAGGATAGAGAAGGACTGTTTGTAAGGGGCACCAGCAGGGAATGCAGGGAGTTGTAGTCTAGTAGCACAGTCCTGTTGGGGTTCATGGGTGCCGCAAGGGGATGCTGCAGGGAGATGTACTCCCCAATTTATGGAACTTACGTATGACCCAGAAGTACTCCGATCGGGCAGTAGCCCTGGCACCGGAAGTACTCCCGGGTTCTTCAATAAAACGGACTGCACTCCCTTATCCTGGTGAACTGGAGCTGGGAGGAAGGAAGGCAACACTCAACTGGAGGAGGGCAGTGCAGTGGTGAGAGGAGAAAGAAAATCTGTGTTTTGTCAATTTTGAAATTGTGTATAATAAACACACCTTTATTTGAACCCAGGACTGTGATTGTGTGATTATGTTTGGGGTTTGGGGCTTGCTGATGGCCCGGTTCCATCACAGATACTTCACTAACGACGAGTGCCCCAGCTGTCCACAAGACCCAATTCACTGAATCCTCTGGAATGAAGCCTGGAAACAATGCAGAACAACTTAAGAATATTTATGTTAGGTAGAATGACCATTGTAGGCTGAATTGTTTTTTGGCCTTGGAACCCTGGCAGATTTTTTTTTTTCTGTCTTCCTGACCTTTTGACCCAATCAGCTGACTCATGTTTAGAGACTTACAATACGATATTATACATAAGGACTTTACTTTTCTGCTAATTATATATCTATGTTATGTACATTCATATTGATTTATTTTATGTTACTTACTTATTACTATTCTTACCTAATTTAATTTCTTTTTTTTTTCTTGTAACTGTTTCTTTGACATCTTGTAAAGCACTTTGAGCTACATCCAATATATGAAAATGTTCTATAGAAATACAGTAAATGTTGTTGTTACATGTTAATTAGGATTAGGCTCTGTATTATGTCTTGTTGACAATGATGACCTTATAAACATTCAACACTCTCATTGGCTTAAATCTGTGGCATGGGGACTATACTGGCAACACTGACTAATCCTAAACATGCACATCCTTGGTATGTGGAGGGAAAAACCAGAGTATCCGGAGATAAACTCATGCAGACTCCAAATAACTGACAAACTTGGTGCAGAATTTGAGCCTAGAACAGTGTACACCATAGTTTCTTAATCCATGAGTTGCAACCCAAAATTAGTTTTGGGTTGTACTCAATTGGAAAGGGTTGAGTGTAGTTTGTGAAGAGTCTCGTAATGGGTCACTACTGGCAGTTTAAGCTATTCACATTGCTCTGTTATGATGGTCGGCTGCGATTCTGCAATGGTGGCCTGGCCCTCAGATCTGATGGTCATCAAGGATTGGGTCTCGAAGACACTAAGAAGGGCAAGATTGGATCACAAGAAAAAAAGTCAAGAAACACTGCTGTATGCTGAAGAATCTGTGAGACAGCAAGACTAAACACAGTGTGCCACCCTTAATCAAATTATCAACAAAAAGATAAATTAAAAGTGTAAATAATTCATATTGCATGTGTTTACCACTGTTTCAATAAATTTAGAATAACTGTGGGGTTACAAAAAAGGACAGAATAAGAAATGAGATAATCAGAGTTACAACAGAAGTGGGACAGATATCTAAGAAAGCACAGGAAGAGTAGGTTGAAGTAGTATGGATATATGATAAAGAGACAATGAATATGTGGGCAAAAGAGGGAAGGGAATGAAAGTACATGGGAAGAGAAAGTGAGGAAGGTCAAAGTGGAGTTGGATGCATAAAGTAAAAGAAGGTATGAAGTAAAATGTAGGACTGGCAACACGGTGCAGGACTAAGCTGTTTGGAGAAGGTTAAACAAGCACATCAACTCCATGCAGAAGTGGGAAAAGATAAAGGGGAAGAAGAACGAACTTTTTCATTTTAATTTACAAAATACAATCAACTTCAAGTCACATTGCTACATGCAACAAATTACAAAAATACGAGTATTCAGTTATCAATGTTTGCTGCTGAGCTCATTTAGCCAACTGCCTGTGACAAAGCTGTGGGAGGCATTAATTTAATATGTTGCATGCATTCTCACTTTATTTTTACAGAGCACAGAGAATGTGCTTACACATTGAATGCAATCTTGTGAAAAAGTAAGTGCACCTAATTAAATGTTTTTAACATATGTAGACTTATCATGGTTTGATCAGCTCTTACACTGTTTCTTTAGATAAAGGTGATGTAATTGGAAAAAAATGGACTTCCCAATAATTTATTCATAGAGAAATTAACAGATATACCATTTCTGTCTATTAAAAAAGTCCATCCTTGGCTCTAATACCTGGTATTGCCACCTTAAGTCAGTGTTTGCTATAACTGTCTATCAGCCTATGACATCAATTTTGAGAAAATTTATTCCGATCCTCCATGAAGAATTCTTTCAACTGTGAGATGTTTGAGGAGTGTCTTGAATGTACAGCCCATTTCAAACCCCCCACAGCATTTGGATGGGATTCAGATCAGGGCTTTGACTTAACCATTCAAGAACCCTTCATTTCTTTCTTTTCAGCCATTCCTTGTTTGATCTACTGGTACTTTTAGGATCATTGTCAAGTTTCTAAATCCAATTTGGACGTATGGTCTCACATTATCCCCAAGTCCTCTCTGGTACTGATGCAACAAAGCATTGCATTTCTACCACCATACCAAACAGTTGGTATAAGGTTCTTCTGGCCAAATACTGTCTTTGCTTGTCACTGAACATGTCTTCTGCTAGTGTGGCTAAATAACTGTGTCTTTGTCTTGTCTGTCAAGGGCACAATGTCCAGAAGTCCTGGGGCCTCATGCATAATGCCATGCGTAGAATTCACCCTAAAACATGGCGTATGGACAAAAGCAGAAATGTTCGTACGCACAAAAAAATCCAGATGAATAACTCTGTGTGTACGCCAACTTCAACGTTCTTCCGCTACATAAATCCCGGTCAGCATGAAAAGTAACGCATGTGTACGCTGCTGTAACTCCCCAACTGGTTTAAACAGTGGTATAAACAACAAAAGGACATTGATTGAGTGACATAGAGTGTCGGAGAAACTCAAAAGCTCAAGCTCCTTGCTAGCACTGTGAAACCGTGTCCTCACATGTTTAATTATTAAAAATACAGATTATTTAAATGATGTTAACATTTTACCTGTATAATGTAATAAACATATTTTGCTGCATTTCATTGTAAAATGATATCAGCCTCATATATAAATATGCGCTAAAGTGGCTCAGGTTGTGCAACATTATAACTGTATTGCAAGTTTATAGTGAGGTAATTGTACTTATAAGTACAAAGAGTTCTACAAGGAGCACTTGACGGACAGATTGATCATGTTTATAGTTCTTTCCCTAGGTGTTGATGGGTAAACTTCAGTCTTGCCCTGATGTTTTTCCTGGACAGTAAAGCTTTCCTTCTAACACACCACCCATGTAAATCTAATGTGCGCAGCCCCTTTCTAACGGTAGACTCATGCACTTTGACATCAACAGTGGCAGAAGCAACCTGTAGGTCTTGAAATTCTTGGATTCTTAGAGACTACTTTCAGCATTGTGCGTTCGGCTCTTGAACTTGCTGGGGGTGGCCTGGGCTAAATAAGTCATCAGTTGAAATCTTTTGCATCTGCAGATGATCTCCCAGACGCTAAAATAGTTGAATCCAATTGTTTGACGATCTATTCATATACATTACCACACTCAAAGGCCTCTTTAATCTTCTTCCTACAGGCATCTATAATATTCTTTCTGAAGGACTCAGAGAGCTCTTTCCATCTACAGTTGGCATGGTAATAACACACACTTCAACAACTACGAGCAAACCGAGCTAAACATCTGAGGATTAAATAAGACAAGTTCCTTCAAGATGGTGTTCTAAATACTGTATTTGCCCCTGATCTGCTGTACTTGATTCTAAATTTAGGTATTTGAGGTAGTGATAAATGAAGGGGTAACCTTATTTTTCCAATTGCAGAATTTGTATTTATATTTATTTAAATTATACAACTGACTACAAAATGTAAATGTGACCTGATGTTTGTTATATTACATCCCCTTTATCTATAGATACTGTTTAAATGAAGATCAAATTGTGATATTTCCAGTTATGTTAAAAACAACATTTTATGGACTTACTTTTTCACATGCGTTAAAACCAGCTTAAAGCAATTTGATGGTGTGGAAGACCAGAGTCTATCCATGGAACACTGGGTACAAAGTAGGGAAAACTATAGACAAGGTGCCAGTAAATAAACACACCAAATCTGGGGCTAATTTAGAGTAACTAGTTATACTAAACAGTACATTGTTGTGTATGTGAGGGGAAAACTTAGGCATCCTGTGGAAAATGTCAGGTAGACATGTTGAGAACATACAAGCCTCCTACAGCCAACTATTGTGCATGAGATATAAATCCAGGATGCTGAATCCATGAGGCTGCACCAGTGCCTCATTATACTGATCATTCTCATTTAAGTTGGATCCATGAGGTTGCAGCACTTCTCACTGTACCACCCTGCCACTGTGTCACGTTGTTCTGTTTATATTATATGCAAATAAAAAGTGAAGAGGTGAGAACAAAAATCACAGTCAAGCAGAAAGCTATAATTCTCCAAGCTTTTAAATTAGAGTGTTTTTATAAAACACAGAATTTGATGTCCCCTTACCTGACCAGTTGAAAAACATTATGAATGAGGTTGGCCCTGTCCTTATGACTCAGCACAGTGTGGTTCTCCTTCAGTAATTTAATAATTTTGCTCCATCCATCTCCCTCATAATGGACAATATAATATCCATTCATATCTGTATTAAACTTAATCCAGCTGACATTTCTCCTTAGATCAATAACTCCTATAGCAGAAAAACAAAACAGTAAAGCACAAAATCACTTTCTGCTGAGCTGTAGCACATCACATTCCCAAATCATGGTTTGACCCTAAGACTTTGCACCTTCTACTCATCCCCACAGAGAGTGAAAATGAGTGACAAATCTACTCGGTAGAAAATATTATTAGATTTGAGGCCTCTTCTTTCATTCTGCAGGATTCATTAATTGAGTCCTTGTAAAAGATTCACACCGAGTCTTGTTAACCTTAGGATTATTTTTCTGTGATTGCCTTGTTTCATTATATTTTTCTGTGAAATAAAAAAAACTTTATTGTTGCAATAATATCATCTTCTTGGCATAAAGCTGGATTCAGGAAAGGTCAGAGTATGCCTTGACTTAAACAGACTATAGCTTGCCAGGGAGAGAAACAACTGATGCATTTCTTTGCATTGAGGCAACTCACAGAAAAGGATCAAGAAAAACAGACAGGTCTGCATGTGGTGTTTATTGATTTGGAGAAGGCTAATGATAGAGTGTCACATCAGGAGGTCTGGAGGTGCAAGAGAGACAAAGGAGTACCGGGGTAGTACAGTATGTTAAGATTGCCCACAATATGTATCAGCAGTGAGAGCTCAGGTTAAAAACTGTGTTGGCGTAATAGCCAAGACCCCAGTTAGAGTAGGTCTGCACCAGGGACCTTCTTTAAGTCCTTACCTCTTTGATCTGCTTATGGATATGTTGAGTCATGGGATAAAAGACCAATCCCTATGGTGCATGCTTTTTGCAGATGATAGCGTGTTGTGTAGCAGCAGAAGAATGGAAATGGAGAGCAAGGTGGGAGAATTGAGAATGGCTTTGGAAGACAGAGGATTGAAGATAAATAGGAAGAAGACAGAATACACGAAACTTAATGATGATCAGGATACAGAAATTAACCTGCAGGGAGAGCTATTGAAAAGAATGGGTATATTTAAATATCTAGGATCAGTGGTAGCTCGACATGGAAAATCAGATGCAGAGATAACTCATAGAATACAGTGTGGATGAAACAATTGGAAGAATACTGCTAGTATTGTGTGATCGATGAAATAAGGTGAAGGTTAAAAGTAAGGTTTTTAAGACAGTGGTAAACACCAAAAATGAGACACGGACAGTGAAGGAGCGCAGGAGAAGAAGTTAGATGTTGCAGAAATGAAAATGTTGAGATGGATGTGTGGAGTTACAATAAAAGGAAAGAATAAGAAACAAGACAATCAGGGGTACAACAAAAGTGGGAGAGATATCTAAGAAAGTACAGGAAAGTAGATTTAAGTGTTATGAACATGTGATGTGCGGAGATAAGAGATATGTGGACAAAAGAGTGATGGGAATGGAAGTACAGGGAAAGAGAAAGCGAGGGAAGCCAAAACGGAGGTGGATGGAAAAAGCAGAAGAAGATCTGAAAGAAAAGGGCTTGACTGGCGAGGAGGTGCAGTGACAGAGGTATATGGAGAAGGATCAAGCATATTAACCCCACATAGAAGAGAGAAAAGAAAAAGAAGAATATCCATTTTTAAGAACTGGTTTAGGTGTCATCAATAATGTACAAATGAACAAATGTTTAACATAAAAAATACTGTAATAATACCTGATTTTGTTTCAAGCAAATGTCTTTCAATGTTTCTTGAGTTGCTTGTAATGTATGTAAGAGGTATATGCCAGAGGTACCTAGGAAAAAAAAAACAAGTATTCGTTATATTTTTAAAAACAGCTGAGAAGTGTTAATGAAATTAATTTATAGTGTTATTGAAAAAAATATTGGGTATATTGTTGAAAAGAGTTGAGAAATGTATTGATAAATTGATACATTATAGTGTATTTTTTGTAAATGTGTGTATCCAGTGTAAGTATTAAAATATATTTCACTTTTTAAGAAGTAGTCAAAGGAGTAGTATTATGAGTAGTAGTACTGGTACTAGTAGTATTTGTATTAGAAGTTGCAGTAGTAGTATTAGTTGTTAGGAGCTAATGTAAAAACTGCAGATGTTTTAAATGCTTGGACCAAAGCTGTGTTTTGAGTATCTACAGATTTTTTTACTAGAACTTTGTCCAAGGTTGGATTAAGACCCCCACAGACCCCTGTGTCACTTAGCTCCTTAACAGAGAATTGAGCAAACAGACACAAGATCATTTAATGACGCATATTATTTCCCACTTGTTGTTTCTATGCTAGACTCGATCGCCCCTTGGTCATTTTAGTGCCTGGATACTCAGTCATTTCATCAAGCTTGGGAGGGGTCATTAAAACTCCACTCCACTCATGAATATTGACGATTTACCTTATGAGTGGCAAAGCACATAGACATATATTCATGCTTTTATACAGCATAATGTTATTTTCAATAATTACATTGACCAGGTTTTCCCTTGATCATTTTGACACATCGATACGACATCATTTCAGATGTTCGATCCTTTTGGTAAAAAGGCCACTTGCCGTAATGCACACCCATTATGCTCTTGATGGTAGATCTGCCCCTGAATTCATATGAAATAATTTAGTCTCTTACTCATGTATGGGAAATATAAGATCTACATTCTGCATAAGCAAGTTACAAATATTCATTTCTTCATCAGTTTTCTAATTTGCTTATGTAGATCAGGGCTGCAGGCACCCATACATGCAGCAAGGTGGGACGCAACCGTGACTAGTCCATTGAAGGGCCCACTCAACATTCACTCTTACCGTGGCTATGCAGAGTTTCCAGTTAGCAACACAAGCTTATATAAGGTATGAGACAGGAAAACTGGAGTGACAAAGGGAAAACCCATGTAGTATGGGCCAAATTAACAAAGGAAGCATCTGGATCCAAACCCAGGACCCTGTAGCTAGGAAGTGGCAGTGGTGAACACCACACCTTCCTATATGTACCTTATTGTCCTGTACAAATAATATTTAGCAAGTTAAGTGACCCTTTCACAGTCCTAAGAATGAATTAAAGGTAGGGGCTGATGTAGCATTTTATTGTGCCACACCTTAGCCACTAAGTTATGTTCCTGCTCATTTGTTCCTCTTAACTTTAGCATCAGAGTTTAAATTTCTGTAGAAATCTCATGTTTGTATTTTGGAATTTGTTTTGCAAAAAAACATATTTTTCTATTGAAAAAGGAGATTTAATTTCAATTTATGTTTAGTAAACAAATAAAGGGCGGCATGCTGGCGCAGTGGTAGCGCTGCTGCCTTGCAGTAAAGAGACCTGGGTTCGCTTCCCGGGTCCTCCCTGCTCCAGCAGACCCCTGTGACCCTGTATTAGGATATAGTGGGTTGGATAATGACTGACTAAACAAATAAAATGCTACAAACAAAAGAAACATAATAATGATCTGTGAGATGGGACTCAATCTTGATGTCACACATGTTAACTGACCTCTTAATTCTATTGTTTTGAATTAACACAATTAAATGCTTACATATAATGATGTGTTGTCCTCAATATACAGATGATGACAATACAGGAGATACAGTACATTTTTCATTAATCAGCAGACATAGCCTTTGTGTCAGTATCTATTGGCATCCACGCAGTGTCATCAGACCCTTATTAAATAGGAGTGGATAGGAGCAGAGAACCCATAGTGTAATCAATACATGTAGGATATTCTAAGATATTTAAGGGCATGAGTAAGTCAAATCTGTGTTCTTATCCTTAGAAGAAATAATATTCATGTGAAGTTCTTGGTTACTATATAAACATAAAAAATAAAATTTCTATCTTAAGTTAGCAAAATGTCATGACATCATTATGGAAGACAGGCCAATGTTTATGCAAGTGAACCAATCATAATAGTTATTTTCACAAGTCTATGGTTAGATCAAATGTTTTCACATTCACAAGGTCAGAACTAAAAGAAAGCATTAAAGTGATTATTCACAAGCTGTGAGATTCCTGAACTTAACTACTTGACCTTAAGGGTTGTCTCCAGTAGTAAGTTTGTGTGACCAATCAGAATGATTGTCCATTGAACTCAAGATATCATTGGCTTAGTATTTCTGAATGAGAAGGGTTGAAAACACAACCAGAACAGAAATCTAAAAACAAGCACAGGTTGATAATTTGAGTCAGGTTTCCAAATAACTTAAAACAAGAATTATAGCTGTGAGTGATTATTTTGGGAAACTTAAATTCTTAATAAAAACCATTCAATTCTTTTAGTGTGTGTGTGTGTGAAGGAGAGTGAGAGAGAAAGAGTGAGAGTGAGAGAGCATTTCCTTTTATTTCTATGTCAAGTTCAGACAACAGCACCTCACACTTACAAAACGTGGCATCTGACACCTCACCAATGCCACATGCACAGCGGCAGTAAAGCAGTGGGAATGCTTCTTTAGAAATGAATGCCGCTGATGATGTCATCAAAGACAGGATGAAAAAAATATAAGGAGTAAATAAAAATAAATTTAAATGAAAAACATCATAAACACTCTAAAATAACAGATTTTCTGTGCTTGTGCAAGAAGAGAGTGTTTGTAGTCTACTGAGATGAATGCTCTTGTCCTAAGGTGGCGTGTTTGTATTAATGTTTTAATTAATGTGAAAGTCTATTAAACTCCTGGATTAGTTAAACTGTGAATTTCTGAGGATTAGTGTGTTTAAACAATTGAAATCACTACTAGATATCAGCATGAAAAAATGTGAATAGCTCCATCATGATGATGTAAAAAAAAGACCAGACTGATTGGGTGCATTTCATAACGGTGTTCATGTATATTCTTAAGAGTCCTGGTACTCGTGTCTCCTTCTAGAACCCAAACACAAGTTAATGAGGTCAATTTGTGAGTTGTTGTCGGCCATATGCCTTGTGATGTACTGGCCTCCATCCCAGGAATGGCTTGTCCATTGTAACGCATGTGCATCTGAGGATCTCCTTTTAAGGCTCATTTGAGGTAAATGGTAACCCACGAGGACGAGAGGGGGCGCTTTCACTAAACTTGATCCCTTTTTAAAAACCTCCAGCTCCCAGAAACCTCCCAGTGAAGAAAACTAGCTCCACTCCTTCCAGTCCTCCCATTATAAAAAGACCGGGTGCCTCCACTAAGTCGTCTTATCTTGATGAGACCAGTTCTGGAGAGTGAAAGCTCTGAGAAAACTTTCTGTTGTTGTGTTTGCTTTCCAAGCGCTATAGTAGTTTTGATTTTGTTCTTGCTTGCCATATGTTAAGTATTACAAGATGGCACCTGTTTAAGCTTGTGAAATTTGAAGGAATTAAAAGGGACTACCCAGCTGGAATCTTAAAACTTTTTGAGTTGTTCCGGCTTTGCTTGAACCCCTGTTCGGCCACCTCACACCATTAACGGTTTCTGTTGGGATATACTCAAGAATCAGAACATTTAGAAAATGAGTGAATGAATTTGATATTTAAAACAATTCATTTACCATATTTAAATGTAAATGTGGACCATGGCTTCAACTGGACCTAAATTGCCCATCTTCAACCTGTGATATATATGATCAAAATAATGGTTCACTTATACATACCCTTCCTGAAGAGAAGGCCATACTGGATCAGTAGGGAAAATTCCTTTCAGGAATCTCTCTTGTCTGATCCTGACAATGTTATCTTGTTGATCAACAATGACCAAAGGAATTCCCTTCTGCAAGGTCCAAGTATTCATCATTGCTTTTAGATCTAGATGTTCACCACCATATTTATACTAGAGAAAGCAACAAACAACATTACAAAACAGCTTATTCAACTTTTATGGTTATTAATTATATATTTATATTACTTTAAAGAACTTTAGTATTCTTATTCCTTTTTATTACATCATACTGTACTTGTGTTACCATATACTGTAAAGGTGTTGTAAGAAGTAAGAAAAAATGAAAAAGATACAATGTTTGGACATTAAAAGTCATACTTGATCTCATTTAGTCAATAAGCAGTTCAGTATCACACTTAAGTGACTAATTCTCTGTGTTGGATGATAGGTACTATACAAGATCCCGGAAGGTAATTTCATTGTCATAAAATTAACCCTAATACTGTTTTATTAAACTTCCAACAGTTGTCAAGCTATAAATGATATGAACTGGCATTTTCTTTAATGTTTTTGTTGCATTTTCTGATCCTTAATCCACAATCTATGTGTCTATCTGGATTTTCTTTCTCCCCAAAATAATTCATATTTGTATTTATTTTTTCCTGGAACCTTCCTAAATAAATTTATAATTTTTTATCATTATTACATGGTACCATTTTGTTCTGTTATGAACACCATCATTTTTTGTGTTTTAGCGATGCAGTTTCCTTGGCAATGGCTCCCAGAAAGCATTGCAGGGCTTGCAGTGTGTGACCTCACCACAGAGCCCATATAAAGGTTGAAGCACCCATCTATTAAACATCTGAGAAAGTATAAACAAAGTGCAAGTTAGCAATTCTTTATGATTACTTTTCTTTTTGGTCTACGAATGTTTTATTCTGTTTTTTTTTTTACTTTGATTCTTGGTTTGTGATCTAGACGAAAAGTAGTATTGATTCTATTGAGGTCCTGATTTTCTGACTACATTTATCTCCTGGTCCTCTCTCATAAAATATTTTCTGTTTCCCTGGGAGAAGAGGGTAATATGCTGTGGGGTGTGAAAACAAGGCATTGATAAGTTGGCAACATGATTAGCAATGAAACTAGGGATATCCCTCAAATGGAAGTATGGTGCAGACGAGTTACATGTTGACGTAGTAGCAGTATAAACATGGCAGTCCTACTAGAAACATGCACCCAAGGGGAGCAGAGCTCTGTCATCTGCTTTTTGATCAATGAAGTGGTAAAATCTATCAAAATTCATCTGTGAATGACCGTTCAATATAGTGATGTGTGTCTGTCACTCCAGCAAATGCATAACTGGAGTAGTAAGTTCCAAAATGTTGTTTGTTTTGTGACAGACTCACTGAGCCACACTGAGTACTGACACCAGAGTCGATTGCAAAATTTTAATGCATCGTGATGGAAAATTATTGAATAAAGGCAAATGAAATAGTGATAGATGGGCTCTAAGACTGGATTAGGTGCCAAGATTGCTCTGATTGACTTGTGTGAGCTGTTTTATGCGAATTGTGTTACATTTGTATGTATGTGTGTATTAATTTATCCTTGATTGTGACTGAAAACTCTGTTCTAGCATCTATCATGCCAGCAGTACTCTAGAATATTGTTTCTTAATCTATCGGTCGTGATTGTTGGCAGAAAATTTCCCCAGATATGACTGTAGGCAGCCCCAACATGACTCTGGACTGTGTCTTGAAGACACTAAGGGCCCGTTTATACTTCACGTTCAGAACATGGCTGCCATGCGTTCCCAGCGTTCATTTGACACGTCCTCTGAGCAGGTCCTCAGAAATTAAAGCGACACGTGTGCGAGTTGCAGTACCAGCAAAAAGTCAGGGGGAGCAGTGTGATAAAAGTTGGAATGTGACGTCAGAGTCTCTGTTTACTATCTACGTGTGACAGAAAGCCTCTATGCGGATCCTGCGGGATCGATGTGCGCGTTTCAATGTTTGATGAATGGTTCGATGTGGTGAAGCTAAAGGCCGATATACAGATGCATTCGTGGTGCTTTTATATTCAAGCGTTGCATATTCCCGATCGTAATGACACGATACATTTTACAAGTGTCATTTTTTGTGCCGTCTTTTTTTGCAGCTTCACGACATCAGCATAATGCACAGCACTGTATTTGAGCCACAGAGAAAAAAAATTAAGGACATGGTGAAAACGTGTATTTTGTAATTAAAGTGGAAATTTCGGCTTTAATCTCGAAATGTCCACTTTAACCCCATAGTTTACTTTATCATTAAAACAGACCGTTGTAAACGTCATCCTAGTTTTTAATTGCTACGAGCTTCTTGGACCTGACAGCAGCGGCAAGCAGCAATAGATCACCACACAGAACACATTAAATGTATGATATTCCAGCTCTCTGCACATTTAGAATCTTTAGATTTATACTTGATATCACTTTCATGATGAAATGCATTAAATTATGTATGTTACATTTTACAGATAAATCGTTAATTTGGTTTAAATAATGAATACTGTTAATAATTACACACATGGGGGTGACACGGTGGCGGAGCGGTAGCACTGCTGTCTCGCAGGGAGTCACGTCGCTGGTATTCTCCGCCTGCAGTTTACATGTTTTCCTGCTGGGTTTCCACTGTGTGCTCTGGTTTCCTTCCAAAGATATGCAGATTTGGTGACACTAAAATGACTCCAGTGTATGTGTCTGCTTGTATTTGCCTTGCGATGGATGAGCTGATGCTCGTCCAGAGATTGTTTCTGCCTCGTGCCCAGTGCTTGCTGGAATGGACAAATCCCTGGACTGATGAATTTAATCATTAAACATCCTTTTCAGAGATATTATGGTAAGGTGTCATCAGAATTTAATGGGTGTTCCAGGCAATTCACAACACAGAGAAGCTGAACCTGTTCTCAGCGTGATAATATCTCGCACTGCCACCTGCTGGATTCCTCCAGATTTACATAATGTACGCACGCAAGTATAAACAGTAAAACGCTTACAAAGCAGGAGCGTCCGCTGCTGCATGCGTCGCGTTGCATGAAGTATAAACCCGGCCTAAGAAAGGCAAAATAGGGTTACAATAAAAAAGTTTAATAACCACTGCTTTAAATCAAGACAGAAAAAAATTATTTTTTTACCTGTAAAATAGGCTTCACATTAGGAGAAAAGTCTAGTCTTATTATGTGAGCAATACCATAAATATAAATTTAATTTATAATGTATTATTATTCTTAAGTAACTGTTGTCATTTAAACACTTAAGTATTCCCCATCCTCTAATTTCCACTCTATGTACTCTAACCCAGACTTCAAGACTGACCCAAGCTGCAGCATCCAAATACAGTATACAGTGCAATGTATTTCAGTTCTTTTTGCAGCATAAATACCTTCTGGTTCCATTTTAGCTTTCTTTCCAATATCAGGAATCAAGTATTTTTTTATCATTTTTTTAAATTATTTTTACCATTTTGATAAATTTTGTTGATGATGAGCCCACAAGTGCCATTTTGTCTATCTGTTCTACTGTGCATTGTTGGCATGACATAACAGTGATCATCTTCAAAAAAGCAGAACCCATATTCTTCTGTGTCAGCAGTTCTCTTAAAAGAAAAACTCATCGACACAAGAAGGCTATCTTGTTGAGCAGCTTTACTCGTTTGGAGGTTTTCTTTTGCTTTTTGATCTGTTGCCTTTTTAATAATTTATGATGCCTTGGCCTATCTCCAGTTTTAAATAACCATTTTGATAACTACAACATGCTACTGTTTGCACAAGCACAACTTCCACAGTTACATTCAAACGGATCATCTCATAAATTTTTACGTACTCTGTTTTTGAATGCTTGATTGCTGCTGTAGCAGAATTCTCCTGAGGTGAAATCTTCATCACTGCAGGTCTGTAAAAAAAATTCCATACTAAATTTAGGGTACCCACCTGTTTCATTCAACTGTGTTTTACTGTTTGTATGTTCAGCATTTACAGTCATATGAAAAAGTAAGTACATCCCATGGAATGAAATGTTTTTTAATTTTTAACATATGTGGTCATTTCAAAGTTTGATACTCATTTCAACAGTAGCTTTAAATAAGAGTGATGAAAAAAAATGGCACTCTAAAAAATGAAAATTTGACTTTGCAATAATTTATCCAGTGAAAAATGAACATATATTTCACTTCCATCTGTGAAAAAGTAATTCACCCCTTAGCTCCAAAGCTGGTATTGTACCCTCAAGTCAGGATTTCCTGATGGTCTCTGACACCGAGTGTCACGACTTTATATGATTTTGGGTCCTCAAAGACCTCCAGTGTTTTTTGCATTGTTAGGTCCACTTCCAGCATTGCTAGGGGTGTGGCCTCTGATGATGGGACCCATGCATAATCGATGCAACAGGATAAAAAGATGACCTGCAGATACCAAATCTCTGAAATATTCAATGTTTATTTTGTACTCTTTTCTTGTGTGCACTTTTGGGTAGGACAATCTTGTTCTTTGGACCATGATTATTGTCTCTTGTATTGGACTTTGGTTTCATTTCACTTTATATTTTCTTTTGTTTTGGTTTTTATGTACATTTCCTGGTTTTTGTTCAAAAGTTTATTTGCCAGTCCACTGACCGAACAGAAAGTTCTTCCAATTGCTCCATGCAGAATTCTTTCAGCAGTGCAAAGTTTGAGGGGTGTTGTGTGTTCACAGTCCTATTCAGATCACCCTTACAACATCTCGATGGGTTTCAAATCCAGGCTTTGACATGGCCAGTCCAGAACCCTTCATTTCATTCTTTTCAGCCATTTATTGTTGGATTTACTGGTTTGCTTCAGGTCATATTCATGTTGCAAGATCCTCTTTCAGTTGAGCTTCAAACTACTGACAGATGGTCTCACATTCTATTCAAGCATCCTCTGGTAAAATAAAGACTTCATGGTGCATTCTGTGATGGTGAACTTCCCTGGCCATGATGCAACAAACATCCCCAATCCAGAACATTTCCATCACCATACTTTTACCGCTGCTATCAGGTTCTTCTGGTCAGATGCTGTCTTTGGATTTTCACCAAACATTTCTTCTCATACTGTGGCCAAATAACTCTATCTTTGCCTTGTCTGTTCAGAGTACATTGTTCCAAAGTCCTGTTCTTTGTGTGGGTGTTCGTAGACAAAGTTTAGTCTTGCCCTGATCTTTGACCTGTTCGTTATGGACAGCAGAGGTTTTCTTCTGGCACATCTTCAATGTGCAAATAATTAGTGTAGCCTGTATCTAATGCTAGACTCATGCACTATAATGTCAACAGTGGCAACAGCTACTTGGACATCCTGTGATAAAATTCTGGGGTCCTAAGAGACTTCTTTCAGTATCTTGAGTTCCGCTCTCAAGCTGAACTTTCTGGGACAGCCTAGACTGGACAAGTTGACAGTTGTATGAAATCTTCAGCACTTCAGCAGCAGATAATGTTCTAGACAGTGGAGTGGCTAATTTCTACTTGTTTGGAGATTTTTTTATATCTCTTCTCAGACTCCTAGGCATCTATAAACTTTTTCTGAAGGCCTCAGGGAGATTTTCGATCTCGGGATGGTGTTAACACACACTTCAACAACAAAGAGCAAACAAAACTAAATGTCTGAAATTTAAATGAAATTGATTTAGACAAGATCCTCTCTAATGATGTTCTAATCTGACCTGGCAAATTTTAGGGGTGTAGTTATTTTTTCCACTTATGAGATTTACATTTATGTTTATTTAAATTAAACAATGGGTTTACAAAATGTAAATGTGGCATGATGTCTGTTATATCACCTTTTATCTATAGTTATTGTTTAAATGAAGATCAGACCTCGATATGTCTACATATGTTAAAAAAGCAAAAACATTTCATGTGGTGCATTTACTTTTTTACATTCATATGTGTTAGTAAAATTACTAACTTGTTATCCATCCACCCATCTAACCATTAATGAGTCACAAGTCCCCCAACATTAATATATATTGTCACACACGCGCGAATGGGAGACAGTTTATGGGGTCAAATAATGGTAACTGCTCGCCAGACTGGGGGTTGCCGCTGTACTTTAACTCTCTCTCCTCTTTTCCCCACAGAACAACTGAAGAATCACCACAATAATAACCACTTCTGGCCTATGATGTCACTTCTGGTTCCAACTCTCCAAGTCCCACCTCCAGATGATGTCATTTCTGGTTCCCAGAATGCCACCTGCTTAATACATCACTTCCTGCTACTTCATAATATAAATGTCCGCCATTCTTAGTTTGATCAGTTCTGTTTTGGACTGAAGTCTATATAGACCAAGCTATAATTTTTTCAACAAACCTTCACTAAATGGGGACGGTCCCCAAAACTTTGACTTAGTTGTGTGTCTTTTCTAACAATATTCTAGCATTCTAGTTACATTTGCGTCAAAAGTCATTTCAACAGTCACTAAAAGCATCAAGACTAAATGATCCAATATAGTAAATAAGAAAATTACGTTAGCCATGCTGTTCCAGAGGTCTTCATTTTTCGCATTTCTGTAGCTGTATTTCCGAAGGTAGCGGACAATCCCACTCTGAAAGACGTCCTTGGACAAATAGTTCCTTAGCATGTGAAGGATGCATGCCCCCTGTTTTTTGATCAAAGTAGAAAGCCTATTGGTTTCAGTTTCTTTTACAATAAAAATAGACATTCACATGTTAATCTGAATGCATCAGTTAAGTATTGCATATAACGCTTTTCATTAGACCAGTACCATACAACTTAAATAGTTTTATATAATATGTGTGCAGATATCTGAACTAACTTGCTTTGGCAGATCACATTCCCTATAAATTACATACTGGTTAAAGGAGAATTAAAGAATTTGGTTGTATATATTTTCTTAGAAGTTGAAAGGTTTGTCCACCTACCAAGGGGTTGACACTAGTGTAGCACAGGACAGGCTAGGCTAAGACAGAGAAAAGACACAAATCCTCACTAGCAGTGGGAACGCAAAACAATGACAGTGTAAAAAAAGGATGCCACCAGTAAGCAACAATCTGTATAAGCTACTCTTTATCTCCCCAGCAAATGCCGGAGATGTCAGAGATTCTTATGAAGAAAGAACAAATGGACAAGAGGTTAGAAAACCTCTAGGCGGTTGGAGACAGTACATTACCTTATACAGTAATAGGGTCATATGGAACAATTGCAATGTTGTAAAGGTAAAGTCAGGAGGCAGAAGGCTGGGAAAAATCTCCAGTCCACTTGGTGATAGCAAGCAGTCACCAACTGGCAAAATTGTGACCGTGTTGCATTTGAAAGGGAGTCAACCAGCTTGGGAGAACTGATTATCGTAAAAACCATGTTACATTACACAACTTTTTAAGCGATTTTTGGTCACAGACTTAATTTATGTAAGGCTAGTTGCGGGCAGTTTAAGTGTGCTTCTATGACTGCTAGTCACATAGTGTGACATACTCAGTTGTCAGGCATTAACATGTGTTTGTATTATTTTGTTACTTTTGTTGGTTTTGAATAATTATAGTTCATATTTTTATGTATCTTCTGTGGTGTAAATATGTACCGCTCATTTAAATGTCCTGATATTCCTTGTGCTTTGTGGGTGCAGCCACAGGAGGCGGGGCCTCCCTGCCATCACAAGTCCTGAGCTCTCCCTCTGACTATTTAACCAAAGCAGAAAAGTCTCTGGAATAAGAGAACATTGTTTGCAAAGTGTTTGTGAGCATTGCTATTTTTCTTGAATTTTCTGGTTTTCTAGATTTATTTTGCTTCTTCCCCTGGTTTTCTTTTCTGGACTGGGAACGTGGACTTGGTATCTTGAACACGGTTTTTATTTGCCTTTTATTTTAAGATCGTAGGTCCATATGTTTCAGTATTTAATAGATTATAATTGTTTGGGTTTTATAAACTCACAAACAATGAACATATAACCTTGGCGATTGTGTCTAAGCCCACCTCAGGCCAAACTACTAATTTAGACTAGAGGGGAGGAGAGGAGGAACAAAGGCTCACTGGCAGGAGGAAGACAGAGACCATAGTTGTGTGACAGAGGCAGAGATAAAGAAAAGAGAGAAAATGAAGGGTGAGAAGGAAGTGTTTTGATGGTACTGGCAAGGAGAGTAAATGACTAAAGGGGATTAAATACAGTACCTGTGATGACAGACCCATATGGGTGGCTGAATTTAATTTCTATGTGGTTCTATTAGTATATTTGTTTTATATTTTCTTGAATGCGTTGTTCTTAATTATTGATTTGGCTCTCCTGGCATTATTCCACTTGCAGAGAAACACCATAAGGCATATCTCAATGATACATCAAGCTCTTTTTCATATCAAAATATAATGGCAACATAAGAGTTAATATCAAATTTTAATAGATTTTGGAAAACAAAGGCTAAACCTTTCAAGAAGCATCACACACCGATACCTAGTAGAACATACCGTCATTTTACCTTTTCATAAGACACAGTATCAAACATCTCATTGATCTCTGTGGGACTTTCTGCTGTAGTTGTAATAGGACGTGATGAGTTCATGGAATCCCTACCAATGGCAGCAAAGCAAGTGTCCAACAAATAGTCATCCTGAAAATAAATATTCAGTATCACAATTAAACAACATCATCAGGAAGAAATCTGTTTTCAAGTCAGTGGCAGCCTAAGTGAAGCAAGCTCTTCCACGTAGTGTTGATGTGACAGATTTTACTGAGACAATCTATGATGAAGAGCACAGAGTGCTGGGCTACAGAGTGTTTATAACTGTTGATGTCATGAGCCAGCACGTTTCGAGCAGCTCACTTTCTCTTATGTTATTAGTTCTCTTAAAACATTGGAAGATGTGAGATAGTCAAAGCACAGTATGATAATGGCTGTCACCCAATTTATGGCACTATTATAACTCTCTCTCATTTATGAGACACCTTTAGTCATCATATATAATATACACACGAAGGAACCTTTTACTGCTTTATCATCATACCAGCTTTGTGGCCCAAACTAAAAACAAATTCCCATTTTAAATCTCTTTTGTTAGTGTCATAAAGAGCGATAAGACTCATTGATGGTCTCTTATTGATCTGAAGTATGACGCAACAACTTTCCAATCGGTCAGTCTTCATTTATACAACAAATTCTGAACCCTTCACTTTTTGCATATTTTATTGCGTTGTAGTTTTAATTTTAAATGGATGAATTTGCTCATCAAACTCATTCAAACAAACGACATACCCATAATGACAATGTCAAAACACGTTTTCAGAAATGTTTGCAAACTTATTAAAAATCAAAAGCTGAAATCTCATTCCTGTAAGTATTCAGACCCTTTTGTGGTCAGACTCCAGATTGTGGTCAGATGTGTCCTGTTTGATTTATTTCTCCCTGAAATGTGTCTAGAACTTGACTGGAGTCTAGAATTGAGTAGAGATCATTTAGAAAGACACACACCTGTATATATTCAGGGTGCACACAAAGTCCGCATACCCCTATCTTTTGGAGGATTTTGAAAGTTAAAGGTTACCTCTTAGGAATCCAAAACATCTGTATGGGTCCCTCCATGATCTCTGCATAGCTGAATGCGCCGCCAGGTTCTCCTGCTCATGTTCTGCCACATTTGCAGGGTGAATTTCTGGAACGCTGCACGAACCGAATGTTTCAGTTCATCATTCGATGAATAACGGCACTTCCGCACGTCTTCTTTGATAAACCCCCAGAGTGCATTATCTGGAATTGTGAGATCAGTGTTTCTCGAAGACCACGGAAGAGGAGCGGGATTGTTGTTTGATCCTCGTCCGATCCAACGATTCCCAAAAACTTTGTTGAGGCGATCACACACGGTGATTTCGAAATGGGCAGGTGACCCGTCTTGTTGAAACCAAACACTGTCAAGGACACCCTGGTTTCGTAGTTGTGGGATGAGCCAGCCATTCAGCATTTCCAGATAACTGATTTGGTTAACAGAACCATCAAAAAAATAAGGGCCAAACAAATGCTGTGCTGTCATTCCAGCCCAGATCATCACGTGTGGTGGGTTATGTTCAATTTCTTCAAAGAAATGTGGATTTTCTTTTCCCCAGAAAAACACATTTCGATTGAGGGAGCTGCGATAAATCGCGCACTCGTCAGAGAACATAACCTTTTCCTTCTCAGCATTTGTTGGAAATTGGTGCAACATCAGATCACAAGCTTCCTGATGTCTGTCCAAGTCGGCATCTGATAACTTGTTAACGTGCAATGGATGCCAACATTTCATTTGCAAGTCCTGCTTGATGTGTTTTCGCATTGTTGATTCCGCTATTCCCAACTCAGCAGCACATTTACAAGTGGATTTCATTGGGGATCGTTGGACAGACTCTGCCACATCTGCAGACGTTTCATGCCTTGTGGATGGTCTTCCACTTCGCGGCACATCTCGGACGCAGCCCATTACAAAAGCTTTCTTCTCCCACTGCAACAACGACCTTTTTGTCAGTGATGCCTTCCCAAAATGCACAACAAAGTCATCAATGATATTTTTGATCGATTTCCCAGTAACAGGCCACTCATGAACCCACACAGTGGCCATCAAACGCTCCTCAATCATGAAAACACTTGTGTCACCCATCACTTCGTCTTGGAACGAACGCCATGTTGTTGCGATTTCTTGACAGGCAGCAGGTGGCAGCACCAGACAGGATGTCAGAAACACACCTCGAAATACTGGGAAGACTTGGGCTGATGTCCACAGGAACCAAATTGTCATGGTTATTCCTGTAAATGCTCCTAAAGATAGGGGTATACGGACTTTGTGCGCACCCTATACAGTTAGTTCCCATAAAGCACACCACATGTCAGGACAAACACCAAGCCACGAAGTCCCAGGAACTCGCTTTAGACCTTCTTGATCAAATTGTAATGAGGCATGGGGATTGACGATGTAGCAAAAAGGGGAACAGTGACTCTGCATTTATATTCCTGCACAGTTGTGAGTGTTGAACTAACCAAGGCATGCATTGTATGGTGTAGAAAATTCTTACCGCCTGCAGTTCAGGATATGTGGCTTCAACTGAAACAATTTCCATGTATCTGGCAAATCCTTCATTCAACCAAATATCATTCCACCACTCCATTGTGACCAGGTTGCCAAACCACTGAAAAAAGGCAAAATGTTTAGCTATGCTATGAAATAAAGTAACAAAAAATGGTTTGTCTAATGATTCTTAAGTCTTTTTGGGGGTTAAGGGTTTACTTTGAAAGCCAAGCCACCTGGTGACTGTTTGGCAGTGGAGATCACTATGGGATAATCATTGCATTTATATACTTAGAGTCTTAATTAGTGAATATTATGGGTGGCAGGCAAGTGTGCTGAAAATACAACCTTCCATGAAGACTGTCAGGATTGTTTATTTTACCTTCTCCATTATAGTACTTGTTGAAAGGGCATTACTATCAAGGGTTCTTACTATCTAGATCTAAAGTAAGAAGAAGTTCACCCAATCCTGCCACTTTAGGTGGGGTTGATGTCAGCTGTTGGCCTCTGACCTTTTCAGTGATCTAAACAAACAATTAGCATAGCCAATCACAATAAAGCTTCTCTGAAAGCAAACACCATTACAGAGCCATACGCAACTAACAGTAAGCGATTAAATAACAGCCAACAGCATGCATTTAACAGAAATTTTAGAAAACAGAGAAACAGTTCTGCTTTCATCAGAACTGAAATAAGGAAAAAGGAATACGTAAGAAAGATATAAATTCTTCTACAGTCACTGAGTGTTTACCAAAAATTATGTCAGATACTTTTGTATAGGAAAAAGTCAGACTCTAGATAGATAGATAGATAGATAGATAGATAGATAGATAGATAGATAGATAGATAGATA
>JANRMT010062835.1:24533462-24553646 GCA_026402145.1 Polypterus bichir lapradei | reverse complement strand
ATAGATAGATAGATAGATAGATAGATAGATAGATAGATAGATAGATAAAAGTTTACATGTTTCATGTACTGATTATAGAGAAAGAAAGAAAGCAATGGATGCCATTTTTATCTTTTTTGTTGTTGTTTTGCCACAAATAGATAAGCACATATGATTACCAAAATGCGAACCAGGCATCGCTTCAATTTCAATATCTTCATAACTATAAACAGGCGTCTTACCTGATGAGCCAGTTCATGACCTATCACCAAGGTGACCCACAGTTTATCCGAGACAGAGGAAGTCTGAGGATCATAAAGTAGGGAAGTCTCCCGATAAGTGGTTAGGCCCCAGTTTTCCATTGCTCCTGACTGGAAGTCTGGAATGGCAACAAGATCTGAGGGGGAAAAAAAAATAATTTGTAGATAGATAGATAGATAGATAGACAGATAGATAGATACTTTATTAATCCCAAGGGGAAATTCAGGTGGATTGTATTGAATTACGAAAGAATGGAGGGTGCCATGGCGGCAGAGTGATTAGTGCTGATGACTCACAGCTCCAGGGACCTGAGATTGATTCACTCTCTCAGTAAACTTTATGTTTTCTTCTTGTGTTCATTTGGTCAAATTCAGGTTTATTGTCACAAAGAACTTCTTACTTGCATGTATATATGCACACATTTTTTTCTTGTCTTGATTTACCCCTCTGCTTAAAATTACAAATCAAATACTTCAGACATGACAAAAAGGGTATCTGCATACATTTCAATCACACCACGTATAAATGACAACACTTTTTCTACACGGGCCCTGCAATTAATTTGCAGGGTTTGTCTTCTTCATGGTGTCGTTTGTCTGCGGTGGGTTGGCACCCTGCCCGGGATTGGTTCCTGCCTTGTGCCCTGTGTTGGCTGGAATTGGCTCCAGCAGACCCCCGTGACCCTGTGTTCAGATTCAGCGGGTTGGACAATGGATGGATGGATGGTGTTGTTTGTTGCTGGAATAAGCTTTGATTTTACAAGACTCTTCTTCTTTTCTCCGTTCAGGACCATTGACACTCGCACCATTAGATTCCCAGTCAGTTCTCTCCATAGGTCATAAGACTACCATCCCCCAATCCCCCAATGAATCCCCCAATTTCTGGGCACCCAATGTTGCAGACAATTGGCATCACAGGTGTTTGTGATGACTCAGGTGTGTTTCATTGCTTCATAATGCAGGTAGAAGATACCTGGGCTTACTTCTACCCTTTGGAGTCACCTGGAGTGACCTGTGTGCAGTTTTGGTTTCCAGGCTACAAAAAAGACGTAGCATCGCTGGGAAAAGTCCAGAGAAGAGCAACAGGGCTGATTGCAGGGTTACAAGGGACGCATTATGAGGAAAGATTAAATGAGATGAACCTTTACAATTTAAGCAAATAGAGAATAAGAGGTGACATGATTGAAGTGCCTAAAATTATGAAAGGAATTAGTCCAGTGGATTGAGACTTATTTTAAAATGACTTCATCGAGAACACAGAGACACAGTTGGAAACTTGTTAGGGTAAATTTTTCACAAACATTAGGATGTTTTTCTTCACAAAGAGAACCACAGACACTTGGAATAAGCTACCAAGTTGTGAGGTAAACAGTAGGGACTTTCAAAATTCAATATGATGTTGTTCTGGAGGAATTAAGTGGATAGGAATAGCTAGCTCTGTTGGACTGAATGGCCTGTTCCAGTCAAATTTTTCTCCCTTGAATAAATTAAAAGGAGTTCATATCATGGAATTTGCCTACAGGTAGCAGAAAAGTGCTACCATATAAAAGCAAAAAAACAAGAAAAAACACTCAATTGTAGTTAGGTTGGAAAAGTATGGAAGCTGTTCTTGGAGACATCTCTTCATTTTCTACACAGTCCACTAAGTGCCACCTATTCTGCCAAATTTCAGGAAAACTGACAGTAAATGTGCACAAACATCATGGTATCATGGTTACTCTGAATTTTCTCTAAACTTGTACCTAGAAAAAGTAAACATAATAGCTCACTGCATTTCTATACAGAGAAAAACAACAAAGAAATAGAAATAGTAGTTTTTATACTAATTATTACTTGGGTGGTATGGTGATGCACTGATCACTGTCAGTTTATATTGAAAGGTTAATTTCCAATTTTATTGTCACGTGTACATATACAATGAAATTCCTACTTGCATGTTCCCCATAGGCTAGTTACAGCAGTACAAAAGGAATAAAAGAAAATGAACATAATACCATACGTTAAATGCAACATCAGGTGATTCATAAAAGAAACATGTATGCGGTCATCAGAATGCGTTCCCATTGTGTAGTCTTATGACCTATGGAGAGAACTGACTGGGAATCTAATGGTGCGCGTGTCAATGGTCCTGAACGGAGAAAAGAAGAAGAGTCTTGTAAAATCAAAGCTTATTCCAGCAACAAACGACACCATCCATCCATCCATTGTCCAACCCGCTGAATCTGAACACAGGGTCACGGGGGTCTGCTGGAGCCAATTCCAGCCAACACAGGGCACAAGGCAGGAACCAATCCAGGGCAGGGCGCCAACCCACCGCAGACAAACGACACCATGAAGAAGACAAACCCTGCAAATTAATTGCAGGGCCCATGAAAACACAGCCACCGTTACACCTCCAAAGGGACAACTTAGATTATCCAAAATAACCTGAATAAATGTTATGACAAACCAAGTAATTCACAAGAACATGCAAACTTTACACAGAACTGATCATATTCTGACAATCAAATCTTGGCTTGATTGACTTATTTGAAACCTACTGGGGTAAATGGTAATAATCATATGTCATGACCTGGAGAAACAAAACACAAGAATAACAGCCCTGCCACCAGCACTCCAATCCTATGATCCTCTTAAAGTTTAGTCGCCAATCTCTCAACTACAATGACTTGGCTGCTTTTATTCCTCATCAATTTTTTCTTTAGTTTGTGAATTTCAAATTATTGCAATTAACTCTACTACAGTATGTCTTAGCTTACCTTGCTTTGGCAGTGGATAGTAGATATTGAAATACTTCTCGTAGAATTCCAGAAGTTTCACTGCTGCTTCAAGAGCATAATGGGTCTGGTTCCATTTGTCAGGTACAGCATAAACTGAAATCTTTTAAAAGATTTACACACAATGGTATTATTTTACATTTTTCCAATAATATAATTATATGCATGATATTTTAACAATTTTACTTTACAGTTAAGAATATTTAAAAGCACATAAACAAAAAACATATTGCACATCAGAGAATGATCAATTTCACACAAATAAAGGCTTGTGTAGGCGGCACGGTGGCGCAGTGGTAGTGCTGCTGCCTCGCAGTAAGGAGACCTGGGTTCGCTTCCTGGGTCCTCCCTGTGTGGAGTTTGCATGTTCTCCCTGTGTCTGCGTGGGTTTCCTCCCACAGTCTAAAGACACGCAGGTTAGATGCATTGGCGATTCTAAATTGTCCTTGGTGTGTGTGCCCTGCCCGGGATTTGTTCCTGCCCCGTGCCAGCTGGGATTGGCTCCAGCAGACCCCTGTGACCCTGTGTTAGGATATAGCGGGTTGGAAAATGACTGACTGACTAAAGGCTTGTGTGAGTGTGAACTGGATTAAGCAAACATGATAATGAATAATGAATGGATGGAAAGAAAAGTAGAAACATCAGTTTTTACAATAAAACTGAATTGACTCAAATCATGTATGTGTGTAATGTTGATAGTGAAAAAAAACAGCCAACTTATAGACAGATGCAGTGAAAGAGTAGAAAGTCACAATCATCTCGATATGAAGACCATGCGTCTTTCCCCATACAACAATCAAGTCGGTGGAAAAGACAAAAGCATCATGTCTGAAAAGTCGAGGGAGGACTGGTGGCCAGCCATGACACCTGTGCAGCTTTAAAAGATGAGCACAGTGGTGGCTCCCTTGTGAGACTGTCATGTCTTTGGCATCAGGCAAAAACACTAAACTTCTTTATGGAAACGTGGCGTGTGACCTTCTTTTCATTTCTTCTTATTGAATCATTACGTGCAGCCCGTTCCCATTCTAACTACAGTCTTGAAGCTGCTGTGCGCCGTGCTGCACAGATTACAGCAAATGAACACTGGCGACTTCTTTTAATGGCAGGTATAAAAGTATTCTTGATCAGTTATTTGTATAAGGATACAATCTATGACATGAACATTAAAGGGGTTCTTTGAGAAAACTGATAGTTATTGTGCACTTTATGTTTCATATTCTGGATACTGATGAAACAAGATGCTGCAGATGTTCTACCAGACGGTTGTGGCGAGTGTCCTCTTCTACGCGGTGGTGTGCTGGGGAGGCAGCATAAAGAAGAAGGACGTCTCACGCCTGGACAAACTGGTGAGGAAGGCAGGCTCTATTATAGGAATGAGGCTGGACAGTTTAACATCTGTAGCAGAGCGACGGGCACTAAGCAAACTCCTGTCAATCATGGAGAATCCACTGCATCCACTGAACAGTGTCATCTCCAGGCAGAGGAGTAGCTTCAGTGACAGACTTTTGTCACTGTCCTGCTCCGTTTCTTTGTATCAGTATACTGCTGCTGGATTATGTGAATTTCCCCTTGGGATTAATAAAGTATCTATCTATCTATCTGAAACGAATCACTTTAAAAAGATAAATTTGATACCTCTGTTCTTGCTTAATTTTTTCTGATTTGAGTGTTTTGCAATTTTATAATTATTTTTGGTCATCTTGAAGCCTCCCCAGATGTTTAATGAGAACCCCTAGTGGAACCACAGCCCCCTGGTTGACAACCACTGTTATAAAATACTAGAAGACTACTAATTTTGAGTAGAACCATATGTGACAGGACCAAAATTCATTATCAGCTCCTCACAACCCAGAACTGCATAAGCAAGTTATAAAATGGATTACTTTTTAACAAAATACATTAACACTGCCAAAACAGACAATCAGATTTTAATATGTTATTTGGGAAAGAGATGGAAGAAAAAGAACCTGTCACCAACTACAGCACATATCAAAGACCTGTCACTGCATGTACATTTAAAACAATACCATAAATGACAGCTTACCTTAACTCCTGTTGAAGTCATCTGAGATACGGATTTAAAATCACAAACAATAAATGCAACAAGGTAGGTGCTCATCCTGACACTGATATCAAAGTGGTCCTCATAAAGACCATCACCCAAGTGTACTGTTTTCACCTAAAAAAATAAGAGACAAATGAAAATGCAACACTCATCAACATCATCATCATTTTTCCTTCTACAATTCCAAGATTACATTTCAGCAATTTAAAAGGTATGAGTTATGAGGAGAGACTGAAGGAGCTGAACCTTTTTAGTTTAAGGAAACAGAGATTAAGAGGTGACATTATTGATGCGTTTAAAATTATAAAGGGAGTTAGTACAGTAGATCCCAATTGTCACTTTTGTTGTAGTCAGTTTTAAACTTTTTGAGGGCAACTTTTGCATAAATGTTAGGAAGTTTTCCTCATGTGCAGAACCACAGAAGCATGGAATAAATGGCCAAGTAGTGTGGGGGAGAATAGGCCTTTAGGGGTCTTCAAATCTCGACTTGATGTTATTTTGGACAATCTAGGTAAATAAAATGGACAAACATGTTGAGCTGAATGGCCTGCCCTAGTTACAATTGTTTAAATTTTCAATCTTTAATTGGCATCAAAAATATTTGGGCTTTAAATGTCTTAGTGAGGGTGGCACGGTGGTGCAGTGGGTAGTGCTGCTGCCTCGCAGTTAGGAGACCCGGGTCCTCCCTGCGTGGAGTTTGCATGTTCTCCCCGTGTCTGCGTGGGTTTCCTCCAGGTGCTCTGGTTTCCCCCCACAGTTAGGTGCATTGGTGATTCTAAATTGTCCCTAGTGTGTGTGTGTGCGTGCCCTGCGGTGGGCTGGCACCCTGCCCAGGGTTTGTTTCCTGCCTTGCGCCCTGTTTTGGCTGGGATTGGCTCCAGCAGACCCCCATGACCCTGTAGTTAGGATGTAGCGGGTTGGATAATGGATGGATGGATGTCTTAATGACACTAATAATTAAATAAATGGTTTGAATTTATAACTTAGTGTTTTGAAAACAAATCACACATCAATAGACAAGACATTTTAAAAGCAATGGATATATCTTTACCATTTTCTGTTTTTGTGTTTGCCTCTCAATGTTACGTGTTTAGTTTCATTCACTACAGGGCTCTCTGAACCATAATTGACACTTTTTCTGTACAAGGAGGCTTATAATTAGATCCTCTGTGCTTGTTAGCATTAAAGTCTTGACTAAAGAGTAAAACCTATTAAAATATTTTTTTATCAGAAAGTTAATTCATGCAAGGAACTGTCTGAGTTCTGTAATCCTTCCTTTTGCCTTCTTCTCACCCTGACCCCTCCCATTTGTGTCTGTTGCTATGCAGTGCTAATTATCAACCATCATGTGATAGGAGGAGGAGGGGAAATAAAAACATTGGGCCTCACTGGACTTTGTTTTGTATTTTTTTCAGCCTTAATTAGCACTCAGCAACCTGTGGCAACATACAGTGCATCCAGAAAGTATTCACAGCGCATCACTTTTTCCACATTTTGTTATGTTACAGCCTTATTCCAAAATGGATTAAATTCATTTTTTTCCTCAGAATTCTACACACAAAACCCCATAATGACAACATGAAAAAAGTTTACTTAAGGTTTTTGCAAATGTATTAAAAATAAAAAAATTGAGAAAGCACATGTACATAAGTATTCACAGCCTTTGCCATGAAGCTCAAAATTGAGCTCAGGTGCATCCTGTTTCCCCTGATCATCCTTGAGATGTTTCTGCAGCTTAATTGGAGTCCACCTTTGGTAAATTCAGTTGACTGGACATGATTTGGAAAGGCACACACCTGTCTATATAAGGTCCCACAGTTGACAGCTCATGTCAGAGCACAAACCAAGCATGAAGTCAAAGGAATTGTCTGTAGACCTCCGAGACAGGATTGTCTCGAGGCACAAATCTGGGGAAGGTTAGAGAAAAATATCTGCTGCTTTGAAGGTCCCAATGAGCACAGTGGCCTCCATCATCCGTAAGTGGAAGAAGTTCGAAACCACCAGGACTCTTCCTAGAGCTGGCCGGCCATCTAAACTGAGCAATTGGGGGAGAAGGGCCTTAGTAAGGGAGATGACCAAGAACCCGATGGTCACTCTGTCAGAGCTCAAGAAGTCCTCTGTGGAGAGAGGAGAACCTTCCAGAAGGACAACCATCTCTGCAGCAATCCACCAATCAGGCCTGTATGGTAGAGTGGCCAGACGGAAGCCACTCCTTAGTAAAAGGCACGTGGCAGCCCGCATGGAGTTTGCCAAAAGGCACCTGAAGGACTCTCAGACCATGAGAAACAAAATTCTCTGGTCTGATGAGACAAAAATTGAACTCTTTGGTGTGAATGCCAGGCGTCACGTTTGGAGGAAACCAGGCACCGCTCATCACCAGGCCAATACCATCCCTACAGTGAAGCATGGTGGTGGCAGCATCATGCTGTGGGGATGTTTTTCAGCGGCAGGAACTGGGAGACTAGTCAGGATAAAGGGAAAGATGACTGCAGCAATGTACAGAGACATCCTGGATGAAAACCTGCTCCAGCGTGCTCTTGACCTCAAACTGGGGTGACGGTTCATTTTTCAGCAGGACAACGACCCTAAGCACACAGCCAAGATATCAAAGGAGTGGCTTCAGGACAACTCTGTGAATGTCCCTGAAAAATGTAAATAATGTAAAAAATGTAAATGATGCAAATAATCTACTCTATATATATAAAATCCTACAGTAAGCCCAAAAGTGCAAAGATTTTGTGCAATGATTTTATGTGACATTTTTATGTCACTTTATTGTCACGCTTTAAATCGGCTTATTTTAAAACCTACATATATATGTTTGGCATCATTCTTTTCAGAATTTATCGAACTTTAACGTGATGTTAGATTTTCAGATTCTTATTCCGTTTTTAAATTATAAACTAACAAATATCAAGAACTCACATCCCGCGGGACGAGACTTTGTGCCAACAGATTTAACCACGCCTGGGGCTGGAAATAAAAGACAAAGAGTGGGACAGCTGCTGTGCAGGCTTTTAAATGTTTGAAGTGCCTTGCGAGATGAAGATCACGCGGCACAGCGGCAGCAGCAGCAGCAAAGAGGAGGTAAAAAAAACTGTATTTGTTTCCCATCATATCACCATTTAAGAGGGGTTTCGGAGGAGCAACCATGTCTCCTTGGGGTGCATTTAGCCAACCCGAGTGGCAGAGACGCAAAGTGGCTGGCACCTAGCGCAGGTCAGGGGGGTTGGCAAGCGAAGCGAGCAGGGGGAAACCCCCTAGTAAAAATATATAATTCTGTTTTTATTAATGCTATCATCAAACAATAGTATCATGTACTGTATCGACATACTCAATATTATACTACCTTTCCTTTTTGACTGCATCTTGTGTACACCCCTATTATGGTAGTCTCTCCCTCAAAATATATAACCCTGCAATATTCACATTCGCTACTCATCTCTACACAGTGATACATCATTATAGTTGGATAATGCTAAGAGATAGGATTGTATTGTACAATTTAACCTCGATTTGTTGTCATTGAAATTCTCCATGAAATTATCAGATTCAGGATTTGAAATTCACACCCACAAACTATCCTGTCTTCATCCATACCACTGAGCAACCAACACTAAATTAACTAATGAAGCTGGAACCAAAGCAAAAGTGATGAATCAGAGACCTTAGCGCAAAATTGACCAATCAAATTGACTGAGGAACCAAAGCAAAAGTTACAAATTAGATCAGAGTCAAACTGGCTAATCAGAGACCTACGAGCCACATTGACCAATAAAATTAATTGAGGAACCAAAGCAAAAATCACAAATAAGACCAAAGCTAAACTGACTAATCAGAGAACTCAGCTCCAAATTGACCAATCATATTAACTGAGGAACCAAAGCAAAACTGACAAATCAAACCAAAGCCAAACTGACCAGTCACATTGCTTATACAGACAGGACATACAGACCTTATCATTTTATTATATAATAGATAGCTTACAGACATTGTTAACAAACTGCTTTGGATTTGTTAATTCAACATGACCCTTTTCAGGTCAGGTTGTCCTGATCTGCACACCAGGAAAGATTTTGGCTACCAGACACTTTGTTGATTCACAGAAGTTTTTATTTTATTGTGAGAATTATTATGCTTATAGATTCAGAACATTTTGCCTTTTGGAAAAATATATATAAATTGAAAATCAAAAAGATGTAAATACCTTGGGCATGTTGGACAATGCAATGTGTTCAGCCCCTCGTCTTATCGTTATTGAATAGTTGGCCTTAAAAGCTGGCTCATCAAAACAAGGAAATGCCATTCGTGCTGAGGTGGGCTCAAAGTGGGTAGATGCTAATATTCTGAAAACAAAGCATAAAATTATTAGGTTTTGATATTTACTGATTTTTTCAAACAAATCTCTAATTTATTTAATACAAATCTCTAAGGGTTTGCTTCTTGGTTCCTCCCTGCGTGGAGTTTGCATGTTCTCCCTGTGTCTGCGTTGGATTCTTCCGGGTGCTCCGGTTTCCTCCCACAGTCCAAAGACATGCAGGTTGTGCATTGGCGATCCTAAATTGTCCTTAGTGTATGCTTGGTGTTTGGGTGTGTGTGCTTGGTGTGTGCCCTGTGATGGGCTGGCGCCCTGCTTGGTGTTTGTTCCTGCCTTGCACGCTGTGCTGGCTGAGATTGGCTCCAGCACACCCCCGTGACCCTGTGTTAGGATATAGCGGGTTGGACAATGACTGACTGACTGACTGACTGACAAATCTCTAATTCTTGTTTGAAGTGATTTTTAAACGTTATACTTTGATAAATACATATGCATTACAAAATTTTTTGATGTTCGTTAGAACAATAGAACAATTGTGACAAGAAAAGGCCATTCAGCTCAATAAGCTCATCAGTCTTATTCACCTGATAGTCCAACATAATATTAAGTCAAGAAGTGAAGGTCCCTAAAGTCCTAATCTCCACCACACTACTTTAGTAGGCATTTATTCCATGTGTCTGTGCTTCTTTGTGTGAAGAAAAGCTGTCTAACATTTATATGACATTTGCCCTTAACAAGTGCCCAATTGTGTCCCTGTGTTCTTGTTGCGGAATTTATTTCAGGTAACAGCTGGGTTTACTGTATATGCAATATGTGACGCGAATTTTGACTGGCAGTGTAATGGGTTAGTTCACCTACACGCTGGTTCCACAGTCACCATTTGTGTCACATGGTTGGAAATAGAGCGGTAATTTATATGTATATTTGCATCTATTTAATTTCTTTTTTGACTGGGTGGATATCAGCATATATGATTATATGTGTTTGTTGCTGGGTATAACTCAAGGTGTATTTAAATAAAAAAGTCTTCATAATTATTGTATTTTATTCAAGAACACTGTATTAGCCTAATATAAGGCATGCAAAATTGACAAAAGTAAACTCATGGGTCATTTATTCTCACTCCTTAAAAAATACAAAATGAACTGAACATGAACTAGTTCATAATAATAATAATTCTTTGCATTTATATAGCACTATTCTCACTACTCAAAGCACTCAGCAATTGCAGGTTAAGGGCCTTGCTCAAGGGCCCAACAGAGCAGAGTCCCATTTGGCATTTACAGGATTCGAACCGGCAACCTTTCAATTGCCAGTGCAGATCCGTAGCCTCAGAGCCACCACTCCGCAAAAATTGAAACTCTGAGCTAGTTCTGGTGAGGTGTGAACTTGCACAACACGGATGGACTGGTACAGTGGTGCTTGAAAGTTTGTGAACACTTTAGAATTTTCTAGATTTCTGCATAAATATGACCTAAAACATCATCAGATTTTCACTCAAGTCCTAAAAGTAGATAAAGAGAAACCAGTTAAACAAATTAGATAAAAATATTATACTTGGTCATTTATTTATTGAGGAAAATGATCGAATATTACATATTTGTGAGTGGCAGAAGTATGTGAACCTTTGCTTTCAGTATCTGGTGTGACCCCCCTTTGCAGCAATAACTGCAACTAAACGTTTCCGGTAACTTTTGCTCATTCCTGCACACCGGCTTGGAGGAATTTTAGCCCATTCCTCCGTACAGAACAGCTTCAACTCTGGGATGTTGGTGGGTTTCCTCACATGAAATGCTCGCTTCAGGTCCTTCCACAACATTTCGATTGGATTAAGGTCAGGACTTTGACTAGGCCATTCCAAAACATTCACTTTATTCTTCATTAACCATTCTTTGGTAGAACGACTTGTGTGCTTAGGGCCGTTGTCTTGCTGCATGACCCACCTTCTCTTGAGATTCAGTTCATGGACAGATGTCCTGACATTTTCCTTTACAATTCTCTGATATAATTCAGAATTCATTGTTCCATCAATGAAGGCAAGCCATCCTGGCCCAGATGCAGCAAAACAGGCCTAAACCATGATACTACCACCACCATGTTTCACAGATGGGATAAGGTTCTTATGCTGGAATGCAGTGTTTTCCTTTCTCCAAAAAGAACACTTTTGATTTAAACCAAAAAGTTCTATTTTGGTCTCATCCGTCCACAAAACATTCTTCCAATAGTTACTTAGTAATAGTAATCTTTAGCAAACTGCAGAAGAGCAGCAATTTTTTTTTGGAGAGCAGTGGCTTTCTCCTTGCAACCCTGCCATGCACACCATTGTTGTTCAGTGTTCTCCTGATGGTGGACTCATGAACATGAACATTAGCCAATATGAGAGAGGCCTTCAGTTGCTTAGAAGTTACCCTGGGGTCTTTTGTGACCTCGCCGACTATTACACGCCTTACTCTTGGAGTGATCTTTGTTGGTCGACCACAACTGGGGAGGGTAACAATGGTCTTGAATTTCCTCCATTTGTACACAATCTGTCTGACTGTGGATTGGTGGAGTCCAAACTCTTTAGAGATGGTTTTGTAACCTTTTCCAGCCTGATGAGCATCAACAACTCTTTTTCTGAGGTCCTCAGAAATCTCCTTTGTTCATGCCATGATACACTTCCACAAACGTGTGTTGTGAAGAGCAGACTTTGATAGATCCCTGTTCTTTAAATAACACAGGGTGCCCACTGACACCTGATTGTCATCTTATTGATTGAAAACACCTGACTCGAATTTCACCTTCAAACTAACTGATCATCCTAGAGGTTCACATACTTTTGCCACTCACAAATATGTAATATTCAATCATTTTCCTCAATAAATAAATGACCAAGTATAATATTTTTGTCTCATTTGTTTAACTGGTTTCTCTTTATCTACTTTTAGGACTTGAGTGAAAATCTAATGATATTTTAGGTCATATTTATGCAGAAATATAGAAAATTGTAAAGGGTTCACAAACTTTCAAGCACCACTATATATGTCTTCAAACCTGACCATATGTGTAGTAATGAATAAGTCCCTTAGGTCATATTGTTTGTTTTGTATCCCTTTTTTATCATCATTATTAGCACATTGTGTAGATTTTCTGTCCTTTTTTTTGTAAATTTTCTTTTTGTTTTATTATTTAGTTTTGTTATTACTGGTGCTCACATGGGTGACGAACCTTTACAGATTCACAAATCCTTTCTTTGTCTGTGTTATGTTACGTCATCAGTGTGAGCCTCTCCCAGTGTTTGTTGTGTTAACTGTAAGAGAAGGAATTGTACCGGCAGAGTTTGAGCACTCATATATTATATATCTGTTTTAATATTTCAGCCTATTAATAATAAAATATTAACAGATAAAGGAGTTCAGTGTGGTTTCCTTACCCCTTTGTGGCCGTTCACCCGAAGCGGCACATTGTGAGTTACAATGCAGAAGTTTCAGAGGTTAACTGGATTCAAAGCCAGAGCACAGCAGTACAGCATGTGCAGTGAACAACAGTAACAATGGGAGAACTTAAAGTCACATGCAATCGCATTCGCTTTCTTTCCTCCCTCATACTGCTTGAGCACCTTAATTTTTGTGTCAAGATCAATTGTCTTTTTTCCTGTAATTGTAAGACAATTGTAACTGAACATAGGTAGTCAAAACCATTGCAGGTAACAAACTGAGACAGAGATGAATGAGTCATGGCATAGAGAGCTAGTGTGGCGAAAACTGTCATTTGCCCATGAGACGCAGCAAATGTGTGTACCTGTAAGCGATAATAAATTGATAATAATTTATCTCATTTAGTTAACTGGTCTTTTTTATTAAAATGTATTAACACAGATACTTTTTTTAATTTCTTCATTGACCCCAAAACACAGAAACTACGAAATAACAGCTCACTTAAATTAGGCTAGGAGTCCAATTAAAAACAGAAGTGGTTTGGAATAAAAACCTGCAGCCCCCGGGGGTCCCCAAGACTGAGTTTGAGAACCACTCTACTGTACTAATCCCTTTCATGATTTTAAACAGGTATATAGCTATAGCATTGTATTTTTAGCTTTCCTTCCTTTTCAACATGGAAATATTATTTAGGTATTTTTCCTAAACTTTTCCTGAAATATTTTTCTCCATAAGCTAAAGGAAGCCATGTACTGATGTAATCTGTCTCTGACATCATAGAGCATTACTAGAGAGTCCTTTATCGAGTCTGGTATCTCTGTAGCTCAAAACCTCTACCCTGGAGCTCCAAGTATCCTGTGTTGACTTAATCGACAGTCATCATTATTTGAATCAGATAACTCTCCCACAACCCAAATCTTAGCCATAGTGTAACCAGGCAAAGCTTTTGAAGTCTGCAGCCAGACTCTAGAAAATGGCTCACCCCAGCCTTCCTCAGGCTTTTTTTGATATGCTTTATTAATCCTTGAGGGGAAATTGTCTTTTCACATGAAGTCTGGAGGTCAGAGTGCATGGTCAGGCATTGTACAACGCCCCGGGATAGGCAAATCACAGCAAACAAGTCCCAGTTTAATATTCAGAAGACTAATCCAAGCAAAAGACTAAAGGCAAAAAAAAGCAAAACAGTGAATCCAAATAGAAAACTATACTTATAAACAAATGATCTCCTACTCCTGAGCCTTCACAGCCCACTTTTTATAGCCAGAGGGAGGTCTAAGGAGTTGTAATGTTAGAGATGCCCTACGTCTTGGGCAACCACCCACAAAGCACACAGAACATTAGAACTTTTAAAGGAACAGTATACAATTGTAGAAGTACAAATGATACCAACAGAAATAACATAAAGACATGAAAAATAGTAACTCAGAATTGACAAATACAACTATAAAACATAAAATATACATAAATTAACAGTGATACATAACAAGGCCAAGCTTACAACCTGTAATGGTGGTGCATAGAAAAACTAAAGAACAAAAAAAGAGTTATAAAAGATTATAAAGATTATATAAGAAGAAATGAAATAAGGTAAAAATACAAAAGGTTGCCTCAAAAAAGGAAACAAAAAATAACCAAAACCAAGGTGTAAGATTAAAACCTTTTATTAAGTAGAAAGTTCCTAAATAAGAAAAGGTCCCTCAATGGTTGAAAAATGCCCACAGGAGAGGGAAACTGTCAACCACAGCTAGTCAAAAAACGGAAAACCTAGAAACTTCATGAATAAAAAGATTATTCATCTAAAAAAAAAAAAAAAAAAGACACAAAAGGCAATGCTTACAAAATAAGTAATCCAAACTGCAATCACGGTTACTCAGTCCCGATATGAAATCCAAGAGGTGAAGTCAAAAGCCGCATAACGTCACAGAAATACAGAATATCACAAATGCATTAGAATAATCACAGATTCAACTAAACTCACTACACCAAAGGTGCTTTAACAATGAATCGCAAGGGACTGTGGATTTTCCTCAGGCTTTGTAGGATAGATATCAGTCTATTGTGGTAATGAGCAAGTGTCCCAGCCTCTTGAGGGACCACCGACAAAACATAATCAACATAACTGAAGATACTTTCACAATCTACACTGTTAACATACAAAAACAGACAAGAGAGACATTAAAACCGCATTTGAACGGCATTTTGGGGGAACCCTGACTGAAACATGACAAAAACATCAACAATAGCAGTACGTTAATAAAAACTGAAATAATCAAAAAAGAAAACTTACAAAAATCACATAGAAACTTCAAAGAAGAGATTGAAACAAACATAAGCAGGAGCTGTAGTCAGCCAAACTGAGGCCAACTGGTAGTGTATATAGGTCTACTTAGGCCACACCTGAATGCCCTTTTACATGAATAGCAAAGAAAGGGGCCAGGGTAGAATTACAAAGAGAAAGAGGAAATTTACATGATTTACAAAAAAATGAAAAACATAGCAAAGCTGTTATATTACAGCCAGGTTATTTGTATTCCTCTGATTTGTTTATTTTTTTTAATAATTTTATTGTTGTTTATGCTATGTTTGAATTATTATTTTTAATGTATTTGTGTTATTTCTGGTAGTTTTGTTTAAATTTGTTAATTATGTAGCTTCTTTAAGGTAGCATCCATTCCTTGTACGTTTTGGGTAGGGCCCAACCGGAAGTCACTGTTGCTGGGCCCTCCCTCATGTTATAAATGGTATTCAGAAGGAGAGATCCAGTAGAAGATTATTGAATTGATGTAGGAGTTTACAATATTGTTATTCTTGATTCTGCAGGTTATTGACATTATTTTTCTCCTCTCTTTAGATTTTGTATGTCCCCCTATAATGATTCTTCCATTATACAGGTACATGTTAAAAGTTTAAACTGTTTGGCTATTTTAGGCTTGGTTGGCTGGCCAAAGTGGCAAACAAAGGTGCCCGGTATTACTTAAGACAGTTAACACCATTAAAATTGAAAGGTGCTTTTATATTCATATTTGACAGTGATATTTCACACAATTTTTCTCAATAACAATTACTTACCTTGTTTCACCATCTTTTGAATGATATGTACTCTTGTAGAACCCATGAAAGCCCTCTGATAAGTTGGCGGCATAACTGAGGTACACAAAGTATTTTTTCCCTGCCAGTAATGTATTTGTTGAGAGCAGGGCTATCTGTTCATGTGGTGGGTACTCCAGCACTTGCAAGGCTACCCCCAGTGAACTGTCATCCATATCATCTTCTATGCTTGCCTTGACGATCTGGAGGTGCTTGCTGTGCAGGATCACCGTGTTGGTATTATGGGTCACATCAACTTCAATCTTGGCGGATCCAGTAAATTTCAGAGTTGTCAGGTTTGGGTGTATTAACAAATTATAATGGACTGGAAAAATGTTATCAGGGAGTCTACGTTCAGCCCATGGGAATGGCTGACCATTAGTAGCCACTGTAGCATAGTTGTGGCTGCCATACACAGCATCAGTGGCAAAAATCAGAAGTAGGTGCAGAAATGTATTTGTAAATTTCATCTTAATTACTGAGTAACTTCACAGAATGCTTTTATGGATCAATACGTAGGATGTAGCAGCACATTAGGGGCATAACAATATTGGGGTGACAGGAATACTTCTCAGCCAATTACAACCAGGACCTAGAACAAAGAGACACAATAAAAACAACTGGTTACACACACAGAAAGTTCTATAAACATTTGGAAAAGAAAGAGTCAGTCTTTATAAAGAGAAACACACAATTGATTAGTCCGTTGTCTATTGCTTGACTCTGTATGTGTTAACTGAAATGATGATGCACTAGTATGTGCGAGGAGAGTGAGGCGAAGTACAGGCAATCCCACAGCAACTTTTCTAAGTGAGCAGAAAACATGTTCTCTTCTGCCAAAGAGCTTTTTGTCAAAAGTAGAAACTAAACTTGAAAATGAAGCTGCAAAGGAAAAAAACAGCTACAGTGGTGTGAAAAACTATTTGCCCCCTTCCTGATTTCTTATTCTTTTGCATGTTTGTCACACAAAATGTTTCTGATCATCAAACACATGTTACCATTAGTCAAATATAACACAAGTAAACACAAAATGCAGTTTTCAAATGATGGTTTTTATTATTTAGGGAGAATAAAAATCCAAACCTACATGGCCCTGTGTGAAAAAGTAATTGCCCCCTTGTTAAAAAATAACCTAACTGTGGTGTATCACACCTGAGTTAAATTTCCATAATTATAAAGTCATTTCTAAAGCTTTGGGACTCCAGCGAACCACAGTGAGAGCCATTATCCACAAATGGCAAAAACATGGAACAGTGGTGAACCTTCCCAGGAGTGGCCGGCCGACCAAAATTACCCCAAGAGCGCAGAGACGACTCATCCGAGAGGTCACAAAAGACCCCAGGACAACGTCTAAAGAACTGCAGGCGTCACTTGCCTCAATTAAGGTCAGTGTTCACGACTCCACCATAAGAAAGAGACTGGGCAAAAACGGCCTGCATGGCAGATTTCCAAGACGCAAACCACTGTTAAGCAAAAAGAACATTAGGGCTCGTCTCAATTTTGCTAAGAAACATCTCAATGATTGACAAGACTTTTGGGAAAATACCTTGTGGACTGATGAGACAAAAGTTGAACTTTTTGGAAGGCAAATGTCCCGTTACATCTGGCGTAAAAGGAACACAGCATTTCAGAAAAAGAACATCATACCAACAGTAAAATATGGTGGTGGTAGTGTGATGGTCTGGGGTTGTTTTGCTGCTTCAGGACCTGGAAGGCTTGCTGTGATAGATGGAACCATGAATTCTACTGTCTACCAAAAAATCCTGAAGGAGAATGTCCAGCCATCTGTTCGTCAACTCAAGCTGAAGCGATCTTGGGTGCTGCAACAGGACAATGACCCAAAACACACCAGCAAATCCACCTCTGAATGGCTGAAGAAAAACAAAATGAAGACTTTGGAGTGGCCTAGTCAAAGTCCTGACCTGAATCCAATTGAGATGCTATGGCATGACCTTAAAAAGGCGGTTCATGCTAGAAAACCCTCAAATAAAGCTGAATTACAACAATTCTGCAAAGATGAGTGGGCCAAAATTCCTCCAGAGCGCTGTAAAAGACTCATTGCAAGTTATCGCAAACGCTTGATTGCAGTTATTGCTGCTAAGGGTGGCCCAACCAGTTATTAGGTTCAGGGGGCAATTACTTTTTCACACAGGGCCATGTAGGTTTGGATTTTTTTTTCTCCCTAAATAATAAAAACCATCATTTAAAAACTGCATTTTGTGTTTACTTGTGTTATATTTGACTAATGGTTAAATGTGTTTGATGATCAGAAACATTTTGTGTGACAAACATGCAAAAGAGTAAGAAATCAGGAAGGGGGCAAATAGTTTTTCACACCACTGTATATAAGGCATAAAAGGCTATTAACTCCAAAGTGAATTATACAGCGTATGAGAGCATGAAAGCATCAATTAAAAAGGATATTAGGAAGTCTAAAAGGTAGTTAGAGAGGACTATAGCAGAAAAAGCAAAAGATGACCCACAGAGATTCTTTCAGTATTTTAGTAGTAAAATAACAGTAAAGGAGGTGGTAAAGTGCATCAGGAATAGTAAATGGGAATTACAACAAACAGAGAAAAACAGTCTAAACAGTCTAAACTTGCATTTTTCTGAGGATTTTACACATTAGGAAGTAGATAAAAGTGGTAAAAAGCACTACTAAAGAGGTACTGGGTGATTTGTATATTGTAGAGGGAGAAGTGCTGCTCAGATTAAATAGGCTACAATGAAATAAATCACCAGGACCAGATAATATTTATTCTTGAGTTCTTAAGGCTGTTATTAAGAACATATATAAACCCTTGACACATATTTTTAGGAAGTCACTGAACATAGGGGAAATTAAGGACTGGAAAATGGCAAATATCATCCCATTATGTAAAAAGGGTGACAGGGCAGATTCAAGCAACTATAGGCCAGTAAGCTTAACATCACAGGAAAATTAATGGAAGGAATTATTAAGGATTAGATTTAGCAACATATGATAAGGACAGGAGTTATTCTGAACAGTCAGCATGGGTTTAGACATGGGGGGGGGGAAGGGGGTTGGGGGTCGCGTTTTACAAACATGCTGGAATTCTATGAGGAAGCAACAAAAGTATATGACCATAATGGTGTAGATGATATTATGTATCTTGACATTTTTAGATAGCATTTGATAGGCTCCCACATGAGAGGTTGGATATCAAACTTAAAGAAGTGGAAGTTCAGGATGTGGTGTGTAGATGGGTGCAGAATTGGCTCAGACACAGAAAGCAGAGTGTTATGGTGCAAGAAACCTCATCAGAATTGGCTGAATGGTGTCCCAAGGGGTCAGTGGTAAGGCCGCAGCTCTTTTTAATCAGCACAAATGATTTGGACAAAAATACAAATAACAAGCTGGTTAAGTTTGCAGATGATACCAAGACAGGTGGACTGGCAGATGAGATGAAAAATGCTAATTAAAACAAAAGTGGGTGATCTGTAAATTCTGTTCATCCTGTACTTTATGGAAAACACTACTAAAACATTTTATGCTTTACCTTGTAAATTTAATTGTTTTCCTTTAAATGTACACTCATGTCAAATCTGATGACTGTCACACACTCCGTAAACGAGTGTTTTCCGCTGTGTAACATCACTATTTCTTTTTAAGCATTTGAACACTGAAGACACAAGTTGGTTAAGTTATTCCCCACTAATCCATTATTCTGCTGTGCAACTGTATGGGAGTTTTAATCTCATGCCTGTGCTGTCTGCTTACCTAGCTATGCACTTGTAATCCAGGCAGAATGTGGTTTGCTGTCGCCCTCCTGGAAAAGATGGCTTCTGGATGGCATCATATGTTACTCCAAACTTTGTACATATCTTTCTGTATTACTGGTGCCCTAGCAGATGTGCAAGATACCCATACCATGGATACTGACATACCCTACCATATCATGATGGACATTTGCTTTTGGACCTGATGCTGATAACAGCTTGCCTGGTGCTTTTCCTCTTTTGCCCGGAGAATACAATGGCTGTGTTTTCCTAAAGCTATTTAAAATGTTGACAGATCAGACCACATGAGAGATCATGATGAGACCAAATCCAGAGAAGTTGGTGTTGCATCTGTATAGTATTAAAGTATGGCTCCTACTTTGCATAGAAAACCTTTAACTTGATGTTTGGTCTCGTCCGATGCGAGAGATGGACGTCTAAAGTGGAGCTCCGCTAGCAGTGGTGTTATTTTTCATATTATTTGCTTATTATCCTGAGATATCCTGTATTTATTCAACCCGAGAGGGACTGCTACAGTATA
>JANRMT010062835.1:24500916-24513462 GCA_026402145.1 Polypterus bichir lapradei | reverse complement strand
GCAACTCCTAACGGGAGCAGCTGAAAAAAGAAGAAGATAGCAATTATCTTAAAGAAATAGCATGAAGGCTTAATAAATGTCAGAAGCATGTTCAGGTACACCAGGAAACCAGATAAATGTCAAGTGAACAACATAATGCGCAGGGAAATAAAAGAATTGGTTTAGGAAAAATGCTGAGATGGTCAAGTAAATAAAGAATATACCAGAAGAAAAGCTGATGTAATATACAAAATGCACTGAAGGATGAATAAGAGATGACTAAGAAATCAGCAGATGTCCTATAAGGTGGAGTGGTGGCTCTGAGGCTAGGGATCTGCACTGGCAATCAGAAGGTTGCCAGTTCAAATCCCGTAAATGTCAATAGGGACTCTGCTCTGTTGGGCCCTTGAGCAAGGCCCTTAACCTGCAATTGCTGAGCGCTTTGAGTAGTGAGAAAAGCGCTATATAAATGCAAAGAATTATTATAAACAACGAGAATGGACAGTTGTTATATGCGCAGATATTTCAAGAGTGGTAGCTCACCTCAAAAGGTATAAAAAGAACCGGAATATAATAGACTTTAAATTTTATATAAATCATTTGGGTGTAAACCAATGAGCCAACCAAAGTAAAGTGTATGTATTGATTGACCCTGTATGTAAATTCAATAGCTTATAAAGTGAACCTCTATTCTTTGTTTCTCTAATCATTCTGACCCTGATGTAATGGACTGCTTCTGACGAATGCTCCCTCCAAGACATTTTGCTGAGGAGTAATTAAGATACAATGAACAGCTTTTCTCCTGCCTGATTACTTGAATTGTCCTGTTAAAGGATGTTTCTTTCTTTAATAAGATGTTAAATTTTCGACCACACACTATAGTCGAAACACACACCAGAATGACTAAAAAGGAAGAACATTAAAAAGAAACAAAAACTTCTAACTTGACAGTCACAATCACAGTGAAGTGTCACACAAGTGTATTGCCATTGCTATAAAGGAACCCCAGCCACGTTTCTTGACACACCTCTTGCTGAATGATTCATTGGCTGAAAGTCCTCAGTGTCGGTGTGTCAGAGAGAGGATGTGCGGCATTGTTCGTAATGGTACTCAGTTTTTTTTTCATTCTCTCCTTTGCTTTGACTATCAGAGCATCCAGAGTGTGTCCTATAACTGAGCCAGCCCTTTAATTAGCTTGTTCATTCGGTGGGTCACTCTTGAAGTGATGTTACCCACCCAGCACACCGCAGCACAGAAAATCCCACTGGCCATTACAGAATTGTAGAAGATGTGCAGGATGTCACTTCCCACATTAAAGTTAGCACAGTCTCCTAACCAAAAAGAGACTGTTCTCCCCTTTCATATATAGTTCCTCTGTGTTACAAGACCAATCCAACCTGTCATTGATGTGGACCATCAAGAACTTTTTGGACTTCACCACCTCTACATCCACTCCCTATATAGTGACCAGACATTGAGGCCCTTTGGTGTGATGAAAGTCAGTAACCAGTCCCTTGGTTTTGTTAATGTTTAGTTTAATTCTTTCTGCACCAAGAAACAAAGTTCTCCATCTGACTCCTATACTCTGTCTATACTCTGTCCCATCCCCTTTATCATACACACCACATGTGCAGAATCATCTGAAAATTTCTGAAACTGACATGACCTGGTGTTATACTTGTAGAGTTAGGTGAACAGAGCAAAGACAAAAGGAGACAAGACTGTTCCTTGAGGTGCTCCAGTGCTGCTCACATCTGTATAAGAGACACAGTCCTTGAGTTTCACAAACTGCGGTCTACCCAACAGAGTTCCATTATCCAGAACACCATAGACTTACCCACCTGTGTATCCCTGAGCTTACCCTTTAACAGAAATGGCTGGATGGTACTGAAAGCACTGAAGAAGACAAAAAAAAACATCATCCTCACAGTACTGCCAGCTTTGTCCAGTTAAGAATAAGCCTTGTGGAGCAGACAGATAATTGCATCGTCTACTCCAATCTTTGTCCAGTAGGTAAACTGCAGTGGGTCCTGGTGGAGTCATATAGATCCACAACCAGCCTCTCAAAGGTCTATTATGTAGTGAAGTGAAGACAAAAACCAGTAAGAGGAGAAGCAGAACATTGACCCATGCCATGAAAACTAAACCAGCATACATTAGAATGTGTTGACCAGCATCGTTTATGACAGTATTCCATGTTGTATCCATTGATTTGCCACACCTCTTTATTGTGCTTCTGCCTTTTGGCATATTACAGATGTTATTGACTATAATGAATGAATAAAAGTTTATTGCCTGCTCTTTTAGCTTACATTTAGTATTTGTTCTTTCCTGCCATCTTGGGTATAAATGAATAAAGAAGAGACATTCTCTAATGGGAGAAGTGAAGTACAGTGGCAGTCAATTCTGAGTGTAGGTCAGATCCGTAGTTCCTGCGGCGAGTGTATTGAGAATTCTGGGCTGTCTCTCCTTCCATGCCAAGTGAGTGTAAGGATAAGAAAACAAGAGTTATAGTGAAGAACATAGAGTATGTGTGGATTGACATAACAAAGAATCTGGGTGTGGAAATATAAGTATCTTGTATCTTTGTTTTTGGACAGGGTCACTCCAAAACATTTTCATGGTAAAACACTTGAATATTTTTTAGGTTCACTGTCCATTTTTGTGTGTTCAAGCTGTAGGTGTTGGTAAGTAAGGAAGGATTAAGAACGGGTCAAACGCATGAAATCTCTCAGTTCAAAAGTTAGTTTTAAAAGGTTTTGTGAAAATTCGAAGCAAATTGCCCACATAAGAATAAAAAAAAGGTCAAACTTGCTGTTTCTATACTTAAAGATGTTTTTCTTCACCTTCAGTACGCTCTAAACCAGGGGTCCTCAATCACGGTCCTGGAGGGCCGCAGTGCCTGCAGGTTTTTGCTCCAACCCATTTACTTAATAAGAAGCACTTATTGCTCAAGTAACACTTCTGTTTCACTTTAGCTGTGTCACACCTTAAGATTTTAAACCCTTATTGGTTATTTTAGTCTTAAACCGCTGTATTCTTGGTTTTTAATTGCTCATAATTAGCAATAACATGCAAATGACAAAAGAAACCAGCATTTCTCCGTATAGCTTGTTACCATTTACACCTGTGTGTATTTATTAGGCACTATTGGGTTTATTGAAATACTTGGAAGGAAAGTGAAGAGAAAAAAGTGAAGGACTGGGAATTACTCATCCATTTTAGCCTTCAAATCATTTGGATGATATCCTTAGAAAGGGGAAGAAAATCTAGGATATGAGAATGACCTGACGTAGCAGAATTAAATCACTAACAAGCCATGAAATTAAATTATTGGCAAGAATTGCTTTCTAATTAAGCAACCGGGTTAGAACAAAAATCTGCAGCCACTGCGGCCCTCCAGGACTGTGATTGAGGACCCCTGCTCTAAACGTACGGCACTGCACATTCAATAGAGCATGTTGCGCTACATACTATGGGACACGTTAAAGCATGGTTTAAAACCGTGTGACTTCCATACCTTACTCTCGGCAGGACAGGTCACTAACTGAGACTAATCTATAGTCAGAGAGACAAGAAATAGTTAGAATATACCAATTTAATTCAGCTTGTGAAGGTTATAAGTACCTTCCATAGACTATGCACTAATACATAGGCAAACGTTTAATATAACTCAAAAATTAGCAAATGGCTCTTACACAACCTTTTCTTTTGTCAAACTTTCTTAAGCTTTGCAATAACCAAGACCATTAATCAGGTTGGTGAAGTGTGGCAACTTGTTGCTTTTTGATAGCATTTGCAAGTATGAATTTCACTGTATTATACATGAAACAATTATTACTCTGTAAACTCTATAAACCTATAAATGAACATATCCAAACCACATGTTAAAGCAGATCAAATCAGCGGTAACATAACATTGAAACTGTATTTGCATGCTAACCAATTACCATTATCTCTGTGATAATGTCGATATGCCAAAGCCACGTCTGTGATAAGCTGAACACATTATGTAGTAAGGCTTGTGGTAATAAGACAGATATTTAAACTGAACAATAAACAAGTACTTACAGACAGAGAGAGAGACTCAAAAGTCTCTGAAAGGGAATGGCGGCTAAGTCAAACACAGGGCCTCAGTTTGTTAAGAAGGAATTAAGTTACGACAAGAAAGAAAGTTCAAATTGTCAGCAAAATACTGTACAGTGAATGCAAATATATCAAAATATCTGCCTGCATTATAAACAAAAGACATTACAGTGGCATTTCCTGCATCAGAGGAAATTAAAACTAGTACAAGAGTTAAAGCTTTTTCTATGTTATTGTAGTGTTTTTCTTGATATTTCTTGATATATCTGTAGCAATAATTGAAATGATTATGATGCACCTTAGCAATAAGACAGTTAAATTCCAAATAAAAATAAATGGCCATTAAATTTAACCAACAAGTAAATGAAGAAAAAGGGACTGAATGGAGAGAACAAAAAATTAAGGAATTCAGGGAGAAAGTCCAACACTCCTCAGCCTCCCAGGTTATGCCTATGAAAGGTTCCTGGAATGAAGACTCCATCCAACAGTTGAGCCAAAGACACAGGAGGAACAACATGGATTCCTTCCTGGTAATGGGAGAGTACGCCAGCTCTTCTCCCTTAGACAGTTTCTGGATTGTGCACGGGTGTTTCATAACCCAGTCTCCGTGTATTTTGTAGATTTTGAAAAAGCATATGACCATGTCCCTCGGCATTTGTTGTGGGAGGTGTTGCAGGAATAAGGGGTAACATGGCCGCTCTTGCATGCTGTTCATCTTGGCATTAAGTCATATTTCATTTACTGTGGATCTCAGGCTCTGTCAAGGCTGTGTCTTGTCACCACTTGTTTGTGGCTTTCATGGACAGGATATCAAGGCATAGCTGAGGATGTCCAGTTGGGTAGGCTAAGAGTGACATTATGCTTTATGCAGATTATGTTGTCCTATTTGCCTTATCGGACTGTGACCTTCAGTATGCAAACTAGCAATTTGCTGCTAAGTGTGAAGCAGCTGGGATGAAGATCAGCACCTTCAAGATTGAATTCATGGCTCTCTCTTGGAATAGAGTAGATTGCTATTTAACATGAAGGGGAACAAATGCCTTTAGTGGAGGAGTTCAAGTATCTTGGGATTTGTTCATGAGTGATAGAAAAAGAGAACGTGAAATCGACAAATGCATTGGGGCAGTGGCAGATGCTCTGTGGGCACTGTACTAGTTCATGGTGGTGAAGCAGAGGCTGAGTCCACAGACAAAGCTTTCGGTTAACCAGTCTGTCTATACCCCTGTCCTCACCTATGGTCACGAGCTAGGGGTAATAATCGAAAGAATGAGGATACACGTACAAGAAGCAGAAATTAGGTTTCTTTGCAGGGTTGGTGAGACAACACTCCGTGATACACTGAGAGGTTCAATGATTCTGGAGAGCCTGAGAGTAAAGTTTGGGCTCCTCCAGATTGAGAGGAGTCAGAAGAGGTGGTTTGGGCCTGTCATAAGGATACTCCCTTCTGGGCAGCTGCGAATACTCCACTGGGTGGAGACCCTACGGCAAACCCAGGACCTGCTGGATGGATGATATCTCTTGGCTGTCTTGAAAATGCCTGGTAATCCCCAGGAAGACCTGGGCTGACTTGCTTGGGCTGTTACCACTGTGATCAACACTAGGAAAAGCACTTTCAGAAAATGAAATGATTTGAAATGGTAAGAGATATATGAATTTTAATCATGTCATAGAGAGATTGGGTGCCTACGATGATAGGTAAGCTATATGTGCCACAGCCACTAAACCATTATCCTGCGTCACACACTTGCAGATAAAGGGCCTGAAGTACACTGACTCTTTGTCTCACTTCTCTGCAGACCAGATAGGGGAAATTCTGCCTGGCCCTGAATGTCACTTCCAGTCCCAGTCTTGATGACACCGATTCCTGTACCGGCCACATTGATGACATCATTTCCTCTGCTTGCCTTTAAAGCTGCCATCTTTGTGCTATCAAATCAATTCTGTTCTGGACTCTGATCTGTCCACGTCATTACAATAATTATTCCTGTTTTGCAGCCAGGAAGTAATATATGGGTGGCTGCCCCAAACCTTTCTGTGGTCTTTTTATCAGTTGTGTGACACCTGCCAGCCTGAACTAATGCTAGAGTTTTAAGTGATGAAATCCTGACGACAAAAACGCAGCTAAGCAAATGACTGTTGCTAGAGCATTTCCCAGAGAAATTACACAAAGTTCATCTATTGTATCAAAACTAAGCACGTGGGCATTCAGAACATGGTATCATAATTGTAGACTTTTAATCACAGCAGCGTCAATTACAAGGCAGGAACCAACTCTGGGCAGGAAGCAAGTCCATACATAACAGATCCATATTGAATTAATTCAGAATTGACAATCAACATAAAACATGCATTTTTGTTATATATGATGACACTGGAATTCCACCACAATGCAACATATGGATCGAGGGAGAACATGTAAACTTTGCAAAGGCAGTGACCAGGACAAGTATCAAACCTCAACAACATCTCACCACCAGATTCTGGATAGATATTAAGCAAATCATATTTCCTTACTTCATTTAAGCTAACTAAATGCTGTCAAAATTCCAAAATAATGACATTGACGAGTCGAAACAGAAGGAGGTCATTTGTCCCAATCAGGCACACTGAGAACTTCATCTTGTCCATTAGTTGAAGTGCTTTTGTCCATAGGCTACGAAAACCAAGAACACTTACACCAGGTTAATGCACTCCATCTCCCAAAATCACCCTCCATCAGCACATGTTCAGGCTTTGTTGTTGAGATGCCTAATAAGAATGGCGCCTCCCAGCCCAGAATGATCACAAGGTGACCAAAAAATGAAAAATGCATAATGATAATCAAAGAATGAAAAGAAATTACAGAAACTCTGGGCTTTCCTATCCAGTGTGTTTTTTTATTAGGTGGGAAAGCATTCCCTCTTGCCCACCCATCCAATGCCAAAATAAATAGCCCCTTGCTCACCTCCCTTTCTCCTATGCCTCACTTTTTCTCTTTTCCTCCCACTACTTAGACCTTTCCAAACTGTAACCCAAACTAGTTTCTTATTTTAAAGTAGCGTTACATCCCTTGCACCTCTCACCACTGGCCAGGTTCAGAATTACCTCTGAGATTTGGTCATTGAGACTACAGCACCCACGATCCTTCCATAGACCTCCACAGCCCATAAGCTATGAGGACTCACTGGTATTCTCTGGCTACCTTACGTGAAAGGACCACACAATTCTACTCCTTCAAGCCAGGGACTCTGCTCCTCAATTTAATAAGCTGATGGGCCGTTGGCCAGTGGTCCTGGTCCTCAACTATAAAAGAACCGCAGTTAATCCCACGCTTGAACTGTATGCTACTCTCTGTCAGGCAAGCAGTATTCTACCTTCTTGCCTACATTCCATGGTCTCTCTCTGTCTCTTTCCAACATCCTTATCCATTGTTCATCTTCTCTATACTGTAGTTTCACATGGTGGAAAGTTGTACGTTTTAAAGGTCAGACATGTCAAGTACAGCACAACTCCAATGGGAACACATTTAAAGGCAGAATGGGAAAGCATATTGATGTGAAAATTCACCATTTATCTCTTCTATCTCCAGCCCAGAAAACTGGGACCTAGAAGGAGAATCGCGAACTGACAACAGCCCAGCCTTATTCCCATGTTGTCCAGTTCCTATGCCTTACAATCAGCCACTAATCTAACAAGATATTAGCCTAGAAAAGACTGCTGAAAAAAGTACAATGGTGCTGCCCAACTTGTACTTCAACTTCTTTCCTTTGCCAAATAACGTTCTTTATTTTCACATCATTCAGGTCATAACCTCCTTTCTCCTGTAGTGGTTTCTCTGCCAATTGCCTTTATAGGACATCTAGCACTCTTAGAAAGCTTATCACCTACCACTGGTGCCCTTCTTCCATCAATGGCACAACAATATGTGCCATGACTGCCTTATTTCAATCTTACAGTCTTGCTAGGATGTGATTCTGTTTTGTACCAACCTTATCTGTTGTACAAGACGACTGGGGACCTTGTCCCATCGGGATGCCTGGACAAGGGAAGGACTGGGAGAGGGGCAGTATCTTCCCGGGACGCAAGAGGGAAGCCTCCTTGGATTGCATGGGGACTACGGAGCTTGGAAGCTCAACCCCGGGGAGGGACCGTGGCTACCACCAGGGGGCACCTGGATGGTTCCAGAGCCATGGACTTCAGCACTTCCGCTACACCAGAAAGTGCTTGCTGGAACAGGAACCAGGTACACCCGGAGTGCTTTCAGGTGCCCATGCCCAGGAAGTGCTGCAGGAAGGCCACCAGGGAGCACCTGGAGCACATCCGGGTGCAGTATAAAAGGAGCCGCCTCACTCCATTCAAGGGCTGGAATTGGGTGGAAAAGGACAGAACTTGTGAAGAGAGGAGTAGAGGCGTCAGAAGACTTGAGAGTAAAAGAAAGTAAAAATTCTGTTGTGGTGGTTGGTACACTGTGTGTTGTGCAAAAGGACAAATAAATATAGTGTGCATTTGGACTTTGCTGTCTCAGTGTCTGTCAGAGTTCGGCTGGGCTGTTCATTTCACACTGTCTAGCAACCCCTTGCCCACTGAGCAACTCTTTACACCTTTCTAGACAGGAACATTATAAGCTAATGTTGCTTTGTGTGAAGAAGGTGAGCCATGAGTTTCTGCTTCTTCAATGGAAGAAAAAACAGAGAAAAATCATCTTGCACATACTGTTTAACATTTGAAACATCTTTACAGCAAAATAAATAAATGTAACTAAGTGGTATAACGTTTCTTTTGAAACGTCTTTGGCATGTTGCCCTGTCACAGAATCCTCCTCGTTTGTGGTTTTTAAAACTGTGGTGGCATCACCTGGTCTGATATCAACAATTTCCTTTACATGAGTGTGACATTCAGTAATGGTACATCATCATGGTTTACAGACTGCTCGTCTTTCACCTTGCGATGGGTAAGCAACGCTCTTTATACAGTATTTATTCATCAGCATTAATGAAGTTATGAAGCACTTTTCCTTGAATTGATAATTTATCAGTCAATGGATTTTCAATATCCTTCTGTTATTTCTCAATGTTTAGAAATTAACTATTTTCAATACATCTTGCCTGAAGAAAGGGCCTGAGTTGCCTCGAAAGCTTGCATATTGCAATCTTTTTACTTAGCCAATGTTCATTCATTCAGCCTATTACATTTCACATTTTTGCAGAAAAACTGTAAATATTGTATCTTGCATATTGAAATAGCATTTATTTATGGGGTGTGACACCTACAATATGAGTCAAATAGGTGAGGGTTATAAAAACGGAGTGTACAGCCAGGCCAGGCCCTTATAAGGGAGTCAATAACGATGTTGAAGGTTTGCAGTAAGTTTGAACAGTTTGAAGAACCACAGAGTTACAAGTGAAATGATTCAAATAGAAAAGGGAAATAATGAACTGAAAAAACTTGATATTCTTTGCCCTCTTTCTAATGATTCTAGGTATGGGGGGTCACTATGAAAACCCACTATCTATTAGATGGGTTAGAATTTCTTCATCCATCCATCTATTGTTTATTAATCCTGTGCCCCATGGAAATCCAATGGTACACTATAGGATTCAACTTAAAGCTAAGGGTTTCACTATGAGAAACACCCTGCTACTATGAGGGTTAGAATTTCATCATCTTTCCACATATTCATCATTCATCGTTGTACAAGTCTATATTCTTGTGGAAATCTCAGACATTTTATGTTTTATGGATGCAAAAAGGTAGACAGTATTCATGTGTTCAGAGTCGGTAGCTCTGAGAAGATTGGTTATTGAAAGTTAAATATGTAAACTATCATCTGTATTCTAATCATTGCTTTGCTAAAATTCATAAATTAATTATTAAGCTTCAGGTACTGAGTTACTGAATTGATAACAGCAAGTGTCAGATGTTCTGTTTAGCTTCTTTTTCTCTCTCCCTGCCTTTCCATACTTATTTTACGTATTTATATAACACATGAGGAAAAACAGGACACTGCAACGCCAAATGTTTAAAGTGCATGGACTGGACGAAATTTGAGGAGTGGGTTCTTAGGTAGAAATTCTGTGGGCAGAGCATTTCTAGAAGCATATTTCACCACTCTTCACTGTAATCTTTTAAGCAGGTTGTCCTCTGATGTGTGTTCTTGTTCTAGAATCATGTCTAGTCTCGGGAGACTGTCCTAACCATATTCTTAAACTTGAGTTGCCTCAGGGATGCCCTTAATCATAACAAACTCTTGCAAGCTGGCCACCTATGTACACTCTTTATTATATTCATAAGTCTGAATTGCAGTCTGATTATTTGGATGGTTACCTATCAGGTAATGTGTGTGGTTGGTGGACAGTAGGCAAACATCCGCCTCTCATTTGTGAAAAGCAGGTCATAGATATGAGATACAGTACACACCAAATAATACAAAGAGTACATGACAAGTGTTTTGCCCGAATTGGGACTCATCAGATGTACGCATCTTTGCTTCCCCTTACAGGGATTGAACCTCAGACATCAATGCCTGAGGCAAAGCCTCTGACGTTACCCCATGGCAGCTGGTTTGCATACTTGATAGGGTGAAGATCAGAGTATTACATTTATTGGTCTGAATCACAATCTGATTATTGGAATGGCTATCTACTAGGTAATGCATGTGGTTGGTCAGCCAGTCAGCAGACATCAGCAATGTCCTCATAGTTGCGAGAAGCAGATCATAGATACATGATACAGTACCTGGCAAATAATACAAAGAATTAGGGTGAACTGCGGTGGGTTGGCGCCCTGCCCGGGATTGGTTCCTGCCTTGCGCCCTGTGTTGGCTGGGATTGGCTCCAGCAGACCCCCGTGACCATGTGTTCAGATTCAACGGGTTGGAAAATGGATGGATGGATTAGGGTAAAACACGTGTCATGTACTCTTTGTATTATTTGGCAGGTACTGTATCACACTCTTTATTATATAATATCTAGCTGAATTACAGTATATGCGCCCTGCCCGGGGTTTGTTCCTGCCTTGCGCCATGTGTTGACTGGGATTGGCTCCAGCAGACCCCCGTGACCCTGTAGTTAGGATTATGCTAATTTTGTTTAATTTATTGTATGTGTTCTTCACTATTTGTTTTTTTTTTCCATTATTCTGACTGGCTGAAGCAGTGAAGCTGGGAGCCGAACCCTTTGCGACCCTAGCACCTTCAGTCCATACTCATGAATCTGGTAATGTTAAAACTCTTCTAGTGTGTGTGATTGGTGACTTCCTTCATGATGACTTTGAGGTCACTTGGACAACAAATGGAAGAGATGATTCTTTGGATTATATAACATACAGTATCACTAAGGAAGAAGATGGAACCCACAGCACGCTTTCATTACTTTCTGTCTCCTCATATGAACTGGATTTGTACTCTTGCATTGTAAGACACAGAAGCACAGACGTGGTCATCAGAAAGAATTATGCCGAGATGGCTGGTAAGTCTTAAAGAATACTTTGTAGTTAATTTGTTATGATAGAATGAAATCCTTGTTAGAATTACATCAAGGAGATGAAAGGGTAACAAAATGATGACTTTATTAATAAAGGGATCTCAAGGGAGGGATGATTCCTGGAAGAAGTCAAATTTCAAATTAATAAATGCAAAGCAGCAAACCTAACTATACCTGTGTAACATCTGTGTTCATCTGTGAAGTGGCACATCCACCTGCCTGCCTCAAAAGCATTTCTCACCTCTGAAGCATGTCTCAGGTGAGTCACAGTTAGCACTAACATTAGAAACATTAGAAAAAAAATTGATGATTACTTGCTATTCAGCCCAACAAAGCTCGCCAAGCCTATCCACTTAATTTCTACAAAATAACATTGTTGCGTATTGAAGGTCCGTAAGGTCCTATTGTCTACCACACTACTTGGTAAGTTATGCCATGGGTCTGTAGTTCTCTGTATGAATACATTTTTTTCTATTTGTACAAAATATAACTTATCAAGTTTCCATGTTCTTGATGAACTCATTTTAAAGTAGCAGCCTGGATCCCTTGTACTAATTCCTTTCATGATTTTAAACACTTCAATCAAGTCACCTCCATTTGCTTAAACTGAAAAGGTTCAACTCCTTTAATCTCTCCTCGTAGCTCATACCGCTCTCTCTCTCTATTTTTTTTACAGATGAAGATGGGAAGAACTCATGCTGCAACAAAAAATGGGCTATAACAGAAGGTAATTACAGAGGTTAATAAAGATGACACTATGTATAAAATAAATATTGCTAGCTTAATAAATAAATAAATAAATACTGCTAGCTTAAAAGCTTATTACTTTTGTATGATGCAATCAACAATGACATTTTCTCTGAGTATTTACAGACATGTTGTGCATCTCGTTGACTTTAGAACTGTAGGATCATTTTAAGATTTTTACTCACTGTGTGACCTTCTTTATGCCATTTAATATGGCAAAATTAAATTAAATGGTCAAAAAGCATTTAAGGATTTCATTCAAACAGTCATCATC
>JANRMT010062835.1:24473589-24485710 GCA_026402145.1 Polypterus bichir lapradei | reverse complement strand
CTATCTATCTATCTATCTATCTATCTATCTATCTATCTATCTATCTAATAGATTGATTGAACGATTGTCTTTAACCTGAAGGCTTTATGAAGCTTTTCAGGGCCAAAGCTTGACAGACCATATTAGCACATGTCTATGAGATGTGCATGCACGAAGATAACCAATGGTTTGAGAACTTTGCTTTTATCTATGTGGAAAGTCCAGAAAATAACCATTAGAACCTGACCTTTCTTAAAATATAATTTTATTGTTTAAAGTTTCGACCTTCTAAATCCTACTTATCTGCAAAAAATGTGTGCCTGCTCTTCTGACTGCACAAAAATCCCCTGTCTGTGAAATTGCCTTTTGTCTGCACTAGCACTTCCACCTTCTATGTTTAGACAAGCCGCTTTAAAGTCAAAGAAATGTGTGCTATTAACTAAAGCATACAGCTGTAATAACATAAAAATAATCTATAATGCTGTTAACAATCTAAAGAATATGAAATGTAACATAATAAAATCACCTTCCTCTACAAACTGCCTAAAAGGTTTATCTCTGGGTTATTGAAGGAACTTTTTGAAAAAGGACACCCATGGTAACTTGGGCAAACACAGAAGGCACTCTAGTTGGTACACACACCAAGACCAACAACTGTGATTTGGAAATGCTACCAACTGTGCCATCATACTGCCCATTATTAATTTTTTGCCCTTTGTAGTAGGTTGTTTGAGAACAATCCATAAGTTAAAAAATCAGAACTAAATAGAATATCAGTTATCATAGCAATACTCTTCTATCAATTATCAAATTTCTGTGTCCATTTTAGGGTGAAAGGGGTAGAAGCATATCCTGGCAGCTTTGGGCTCAAGGCAGAAATCATCCCCAGGATAGGATGTGAAGGCACAATTACACACACAAACACCAACCCACACTCACTCAAATTGTCCCAAACTGTATGTTCCAGTGAACTGAAGATGTATGACTTGACACTGGAGTCATGAGACAATGTTAACACTGCACTGTTAGAAAGACTACAAACAAAATATAATATAGAGTGCATCATATTTAGCACATTTTAAGAGAAAAAAACATGCAAATGTGATGTAAAGAATACAATCATTGGAAGCCAGCCTTCCATACCTGTGTCCTCTCTGTGTGGAGAGAGTTTTGAGCAGTGAGAAAAGCACTATATAAATGTAAAACATTATTATTAGTATAATTATTACTGTATTACATGTATCCATCCTTTTTGCCTCCTAATCTCTACGGGGTTGAGGGTAACAGAAGTACAAACAATGAGCACAAAGTGTTGTAATTAGCCAGTTCTGCAAATTTTTTGTGGGTTCCCCTGGACTGATTTTATTAAAGTATACACCTTTCTAGGAGTTTTGGATCACAAGGATTAAGAAAATAAAGTTTATTTCTATATATTCATCTAGATATTTTGAGACAGAAATCCTCGAGTATGAAAATCAAAGAAAAGGTACATAAATCGTCAGGATCCATTCAAGATAAGGCACAAAAGTGAATGAAGTACTAAAATTATAACAGCCCGGCATGGTCGTGGATTTCATCTGTCAAGACCCAGCTCTTGATTGCCAGTATTCTGATATCAAGAAAGTGACAGAGAATTTTTAAATAATGAGCCAGAAACAGAGACATGAGTCAGAAAACCAAACAAAGAATCATAACCAGGAAGTAAATGAAATGCTATCATCATGCCAAAATCAAAAACCCAAAATCACAGTCAAAAATGCGAAATATAGAAGTTGTTACCAAGAGTGTTAAATATTAAATATTAAATATTAAAATAGTGTTAAAATGTGGAAACAACCTTTTAACGTTTCACCAACTGACCCCTCGATGTTGAGACCCCTAAAGCAACCAGGAGCTGCATCATGACGATGGGATCCAGAAAACAGTAGCACCCAAACAAAAACAAAATGTCTTCATGGAAAAATGCTAATAAATAATAAGGTCCTCAAGATTGCATTGAACTTCTTTTATAGTTCAAAATTAGAATCCTCGAGTATGAAAATCATAGAAAAGGCACATAAATTGCCAGGATCCATTCAAGATAAGGCACAAAAGCAAATGAAATAACTAAATTTATAACAGCCAAGCATGGTCATGGAGGTAATTTGTCAAGACCCAGCTCTTGATTGCCAGTATTCTGACATCAAGAAGGTGACAGAGAATTTTTAAATAATGAGTTAGAAACAGAGACAAGAGTCAGAAAACCAAATGAAGAATCATAACCAGGAAGTCAACAAAATACAATCATCAAGCCAAAATCAAAAACTCAAGATCACAGTCAAAAATGCGTAGGACAAAAGTCGTTACCAAGAGCGTTAAATAAATGAACATACACTATTTATTGGTCATTTTTCCACAAATTTGGATACAAAATTACTGTCGAAACGTTTCACCAACTGACCCCTCGATGTTGTGACCCCTAAAGCAACCAGGACCTGCATCATGACGATGGGATTCAGAAAATAGTAACATCCAAACAAAAACAAAATGTCTTCACGGAAAAAATGCTAATAAATAATAAGCTCCTCAAGATTGCATTGAACTTCCATTTTAGTTTCAAAATCAGAATCCTTGAGAATGAAAATCACAGAAAAGGCACATACTGTAAATCGGCAGGATCCATTCAAGATAAGACACAAAAGCGAATGAAATAACTAAAGGTATAACAGCCATGCATGGTCATGGAGGTCGCAAGGTTTGACTTTATCCGCGCAAAAGGTTAAAAGGTACAGTTTGCAGATATATTCCTCTGTTATCATGCAAAATGTTTGGGTGAGTTATTTTCAGGTTTTAGAAACTTTAGTCCTGTTATTAGGTACCTCAATTAGTGATTTAAGTGGGTGATTAGTGGTTTAAATTTGACAGCAGATCAGCTTGACTTTTGGCTCGTTCCCTGGCTACGTTCCGTCTCCTAATTGTTATCATTTATAGCCCTTACTGTTTCACTCAGAGTTAGTACACAAAGCAGCGATTAACCTTGGATTAAATACAAATCCACACTTCCACACTCACACATCATTTTTACCAGTGTAATAGGCAGGATTTATGTAAACAGAAGTAAAAAATGGAGTGAAATGTGTCTCAATCTTTGGCAGGTTAAATATAGCATATTATGTTTTTGGGGTATTTGTTCAATTTTTTTTGTTCTTGAAAATTAGCTTTATTTATCTTTTCCATTCTTTTTGCATGCTGTGTTGATGGCATTGTTTTGTGATTCATGTCACATTATACATCCAAGGACACTTTCCCATTGCTGCAAATTACTAAACATCTGTTAATTGATGACGTGTCATAAACCCATTTATTTAAGAGCTAGAGGCTGTTCTACACTTAAAAAATAAATACTCATAAACAAAAATGTAAACTTAGTTTTTGTTAAGAATTTCACATTACCAGCTAAATACTCTTGACTGTGATTTCTGGTTTGTGAATTTTTTCGACTGATTTATCTTTACTTGGCCCAAGGTGACAGCCTGCTCTTATCTGTCACCCAGAAAATATTTTACTGTCCATTCACTCTTTATATGTAAAGATGCTTTCACTGGTCACAAAATGTAACTTACGAGTATACAAACTCCACAGAAGGTGTCCATGCCACCATTCAAACCTGCAACCCAGATGGTGAGGAGCAGGAATGGTGACAGCAGCCATTAATCAGCTACAGTATTTTTAATTGGTTAATTACCATGAAATTCATCTGGAGCTCAAGTGTTTTGGGGAGACATTTTGTTCCAGGCTGTCTAGTATGAATGTTACAATCAATAAAGTCTAACATGCCAGACACATAAATCTTGCTAATGGCTGGCCAGTGTAAAAGAAGACAGACTCAAATTGGCAACTGTGGGCAGCACTTCATGAGATGTAAAGAGATGCTTTGTGTCCAGCATGTCTATGTGTGCTCCGGACATTATTTTTCTGACAAATGGCTTGTTTTATTAATGTTGCAATGTATTGTATTTCTCTGGAGTAGTTTTATGTGACTCCATGGCCATGATTAGATTAAGCAGGTTTTAGCAAACCAGTTGAAAAATGGATGACTCTTCACTGTGGTTAGTGTGTCCACTGGCAGGGGCACTCGGCATGTGTACTAATAACTAATGTGGCACTGATGCCTGCAAGTCATTGTTTTATCTTGATGCGATTCAGGACAAAGTGGCTGGATTCGCTCTGGTGTTACCAGGCTCTCAAATGCAGCATTCCCAGGGGATGCAGATTAACATGTGGGGAGTAGATTTAATAGATGTGTACTGTAGTAACGTATTTCATTGCTGTGCTGCAAGAGCACAGACGAGCACAGTCAGGTCTGCAGCAGCTGCTCACAATGGCTTTTGGCAGAAAATGATGGCAGAGGAGAAATGATACGCTTACACTGGTGTCTCCACAGACCAGTAGTACAGAATGGCGCTGACAGACATGATCACTGTCTCAGGGCAGCAGCCACAAGGCTGGTGTTGGCAAAGTATTATCAGGGAGAAGAATGACAAATTGAGAATTGGGGATTCATTTCCTGAGCCTCTGGGTCTCACTCTTGGTCCTAAAGCGCACCCTGGTGGCTAGTGCTTCTCAGCACAACCAGCTTTAGAATGACAGGCCAACTAAAGCTTTCAATTGAATTTCTTGTTTAGCACATTTGATTGGGTCAAATTCTATTGCAGGGTCTGGACTTATTTTTTCTGCTGTAGATCACTTTACTCTGTGTGTTTTTTTTATTTATTATAAAAGAAGAATGGAAGCCATGGTGGTTACATAGTTTAGATTAGATTAAATTAGATTCAAATACATTAGATTTCATTAGTTATACAGTTCTCCCTTGCGATTCACAATGATTAAGGGTGCAGGATGTCTGCAAATGTGAAAATCTGCAAATACATTTTGCGCCCATGATTACTTTATACACTAAACTTATTGCACTAATTAAGATGTAAAAAGTTGTGAGAAACACAAGATAGAATGATCATTGTGTAAGCAAATGACGTGTGTGAGGCTGGCTGCCAAAACAAAGATGCCTGGCATCCCACAGACAAAGTGTGTTATTCAGCAGTTCTTTAGTGAACGTATAACTTTTTACACAATTTAACTTATTATAATAAAGTTGTGTGTATTGTGGTGAATGGCCGGCCATTTATCCCGGCCAATACCCCCAAGCAGCCAGGTGGAGCCCTCCCTGCAATATGGAGGTTCCCTGAAGACCAGCAGGGCATCATGGACATTGGAGTTTATATACACAGTGCTGCTGGATACCGTGGGGTCCACTAGGAGACGCTGCAGGGAGGAACAGATATTTTCCCTACGCCCCGGAAGCACACATGGACAAGGGGAATGACGTGCTTCCGTGGTGAAGAAAAGAACATTTTACCTGACCCGGAAGTGATACAGGATCACATGGACTGGGGATTGGGAACACTTCCAGGTCAGGGTATATAAAAGGACTGTGGGAGCTCCCAGACGGTGAGCTGAGCTAGGTGGAAGGGTGGCAACGTGTCTGGGAGTGGAGGATTGTATTATTGTAGTATTTGTGATTTGTTTATGAGTACAGTGGAGGAGAAGGTGCTTTGTGCACTGTGGAGATTTAATAAAGTCAAGTATTGGACTTTTACCTGGTGTTTGGAGTCGTGGACAGGGGTTCAAGGGAGCGGTAGCGCCCCCTATCTGTCACAGTATATTTATGTAATACACACCAAAAATTATTACTATTACAGATACAAAAGAAATCCAACAAAATACTAAGCCCAAAATGATAAATGGTAAGCACTCACGACACAGTCTAGTTTTCCAGATGCAGATGAAGATGGTGTAGTTATGAAACGAAATCCCCCCTTGTGAACATCCTCCTGAAAGTTATGCACAGTTTTGTCGCACCATGATGCCGATGTACAGCTGCAGCCAAAAGTTTTGAGAATGACACAAATATTATTTTTAACAAAGTTTGCTGCTTCAGTGTTTTTAGATCTTTTTGTCAGATTTTTCTATGGTACACTGAAGTATAATGACAAGCATTTCAGAAGTTTCAAAGGCTTTTATTGACAATTACATTAAGTTTATACAAAGAGTCAATATTTGCAGTGTTGGCCCTTCTTTTTCAACACCTCTGCAATTCACCCTGGCATGCTGTCTATCAACTTCTGGGCCAAATCCTGACTGATGTCAGCCCATTCTTGCATAATCAATGCTTGGAGTTTGTCAGAATTGGTGGGTTTTTGTTTGTCAACCCACCTCTTGAGGATTGACTACAAGTTCTTAATGGGATTAAGATCTGGGGAGTTTCCTGGCCATGGACCCAAAATGTCGATGTTTTGTTCCCTGAGCTGCTTAGTTGTCACATTTGCCTTATGACACGGTGCTCCATCATGCTGGAAAAGCCACTGTTTGCCACCAAACTGTTCTGTGTTAGGCAACACATCGATGAACGGCTGTTAAAATTAAGAAATCGACATGCAATACTTTCATCACACAACAGGAAAAAAAACATTTATCACATTTCTGGATTCCAAACCAGAAGGTTATAATTAAGTGAAGCAATGGATTTGTTTGCTCCAGTTCAAAACATAGGCACAGTCAGCTCAGTTTATCAGCTTTCATGGTTACTTTTTCACTCCACAAACTATTGTTCAATAAATAAGCACAATATTATTATTGAGAACTTTTCTTAGCATTGAGTAAGAGTATGTAGGAACTGATGGGAAATGAAGCAGTCCAGGTGAAGCTATGGTGGTCTTTCAGAGAGTTATATATGTCTCGAAAAGTGGCATTTTCATGTGATCTTTACCTGCTTTTTCTTGCCAACTGTCCATCCATGCTTCATAAAATGTGTATGCCTAAGATATGCATTTCTTAACTGATGACATTCTTCATTTCACTGTTCAGCCAACAGGATTCCCCAGTGACCTGGTACATTTTTCACATGGCCACAAGCCAACTAAGGTAGATCTGTCAGTCAGTCAGTCATTTTCCAAGCCGCTATATCTTAACACAGGGTCACGGGGGTCTGCTGGAGCCAATCCCAGCCAACACTGGGAGCAAGGCAGGAACAAATCCCGGGCAGGGTAGCAGCCAACTGCAGGACACACACACACACACTAGGGAGAATTTAGAATTGACAATGCACCTAACCTGCATGTCTTTGGACTGTGGGAGCACCTGGAAGAAACCCAGACGGACAAGGGGAGAACATGCAAACTCCACACAGGGAGGACTTGGGAAGCAAACCCAAGGTAGATCTCCTGAGGTAGAAATAATCATTTGTAGTAATGAACAAAAATAAGTAAGTTAAAAAGTGAGTCAAAACATTTTGTTATTATCATGTTAACGCCACTGTAGTCCATCCATCCATTATCCAACCCGTTATATCCTAACTACTGGGTCACGGGGGTCTGCTAGAGCCAATCCCAGCCAACACAGGGCGCAAGGCAGGAAACAAACCCTGGGCAGGGCGCCAGCCCACTGCAGAACTCCACTGTAGTTTTCCCCCAAAATGCAAGAAATTTAGGCAGGCATAATAGGATCTTTGAAAAAAAGTTTGACTATTTTCTCACTTTAGCAGAGAAGCAATCGTGTTTAAAACAAACGCTTTATTTTTTCTTTTTTTTTAACCTCCACTGTTACTGTCAATAAAGAAAGTGTAAGGGCTGAATTTGTAAGAGAAGGTGCCAAACACCGTATGACCATGCAGCTGGTTTTATATATTCTATGAAATATTCTAATAATAGAGCCTCCTATGTTGTCTCCTATAGAAGACTGACAAACAAAGCCCAAATTAGCAGAATGACATTACCCAAAGGTGGATGTAAACTGCAATGTAAAGTTGCAAACCTTTTAATATTTTACATTTCCTATTTTATGGAGCTCCCTCTCACAGAAAAGATGACTGTGGGGTTAATGCCTACAGGCCACAGTTCTCACAAGCTTCTCAGATTTGTTACTTATGTTCTTCTGCTTTATATTAAATTTTTAAATCAGCTCACTATGAAAACAATAAAACTATACACCATACCTTATCTTGTACATGAAGTGCTGCCAATATGCTGTAGCACAAACAGAATAATGCTGCTTTGCTTCTATTGTTTCATGGAGATTTATTATCTCTTCCCATGACAGCACAGTTTTACGGTTTATGCATTAGGTTTCTTCTAGTTTTAAAACCTAAACTCTTCCTATTTAAGCAGTATTCTTTATATTAAAAAGGTCCTCATATGAATCTTATTACATGATAAAAGCACTAAGTTTGAATGTTGAATGCTAATTCAGACTGCCGGTTCCTGCCAAGTACAATATTCAAAAGTAATAATAACACAACAGAAATGCTGAACCTTCCTGAATTGTGGAAAGTCATCAGCATTGTAACCTGGCAGTCAGCAGGCCATTCAGAGGTCTAGAGCAGTGTAACATGGAGCAGCTTGTGGAAATTAGGCTATTTGGAACTGGATCAATAGGATTAGCATCGGAAGGAGTCTTAGGTAAAGGACGTGAGATTTTTTTTAAATAGGTTTAGACCCAAAGCTTTTTTGGCTTTTATATAAGAAACATATAAATGTTTTTTTATATAAAGACCATCACAAAACATAATCATAAACAGGACATTGCACGATACCTTGGCAACCTCTGTAAGCCCTGCTGTTTTGTTAAGGACATACATGTGGCAGGTTCACTGGCAGGATGATGCCCAACCTCTTGCTGCATCCAAACAGTGCCCATCTTTCGCCTTTACGCCTGGTGCAGCTGCGCTGTTCTTATGTGTGAGTGGACGTATCTTGCAGGGAGGGCTTCTCTTATTTCTTCAATGTGGAACCCTCATCCTCATCTGAGCTCACCTTTGTTATAGCATCTCCATTTGAAAACAGCAGTGTCAGATCGGAGGGAGTGTGAACGTGACTGAGAGAAAAAAACTGAATTAAAAAAAAATAAAACATAGATAACCTTTACAAGTACCATACATTTACATAATCACCTTCGTTTGTGATGCAATTTTCCCAGCATCATACCATCTTTTTAATACTCCTCCCACCTTCACCATTTCCAACGAAAATATAAAAGTGCGGAAACTTTTTGAACATCCCTCGTATATATCAATCACATAATAATAGTAAAGTTTGTGGTAGTTACCTATTGATGTGTGTTTAAGCACAAATGAAATGATGACAAAGAGAGAGAGAACGGTTGGGAGCATGCGCTGATACAGCACGTTGACGCACCCACCACATGACGAACCACCTCAGGATCCCAGAAAATCGAAGAAAAATCCATTGATTCATTTACATAACCTGCGTAAGTCAACTTTCCAATCCTGGAGAGGGTGGCTGTCCGTTACAGGGCATACACACACACACACACACTCAAAAATTAAATTTATTAATCTGCCTAACCTGCACGAGTAGAGAAATCAGAGAAAAAGCCATGTAGATAAGGGAAAACCTGCAAACTCCAAACAGACCTGGATTTGTTCCCAGGCTCCTGGAAGTCCTCTTCACCCTATATGTGAGAAGGAATAGACTAGATGTATAAATAAAATAAGATTAACAAATGTTAGCTAGGAAGAAAAACATGTAAGAACAAACTGTTGTACTATACCAGTAGGTATGAAATTATTGGTACACATTTGATATCAAGCTGGTTGAACACTTGCTTGCTGTGGCAAATGTGAGAGGCTGGGCCCAGATCTTTCAAGGTTAAGTTGTCTGTAACAAATGCAACCTTTCATTTACCACAATAAACGAATCCACTAACACACAGCACAGCACCTGCTCACTGTACCGCCATGGTGCTTTTAGAGAGCAAAGGTACTGATGTTGATATATTTTAAAATGCCTTTGAATTATGCTGATGTACAACATTAGAGTACAGTGGGGCAGTCTCTACTGCTGTTGCCTCATAAATCCAATGTCCTGGGATCAAAGTCTACATTTGAGCCCCTATTTGTGAAGAATTACTCCTAGGAACTGCACTAAAAGTCTAACTATAATAAGAATATGTCCTGCTTCAGAGAAGAACATTAAAGGTGTTTATGAAGTACTCTACTCTTACTCCCAGCTAGGAGTAGGAGTTCATTTTTGAGAATGAATGACGTGATTTTACAGCACCATGAGCACTCATGGAAGCATTTCCTTGAAAATCATGATGACATTTTGTAGTTTCTTAATACTAATGCTAAGGTTTCACCGCAATAATACTAGTAATACTCATCATCATCATCATCAAAGCAGTAGGAGAAGAAGAAGAAAGATAACATAATAAGGTAGGATATTGCACTAAACTGCACATAATTGTTTCCACTTCTCAACAAAAATCACAAGTACCGTATTTACTTGTGTACCGCACGCCCTCGTGTAAGACGCACACCCTAATTTTTACAAAGAAAATCGTGAAAATCGTTTTGCCCCATGTACAACGCGCATTGTGATTGTATAGGAAGCGTTTAGAGAGAGAGAGAGCGTGAGCAAGAAAGAGCGCGAGTGTGTGAGCAAACGAGCGAGAGAGAGAGAGTGCGAGTGCGCGAGCAAGCTAGCGAGAGAGAGAGAGCGCGAGTGCGCGAGCAAGCAAGAGAGAGCGCGAGTGAGCCCAAGCAGAAGAAATAAACATTACAGAATTAAATTTCCTCGTGTATGATGCACATCTGATTTTCTAATGCTAATTTTCGGGAAAAAATGTGCGCGTGGTACACGCGTAAATATGGTAATACTGTAATAAGCACTGCAACTATAAGACCAAGTCACACACACACAGTGAGATTAAAGGGTACATTTATTTAAGAATGAATGATTCATAGCCTTACTTTCAGAAGAATCATCTTCCCGCTGCTATGGCCATGAGAAATGTCTCATAGAATAACAGAATAACAGAAACTAGCCATGGCTTGTACTGTTTCTGAACTCATGTTCAGTCTTCCAGTATTCCTGATCATTCTCCAGATTCCCTTTGTCTTCTGCAAAGCTCTATTAACCAATGCCCTGTAAGTCTTTCCCTGCTTTCATGAACCTCTAGGGGTTTGTAAAGTGTAATTTGAATATTTCAGGGGATTGTGGAAGGCAGAGCTCAGCATTCTTGTGTGACATTTTGCTATCACGGCCCATCCAGCCCCGCCTATTTTCAGGTCAATAAGCTGGCTATGCAATGTGGTTTGCATCCATAACAGTGTGTTAATACTGTGATATTGCTTGCAGTTTACATATGTATGCTAATCCACACTTGGGGCAGTGATTTTTATGTGTGTGCTGTCAATCAAACCAACAACTCCATGAAAGCCAAAGATTTGCATGAATGCAGCTTGTTTTAACATGATTTCACAAGGAGTGGCAGGGAAATGTATAAATCTGCATATTACCTCATGCATTGTAAGAGCATTCAAAGTTTGGAGCAAAATTTAGAATATGGTTGAAAAGCTTCATTCTTCTTATGGCCAAAAAGCATAACATTACCATCACTTTCATTTTGGCTGGCAGTGCATGGCTTCTTTGCATGGAGGGAGTGATCATGTGACATGCAAAAGTTGTTACAAATATTATTTTGTGTCTGTCAAATTGATATCTTTTTTTACAAGTTCAATGTTGTCCAGTGTTTCCAAAACATTTTGTATTTCCAGGAATGTATTTGCGATCACATCAGGAATGACATATTTTGGCTGCACCTGGTGAGTTAGGATAGCTCATGAGCTTTCCTAAATTCTGGTGACGTTACGAGTAGTTTCCTAAATTAGGAAAACTGATAAAATGCTATTACTTCTACTCGCAGGAGTAGAAAAAATTTGTGTCATTATGAGGTTTCTGAGCCAGTTAGGGCTGTTTTCCAATTCTGAAACGCTAGATAAATACAGGCACTTGTCTTTGTATTTGTGGAATTTACATATTCTGCCCTAGCTTGCATGAGAATTCCTCCAACATCCTAAAAACATACAAGCTAGAATATATGGTGGCTATGGATGTGTGGATATGGATAGTGCCTTGTTGCACAGCTGCACTCGGGTCCCAATCCGTGCGGTTCGTTGTGTGGTGGGTACGGAAGTGCACTATAATCAGCACATGCTCTCAGCCTCCTCCTTCTCATCATCTATCTATCTATCTATCTATCTATCTATCTATCTATCTATCTATCTATCTATCTATCTATCTATCTA
>JANRMT010062835.1:24462467-24472467 GCA_026402145.1 Polypterus bichir lapradei | reverse complement strand
GATGCTTTTGATTCATTTTGCACACTTGCAGCAGAGTTGCAGTGGCCATCACATTTGTATTTTTCACTTTTTTCTTGGTTGCTTCAGAATAAAATGTGCATATGCATATGAGGCAGATATCAAATAAGACTTTGTATATATTCAAGAGCATTAAATATAAATATTGTGAACAGAAAAAAGACGGTAAAGCACACAGGGTCCCCAAGGAAATCCCTGTTTAACAGCAACAGTGCTTATTAAGCTAAGACTAAAGAGCTGAATGCCAAAATGTTTCATGATCGTCAGCCTGCAGGCAATACTGGCTCAAATAGTCACAGTCTTTGAAATGAATGCCAACTTCATGGCGTTTATGTGATTTCTTTGGTATCCAGACAACTGGAAAGTGCGAAGATTCCAAATGCAAATCGAAAATGATGTCACTCATCGTTGTATGGCATCTCCTCGACTCTCGGGCTGGAAGAGGAAGAGAGGGCAGTAGCTGTGTCTCTTCCCTCATTTCCCTCAGTCTTTCACTTGCTCCCATGGCACAGTATTCATGTATTTTTTGCTTGCCACCATGTTGTGGCGATCAGGCCTGCTGCTTAACAACTGCAGGAAAACGGGCTCAGTGCTGGGTTCCGTTTTTGTTGAGTTTTGCACATTCTTCCCATGTTTTGTTTTTTCTTCCACATCCAAAAATCCTTTCATTTTAGAATAGCTGGAGACTCTAAATTGCATCTATGGAGTACTCTGCTATCCTCTTCAGCGTTGGTTCCTTCAGTGTGCTAATGCTGTAGGGACAGCTGTGGGCCCCCATAACACTAAACTGGATCAAGCAGGGCTGAGTCTGTTACATTGTTATATTTATTTATGGGTGGTCCAATGGTGCAGTTGATACCTTATGGTGGGTTCATTTCCTGACTTTGTCACTGTCTATGCAGAGTTGGCAAGTTCAATCCATATCTGCATTAGGTTTTCTCCCTCATCCCACCGAGGTGCTTCTTATTTTAGCAGCCATACATCAGAACAGGTCATCCACCTGAAGCTAAGCATGTTTGGGCCTGGCCAGTACTTGAATGGTAGACCAACCAGGAAAGCTTGGGTTGCTACTGGGAGAGGTGTTAGTGAGGCCATCTGAGGACGCTTACCCTGTGGTCTGTGTGCGGATCCCAATGGCCCAATGCATTGGCTATAGCTGTAAAAATGAATGTTGTCCTTTGGATATGACATACAATTGAAGTCTATACTCTGTGGTTAGAAAAGATCTTTCAAAAGGAGTAGGGTAGACCCAATGTGCTGGCTAAATTGTCCAGCATGGCCTGATCATTCTTGCCCCCTGATCATCTAAGATGTCCTTACCTGGCTAACTATCTCTCTCATCCCTTCACTGCCTAATAGCTAATGTATGGTGAGCGCACTGGCACAGAAATGGCTGCCATTGCATCATCCAGGTGAATGCTACACATTGGTAATAGAGGAAGTTTCTCCCTCTTGCTTATGTAAAGTGCTTTGAGTGGTCAGAAAAGTGTTTTATAGATGTAGTTAATTCATTGTTGCTTCATTCCTCAAAACTGAACTGTTTTGAGTGAGTGTATGTGTGCATGTATGTACCCTGTAATGATCTTGCAGCTAGCATAGGGATGGTTCCAGCCTTACATTTAGTGGTGCCAGGATCAGCTTTATCTATCCTTAATGCTAATACTGAAATAAGAATATTATGTTAGAGTCACACTAAGAAATCTGCTGAACCCCTCTCAGTTGTACATCTTCACTTGGAGCTGTCGGCATGAACACAGAGAACTAAATGAGTGCTCCCCTTGCTCTAGTGACCACTCTGGCTTTATATTACAAGGGTATTTTCTTTTTTGCAACTGTCTCTTTGCATGAGTGAGTAGATATCTATTCATTGCAGAGCAGTCACCACAGAAAGGAAAGACAAGACGCTGCATCAGTCACTTTGACAGGTTCATCTTTAAGCCATCTTACACTCTATATACATAAATGACAATGACTCAAAATCTAAATGAGGTGAGCACATCAGCAGAAAATGGAGAAGAGGACATTAAGGTATCAAGACACACGGGCCAAACCAGGGACTTACTGAGTCTTCTTCCCAAAATAGGCCTTAACCACAGGCAGCTAGATCCCAAACTCTACTGGCAGGCTTCAATCTGTCCAGGCCTCAAAAATGGGGAACAGATTTTTAAATATCAAAAACATCTAAAATGTATCCAAAATGCCCTTCAAGGGAAAGGAAACTATACAAATATCTGGCTTAAAAGACAAGGCCAATGAATAATTTTATATAAATCAAGAATGTATTTACATTAAACAACATAAAAACAAAAATTGAAAAGCATGAGAAAATTATGGAGAACAGAGCAAACAATAAGGCAAAATCAGTAAGTCCAAAAAGACAACCTACGGTAAACAAGTCCAGTCTGTACTCCAATAGAAAAATCCAATAACTAATACAGCAACAACAACATTTATTTCTATAGCACATTTTCATACAAACAATGTGCTTTACAGGATGAAGTAAGAGAAAAAAGACAGAACAAATAATTAAAATTAGGGAACACTAATTAACATAGAATAAAAGTAACATCGATGGCCAGGGAGGACAGATAAAACAAAAAAAAAAAAACTCCAGATGGCTGGAGAAAAAATAAAATCTGCAGGGGTACCGAGGCCACGAGACCACCCAGACCCCTCTAGGCATTCTACCTAACATAAATGACGTCAATGAGTCCTCATGGTATTCAGTGCTTTGATTAGGTGGTGGTGACGCAGATCGCCACCCCAGAAAACCAGAAAAAGAACAGCAGAGAAAGTAGGGGTTAGTACGGATTTCGGAGCCACCATGAATGATATTGATAATTGAATACATAAACAGAGTATCAGGATTAAACTAAAATGAAGCTATGATAAAGCCATGTTAAAGTAATGTGTTTTTAGCAGTTTTTTAAAGTGCTCCACTATAATAGCAAAAATTCAATAAAAACAGAAAATACAATAATACACAGAACGAATCTTCACAAATGTTAATGCTGGACTGGACTCTGTCTCAAATAAAAATGCAGAAGGTGGCCCTCCAGCTGATCGGCATTGTGGTCTCATCCCATGATATTTTATTTTAAGGGTACAGGGCACATACTGTAACTAAACATAAATACAGTACATTTAAAAAAATAAACATAAGACACATGTTACAAATAATTCTCATCTCATTTTCTTAATTGCTGCTCGAGGTGAGCAAACTGAATATATAGCAGCTGTCACTCACAGTGAGTAATAATTGTCACCAGTTTCAATCATTTTTTTTTACTTTTGTGTGCACATGTCCCCAAATGTAACCCGCAGTATGAGCAGCCACAAAATAAGCTGTGTCACAGGTAACAAGCTAGATCAGCAGCACGTGGGTTGTGTTATTACTCAATATTATTCTTAGTTTGGCATTATATTATACTTATTTCTGGGATTTTTTTAAGTCAGAGAATCCATTTCTGGCAATTACATTTCATTTCTCCAAATAGTTTAGGAGTTGTGTCATTTTTTACAATAATTTGGACGTCATTTTAATTTCCTATGGTTTCTTTCCATTATTAGGTCAATGTTGTCAGGTGTGTCGCCTCAGAGGTTGTAACCAATTGGTCAATGGCACAATGGGTTAAAAGGACAGCCACAGGTGCAATCCCTTATCCAATCTGCAGATTCCAAACACTTTAAAATCTTTTTGTTAATATTTTTTCTTGTTATCATCCTTCGGTTCTGACCATTTTGCTTCATCGTTTTGACCATGATTTTTTTTTTCTGAGACTCTGATTTTAATGCAGCCTAATGGATCTTCCAGCTTTGACCTTTTGCTGTTTTACTGTCCATCTCCCAGTTTCTCACAAAATAATTTTGTCTGCCATCTGCAAGAGGGCTGCAATGTTTAATGAACAAGGTCAGCAAGACATACAAAGAAAGAGGGGCATAAGGGCTAGAAGTCCGATGAACAGTAACAACAAGAAACAAAAAAAAAAGAGAGAAGCAGGGGCTAGAATGTCCGATGAACAAAGGCAACAAGACACACAATGAAAGAGGGTTATAATGACTGATATATCCAGTGGACAGGGGTTCGTAAAAGCACGACTTGTTCTAACAAATGGACAATCCATTGTGAGTGTTTTACTAAATTGTCGTTTCACTGGGCTAGTATGTAAATATATGAAGAAAACACGTACACTGAATTCTGTATTACAATTTAAAGCATTAATTATAGGGATGTACAAATTATTTATTATATCTGGTGCACATTGCAAGTATACTTCTATAATATATATCCATCCATTATCCAACCCGCTATATCCTAACTACAGGGTCACGGGGGTCTGCTGGAGCCAATCCCAGCCAACACAGGGTGCAAGGCAGGAAACAAACCCGGGGCAGGCTGCCAGCCCACCACAGGGCACACACACACCCTAGGGACAATTTATAATTACCAATGCACCTAACCTGCATGTCTTTGGACTGTGGGAGGAAATTGGAGCACCCGGAGTAAACCCACGCAAACACGGGGAGAAGATGCAAACTCCACGCAGGGAGAACCCAGGAAGCGATCCCGGGTCTTCTAACTGCAAGGCAGCAGCGCTACCCACTGCGCCACCATGCCACCCTCTATAGTATATATTCACCAGATAAATCTTCTTTTCCAGCACAGAAATAACTTGTATCCTAGTTTTCATAAATATATAAACAGATTTGAAACAAAAAGTTTGCAATCTGCCATTTGTTTGCATGAGAAAAAATCAAATAGACCTTAACTAATTAGATTTATTTTACTAGCTGAAAGCTCATATAATAAAATAAGGATATTTAAACAGTACTTCCTGTCCATGCAAGACTAATGTTTCACTTTATCTTTGTGCTTGGCTAATTTAGATTTATTCAGGTCTTAGAGACTAACAGAGGATATATAATTTTGGCAGTTATTTATTTTTAAAAATACATTTGAGTAGGTGCCATAGATTTGTCTGTATTACCTTGCCAGGCAGCAGGCAGCAGGCAGCAGGCAGTATTGCATGGTGACTAAAGCACTGAACTATAAAACACAGGGTCGCTGATTTCATTCCCATCACTGCCTCACTGTCTGACCTTGAAGAAGACATTTAGTATGCTGCTGCAGCAGCTGCAGAAAGGATATAAATAAAAGTAAACTGCTGTAGTTGTTTTGAAAGGAAAATGTGTCATCTAAATAAATGAGAAAAAACATAATAACAAATGTATTAAAACATCAAAACAGATCGCTTAGCTACCCTGTACATTTTTAAAAAGTATCCCAGCTGATTTGTTCAATTTTTAAATGAAATTTTCATGGACATGTGGAGGACATGCACATCCCACCAACACAGTAGCCTTGCTGGGAATCTATCCTAGTCAGTCTACTGGAGCTGTTTGGCTTTATTTCCATATTTCAGAAATATATTGGTTAGGTTAACTAATGACTCCAAATTGAATCTTTTGTATTTGGGATTTTTTGTGTGACTGGCACCACCACACACGCCCCAAAAAAGCATTGGTTCCTACCTTGCACATGATACCCCTAAGTTAGTTTCTTTCTTCCCATGTTTGTGAAGTGAAAGAAGTGGATTCAATAATTCAATGAATGGATAGATTTCACAGAGTAATCAGATTACAACTGGATGAGGTTTCATGTGGCCTGTAGGTGGCAGTCTTTTCTTTAAACCTGAAATTCAAGATAATTACAGTGGTAAGGTAGACTGTGTGAAGCTGTGTGTCTTGTAGGGTCAGACATGATTTTCAAAGGACAGCACACATTTGGAGGTAAGTCACTAAAACTTATAATGAGGCAAAATCTGATACAGCAAAGGCTCTGTCAATAGGGTTTCTTCAAACGAACTCACCCCCAATTTCCTCTAGTCTGTGCACTTTAAATGTTTGGGGTCGCAGAGTCCAATTTCTATTAATTAATTAGACAAATACATAAAATAATAATGAAAAGAAAAGGACAAAGAACAAATAAATGAACAAATGACTTGACACTAAGAGAAAATAGAAAGGTAAAATCAATGTTATCAATTCAAAAGCTTAATATATATATATATTTATATATATATATATATATATATATATATATACATAGTGACGTGTGAGGTTTCTGTCTTGCACCCCAAAACACGAAGCTGAGTCTCAGTACTTTAGCAAAACCAGCTTTATTCAGCTTCAAACAGGAACAGCACGATTATTTATGGTAGCATGATCTGCCACTCTGCTATACACAGAGACAGCAGTCAGGCAGGGTCGTGGCCAGGTTAGTGGCCAAATAAAACTGTGCCCTGCATCTCCTATAGAAGACATCACTCATAGCGCGACCGCGGTTGGCTGGGATTTGCTTTTGCGGTGAGCCACTGCACCGCTGGGAACCTGCGGTTGCCCTGGCAATAGATAAGCTGTCTTCCACCAACGTAATTGCGCTTCAGGAAACTCTTTGCCGTGTTGTCCCGTTGGGGGACAGTCTCAAAAGAGTGTAGAAACCTTACATATATATATCTTCTTATATAATACGCTACCGTAGTTGTCCGTTTGTCTGTCCAGGATTTTAAATCATCTGTAGCTCGCAAACCATTTGAACTATTGACCTGGAATTTGGTACACATATACTACGTGACGTATGCTATCTGCTTTCGGGGTGATGATTGACCTTCTAGGTTATTCCTCTTTTTATTTTTATTTTATTTTATTGTAGAATCAACTCTCAGCAGCAGCCACCAGGGCGGCCATGCGGTGTATGTGTATTAGCATCGTTCTCATCCCTGCCAAATACACAGTTACTTTCCCTACCTCTTCATATCTTAAATCATTCTTGAGGCAGATTGAAGACTAAAGTGCCAGCTTAAGTAAAAAATTAAGGAAAACGTACTAAGTAATTGCAACACAATGACTGAATGACAGCTGAATGACTTCCTGCCTGTTTCTCTGACGTCACATGTGATGAAGACCATGGAGCAGCTGCTGCTTCACCACCTGAAGCCACAGGTTCGCCACGCCCTCAACCCCCTGCAGTTCGTTTACCAGGAGAAGGTGGGAGCGGAGGATGCACTGATCCCTATCCTACTTGGACAGAGGCAGTGGTGCTGTAAAAATTATGCGCCTATAGCGCCTTCAACACCATCCAACCTCTGCTCCTTAGGGACAAGCTGACAGAGATGGGAATAGATTCAAACCTGGTGGCATGGATCGTGGACTATCTTACAGACAGACTTCAGTATGTGCGTCTCGGGAACTGCAGGTCTGACATTGTGGTCAGCAACACAGGAGCGCTGCAGGGGACTGTACTTTCTCTGGTCCTGTTCAGCCAACATACATCGTTCTTACAATACAACTCGCAGTCCTGCCACGTGCAAAAGTTCACTGACAACACTGCTATCGTGGGCTGCATCAGTAGTGGGCAGGGGGAGGAGTATAAGAACCTAATCAAGGACTTTGTTAAATGGTGCGACTCAAACCACCTACAACTGATCACCAGCAAAACCAAGGAGCTGGTGGTGGATTATTTGGAGGACCAGGCCCCTCCTGGACCCCATGATCATCAGAGGAGACTGTGTGCAGAGAGTGCAGACCTATAAATACCTGGGAGATAGACGTTGTGGCGAGCGCCCTCTCCTACGACCTTGGTGTGCTGGGGAGGAAGCATAAAGAAGAGGGACGCCTCACACCTGGACAAACTGGTGAGGAAGGCAGGCGCTATTGTAGGCATGGAGCTGGACAGTTTGATATCCGTGGCAGAGCAACGGGCGCTGAGCAGGCTCCTGTCAATCATGGAGAATCCACTGCATTCACTGAACAGGATCATCTCCAGACAGAGGAGCAGCTTCAGTGACAGGTTGCTGTCACCGTCCTGCTCCACTGACAGACTAAGGAGATCGTTCCTCCCCCACACTATGCGACTCTTCAATTCCCCCCGGGGTACACGTTAACATTATACAAAGTTACTGCATTTTAATCACTCTTTAATTTAATACTGTTTTTTATCAGTATGCTGCTGCTGGAGTATGTGAATTTCCCCTTGGGATTAATAAAGTATCTATCTATCTATCTATCTATCTATCTATCTATCACAAACACTGACTTAATCAATTTTAACACAAAAAGATGCTTTTCAGAATTTATCGAACTTTAATGTGATGTTGTTATATTTTCAGATTCTTATTCTGTTTTTAAATTATAAACTAAAAAATATCAAAAACTCATGTGCCGCAAGACGAGACTTTGTGCCAAGAGATTTAACCATGGCCGGGGCCAGAAATAAAAGACAAAGAGTAGATGACAAAGTAGAATGTCGTAGAGACAAGGCAGTGAGACAAAAGGACAGCTGCTGTTCAGGCTTTTAAATGTTCGAAGCGCCGTGCGAGATGCAGATCACGCGGCATGGCAGGAGCAGCAAGCAGCAGCAGAAACATGAAGTGGCTGGCGCATAGCATAGGCCCAGTTGGCAAGCATAGCGAGCAGGGGGCGAATCCCCTAGTACATTATAAATGTAAATCTTTGTCACTCAACACCATTCATTGCTACATCCACAGATGCAAGTTAAAGGTTTTCTTTTCTTTTTTTTTTTATTTATTAATTTTATTACAATCCATACAAAGCAATCAAGTTTTTACAAAGAGAAAAAACAGAGAGAAAGAACAGATCGATCCCCACCCCTGGGATTTATAACACAATTAAAATCCCCAGCCATTATAACTTTATGAGTGTTCAGATTGGGAATGGATGCCAACAAATTTTGTATAAATTCCTTATCAACATTAGGTGCATAAACATTTATCAAGATCATTTTACAGTTAGATAAGTCTCCCATAACCATTACATATCTCCCTTCAGGATCCAATACTACATCTGATGCTACAAATGGAACAGTTCTGTGTATGAGAATTCCCACACCTCTAGTTTTCTTCGTAAAGCTAGAATGGAACATTTGGCCAGTCCAGTCTTTTTGCAGCCGGAACTGATCCTTGCTTATTAAGTAAGTTTCCTGTAAAAATACTATTTTAGCATTTAGACCTGTTAGGTGAGAGAGTACTTTCTTTCTCTTTAATTCGTGATTCAGGCCTTTAACATTCCAGCTTACGAAGTTAACTGTCCCATCATGGAGACACTGATTCTGAGTTTTTGATGTCATTTTATAGTCTTATTATAATTATAAAGACTGAGAGGATAGATTAGGTATAGATCAGGCCTGCTCTCTTTCTCTCCCCCCCTTAACCCCCCACCCTCCCTTTTTGCCTCCCCAAGTGAGGCTAAAGCCCACTTCACACAGTCCCAGTCCTCTGACATACCCAGAGACAGAGTACGTCCAAAGCAAAATAAGCTCCAATGCAGCGGCGCTTAAGGGTTAAAAGATAGAGATATCTCTAAAAGAAAAAAAAAAAAAAAAAAAAAGAAAAGAAAAAAAAAGGAGTTTTACACTTAAAATATATATATAGTCTTCAGCAATTTTAGTGCATTAAGATGATACACCCAGATAATAAACCCAGGGGATGGTATTAAAAATGTGTCCAGAAGAAGCATAACCAGTCTTAATGCAGTAATAGCAATAACAGTAAACCTAGGGTATGATATTGAACAGTCTCGTTTAGGGTAGAGATGAGATAATTAGAAAAGAAAAAGAGAAAAATAAATAAATAGATTAATAAATAATTAAGCACAATAAAACATAAACAGATAGCGCCCTAGTAATACTAAGTAATAATGAGAATATATGCTGATAAAAACCCGTATTTTAAAACGAATAGATCAGACAAAAGATTATTAATCTTTGCTTCATCGTTTTAACCGCCATGACTCACTATTATGTATCAGAATAGTCCCGGGATCAGCTTTCTTAATTCTTTTTCTGCTTCTTCCTTGCTAGCGAAGACATAGAATTGACCCTGCCATTCCACTTTCAGTTTTGCCGGATACAGGAGGCTGTATTTCACACTGGCTTGCCGTAGCCGCTGTTTAATATTATAGAAGG
>JANRMT010062835.1:24411047-24432467 GCA_026402145.1 Polypterus bichir lapradei | reverse complement strand
TGCTTTCTAAATGATGAACAAAGTATTTAGTCATGCTTAACTAATGCTTCATAGTGTGCAGTTATTATAGTGTTACCCATGTATTTAGCAAAAAATCTGTCAACGAGGTAAGCAAATTTTACTTGAGAAGATTTCTTAACGTATGCTAAATAATTGTTAATACAAGTTTTTTGATAAGCCAATAATTCTTACAATAAGGAAAACAAGATATAACGTCATGATATAAATACTTTTCACTTACTTAGATTTCATTTTTTGCAGTGTAAGACACTCAGCCATTTCAATCTTCAGTCGGATTGCAGACTTTCTTAGGCAATATGTGTGGCTGGGCACACACATTTATGACCCATTAACAATAACTACTGGTGCACCATGGGGATGTGTCCTTTCCCCATTACTCTTCTCATTTTATACAAATGACTGTACCTCTGGTGATTCATCTCTGAAACGTTTTAAACTTGCAGATGACATCACATTAATAGGCCTCATTTCAAACATAGGCCTCATGTCCAAATATAGGCCAGAGGTGGAAAATCCGACATTGTGGTGCAGCCATAATAATTTGGACATTAACATTCAATTAAAATTCAGGACATTATAAATTTCCGGAAACAGACACCTGCTCACCTATCACTTGCTACAAAATGGCTCAACCATTGGAACAATTAAGTTTCTGGGCACTCTGGTGTCACAGAATCTTAAGTGGGACAATAACATCACATGTATTGTTAAGAAACCTCATAAGAAAATGTTCTTTTTGCACCAGCTAAAGAAATTAAGTCTCCCTCCAGTTCTACACAGCCATCTTTTAGTCCATTGTGACTTCATGCATTAGTATCTGGTTTGGTGCTGTCTATGTTCAGGCTAAGACCACTCTGCAACACATCATCAGAACCTGTGAAATAATCATAGACCGTAAATTACTACACGTTGAAGTCCTATATGAGTCCAAGGTAAGGAAGTGGGCCGTAAAGATCATTGTGGATCCGACTCACCCAGGGCATCCCCTACGCCAAAGACACGTCACCTAAAGAGTGCAGTTATTCTGACTAATCAGGTCTGTGTTTCTACTCAAATCTATGTACACCTGCACACTAGACTACCTGGACATTTTAATCCTACTTTATCTCTTTATTTTATGCATTCTTTGTGTATGCTGCATCATATTTTATCATTTTATATTTTATCTTTTATATTCTGTGTTGTCCTTGTATGTTGCACAAATACTATCAAGACAAATTCCTAGTACCTGGCCAATAAAGTGAATTCTGATTCTCCCTGTAATTTACTCCTAGCGTTCCATTGATACTCTGGTGTAAACCAAAACATATTCATTTTCAGCCTGTTAGTAACTCTAAACTGCAGGTGAACAGCAGAGTCAATCCTCACTGGCTACTTAGCATACTAGTATGGCACCTGCTCACCTCAATCATTACCTAAGTTTCTTAACCATTACACCAACTACCTGCTCTTCAGGACACATACAACACTCACTGTCTTAGTGATTTGGGATTTGTAAAGAACTCTGTCATTCTGCACTGTCGCTTTTCTTTCTGCTTCCTTCTGCCAAACAGTACAGGAACAGTTTCTATCCATGGATCATGAAGTTTCTGAGAAGTCAATCATAACGCAAATATTATATGGATTCTTGCATGCAAAGTTACTGAGCAGCTAATCATAGTAACAAATACCGTACTATAAAAAGGTTAAAGGTTTATTCCATGATAAAAAGGAAAGAAGGTTAAAGAAACCTGAAAAGGAAAAAGCAGGCAACATATATGGGAGGTGAAAGAGGGAAGAAAGCCAGGGCAAAAGAGAAGAGAAAAGGTGAGAGCAGGTGAGAAAAGTTGCCATTAGAGAAGGTGTAGGGAAAGATTAAAAAGTTAGTTGGTCATAAAGACCTGAAGAAATATGTGATCCCAGGCTGAGAATGAGCTAAGCTTCTTTGAAAAGTGTCTTTGAAAACCTGCTTAAGACCACAAACAGAGAGATCAGTCTGGTTATGGTCGAGGACTGTAAAGTGCTCTGCAATAAGCTTTGTAAGGTCATTAATTTTAAAGGCTTTGACTTGTTCCCTGAAACATGTTCCCTGTTTCAATGAGGTAGATGGCTGGACGTTTCCTACAAAAAATATAATAAATAAGATTTTAGACTGGAAAGAAGGGCATTATTTAATATTGAATTTACCAGAGGGACCAGATACAAGGGTACTTTTGGTGACATATTTGCAAGTGACACAGTGGTTTCTGTTCCAGCTCAAAGTGCATGGTGAGGAATGTGGCTCACCTCCATGAAATTATTGTATGTACATAGTAACATACCATGTATGCAAGTAAGAATTTCATTGACCTACGTAGTCATGACAATAAACTTGAACTTGAACTTGAATGTGCCCTGCAAAGGTCTGGTATTCCATTTTTTTGTTTCCCTCCTTCAAACTCTGTGATGAAATAAGTGGGTGGGAAAATGAATTAATTGATTTTGACTTTTTTATGGTTCTGATTAAATAAAAAAATACATACATTTTAAATCTGAGCAATGTTTAACTTTCTGTTTATTTATTTTTTGTACCATATTCAGAAATACGATGATTGGATTCTTTCAGTACTGTGTCTCTTTGGAGAATCCTTGGGTACCGCTGGTTTGACTTTGTGTTGCGCATGGAGTCCCGAATGAGGCACATTACCTGCACTGTGAGGGAGCATCAGTTACAGCACTACAGTCATGTGGTGCGATTGTAGATTTAATATAACTTTTTTACACTGATCAACAGAAAAAGACTCTTTAATATCAAGATGAAAACACATCAACCCCACATAGAAGTGGGAAAAGATGAAGAGGAGGAAGAAGAAGAGTGTCAAAGTGAAAACAGATCTCTGAAAAATGGTCTAATTAATTTGAAATTTAAGTTTCAAAATAATTGATCACAAAAGTATTCACCTTTAATATGAAGTAACAGAATTAGTTCAGTGGAGATAACCTCTCTAGGGTTTTGATTGATTGTATTATAAATACCCCTAAATGCGAAAGGTCTGACATATGTCAGTATGGAGGCCTCACCTGCACAATGAAGACCAAAGGACACTCCAAGCAACTCTGTGAAAAGGAGATTGAAAAGCAGTTGGCAGTGGAGGGAGTCCAGTTAAATGAATCAAATGTAATGGAAAGATTATGGCACAGCCAGAGCAGCCTGTTCACTAAAACTGAGTGATAGCACAAGAAGACTAGTGAGGAAAGCCACCAAGAGACTCTGAAGAATTTACAAGCTACACTGATGAGACTGAAGAGACTGTGGGACAACTGCTGTTGTCCTGGGGCTTTACTTGTTGCAGCTTTATGAGAGAGTCAGTCATTGTCCAACCTGCTATATCCTAACACAGAGTCACGGGGGTCTGCTGGAGCCAATCCCAGCCAGCACAGGGTGCAAGGCAGGAACAAATCCCCAGGCAGGGAGCCAGTCCACCACAGAGCACACACACACAAAGCACAATTTAGGATCTCCAAAGCACCTAATCTGTATGTCTTTGGACTGTGGGAGGAAACCCACGCAGACACAGGGAGAACATGCAAACTCCATGTAAGGAGGACCCGGGAAGCGAACCCAGGTCTCCTTACTGCGAGGCAGCAGCACTACCACTAAGCCACCATTCCGCTTTATGGGAGAGTGGCATAGAGAAAGCAACTGTTAAAAAAATGTTCAGAACATCTTGGCTAGAGTTTGCCAGAAGGCACATTGGCAACTCTGAAATCAGTTGGAATGAGATTCTGTGGTCTGATACTTCTCTGCAGCAGGCCCTAGAAGGCTTGTGAGGGTAAAGAGTAAAATGGAAAAAAGGAAGATCCAAGAAAATCCTGGAGAAAAAGCTAATACAATCTGTAAAAAACCTGCAATTTGTTTTGCTGCCAGATAACAACCCCAAGAATAAAGCCAAAATGACACAGGAATGGCTTCAAAACAAAAATGCTAATGTCCTGGACTGGCAGGGTTAGGGTCCAGATGTCAATTCAAATGAGGATTTATGGCTGAACAGAAGGCAATTTAAACAGTTGAAATCAATTCACCACAGAAAGTAGCCAATAGAATTTGCAGAAGTGTAAGGTACTTATTTCCATTAAAAGAAACCATTACAAGTTTTAATGCCAAAGTTATATTTAAACAACTACCTGTGAACGGCAATGTAGAAATAATAAATAAAAAAGGCTGCAAGGCAACTACTTATGAAAATGAAGCATGACTAAAGTATAATCAGATAATTGAAGTCCCATGGATAGCGATAGTGAGGCTGATGAAGATGAAGTGCAGGGCATCAATGGAGCCAATTTACCAGCTACCTTTTTAAGTAATTCCAGCAAATAGTCTCTTTTAGGTTTGCTGGCACTCCTTTATTGCTCAGTTTGAAACCAACATACGTCCAAACTGCAGAAGATATCTTTGGTTTTGAATAATTTCAACCTTTAGTGTTAGTCTTTTAATTATACTTACCTAACATCACTAACAGGGAAGCATCTTTAATTTCTAAGGCAGCTGTTTCAAAAACCTCATACTATCATGTAAGGGGAGAAATACTCCCTTCTACATCACTTGTAAGAACATTATTCAATGAAATACATTTTTAAAGCTTTGGAAAGGTTGTGGAGTGCGGACACAAATGTTACAGTATTTAGCTGCAGTGGTTAATTGTCCACTGGCCCAGGCCTTACAATTTCACTTCAGAATTTCTTTGGTGTGCCTCCAGTACTCCATGTAAACCATTAGAGAAAGCATGGAATGACAACCAATGGCAGGAAGTCATATGAACCATTAGAACACTCTAGATGAGAACAGGACATTCAGCCCAACAAAGCTCACCAGCCCTATCCACTTATTTCTTCCAAGAAAACATCAAGTCGAGTTTTGAAAGTCCCTAACGCCTTAATGTCTACCACACTACTTAGTAGATTATTCCAAGTGTCTATCGTTCTTTGTGTAAAGAAAAACTTCCTAATGTTTGTGCAAAATTTATCCTTAACAAGTTTCCAACTGTGTCTCCATGTTCTTGATGAACTAATTTTAAAATAACAGTCTCAATCCACTTTACTAATTCCCTTCATAATTTTAAACACTTCAATCATGTCACCTCTTCATCTTCTTTTGTTTAAACTGTATAGGCTCAGCTCCTTTAGATCTTTCCTCATAATTCAACCTCTGAAGCCTTGGAATCAGTCTAGTCGCGCTTCTCTGGACCTTTTCAAGTGCTGCTATGTCCTTTTTGTAGCCTGGAGACCCAAACTGCGCACAATACTCAAGATGAGGCCTCACCAGTGCATTATAAAGGTTGAGCATACCCTCCTTGGACTTGTACTTCACACATCGTGCTATATAACCTGACATTCTGTTAGCCTTCTTAATGGCTTCTGAACACTGTTGGGAAGTCGATAGCTTAGAGTCCACTATTCCTAAATCCTTCTCATAAGGTGTACTCTCGATTTTCCAACCACCCATTGTGTATTCAAACCTAACATTTTTACTTCCTATGTGTAATACTTTACATTTACTGACATTAAATTTCATCTGCCACAAATCTGCCCAAATCTGTATGCTGTCCAAGTCATTCTGTAATGATATAATGGATTCCAAATTATCTGCTAATCCACCTATCTTGGTATCATCTGCAAACTTAACCAGCTTGATACTTATATTCCTATCTAAATCATTTATATATATTAAAAACAGCAGCGGCCCTAGCACTGACCCCTGCTGGTCACCACTCTTAACATCGACCAGTTCTGATGAAGTTCCTCGCACCATTGCCCTCTGCTTCCTGTGTCTGAGCCAATTCTGCACCCATCTAAAAACATCACCCTGAACTCCCATTTCTTTTAATTTGATGCCCAACCTCTCATGTGGCACCTTATCAAATGCTTTCTGAAAGTCCAGATAAATAACATCATATGCTCCACTTTGATTATATCCTTTTGTTGCCTCCTCATAGAATTCCAGCATGTTAGTAAAATACGACCTCCCTCTTCTGAACCCATGCTGAGTGTTCAGAATAACTCCTGTCCTTGCCATGTGTTGCTCAATCTTATCCTTAATAATTCCTTCCATTAATGTTCCTGTGATGCATGTTAAGCTCACTGGCCTATAGTTGCTTGGATCTGCCCTGTCACCCTTTTTATATAATGGGATGATATTTGCCATTTTCCAGTCCTTCGGAATCTCTCCAGTGCTCAGTGACTTCCTAAAAATATGTGTCAAGGGTTTATATATGTACTCATTATCTGGTCCTGGTGCTTTGTTTGATTTCCTCTTATTTAATCTGAGCAGCACTTCTCCCTCTACAATTTCCAAATCCCTCAGTACCTCCCATAATAGTCGCATTTACCTCTGGGAGGTTATCCACTTGCTCACTTGTAAACACCTCAGAAAAATGCAAGTTTAGGGCATCCGCTATTTCACTGTCTGTGTCTTTTAATTCCCCTTTAGTATTCCTGATGAACTTCACCTCCTCCTTAACTGTTCTTTTACTACTAAAATACTGAAAGAATCTCTTAGGGTCTTATCTGCTATATTCCTCTCCAACTGTCTTTTAGCCTCCCTGATGTCCTTCTTAATGGTTGCCCTCATGTTCTCATACGCTCCACGATTCACTTTGCAGTCATTAGTCTTATATGCCTTATAAAGCAGTTTTTTTCCTTTGTAACTTCTTTTTTCAATCTTTATTAATCCACCATGGAGTTTTTTTTTAGTTTTCTATTAATTCCAAATTTAGGTCTGTATCTGTCCTGCATTACATGTAAAACATTTTTAAACCTGTTTCACTGCTCCTCGACTGTCTCCACACTTAAAAGCTTATCCCAGTCTATCCTACTTAGACTTTGTCGCATCTGCTCAAAATTAGCCCTACCAAAGTTCAACTTAACAATTTTAGTCTTTGCATCTGCACTCTTACAAAATACTGAGAATTGTACTACATTATGGTCACTTGTCCCTAGTGGTTCAATCACCTCTACACCCTCAATTCTATCCTGATTATTACAGAATACTAAATCCAGACAGGCTTCACCCCGTATTGGTACTTTAACATGCTGTGTTAAAAAACAGTCGCTGATTACTTCTAAAAACTCCTGCTCTTGTGCTCCTCCATCTGCAAGGGTATCCCAGTTAATATTTGGGTAATTAAAATCCCCCATGACTATAATATCTCCCTGTAAACTTGCCTTTTTGGTATTACTAAAAAGAATTACTGTCTAAATTGGGTAGTCTATAACACACTCCTAAAATAAGACCTGTTTGCCTAATACTTTCCAGGCGAAGCCACATGTCCTCATTAAGATGGAGCTCATCATCCAACTGAAGAGGTCTTACATTTAAACCCTGTTTGGCATAAACAGCAACCCCACCTCCTTTTCTGTTCTGTCTATCCTTCCTAAAATATGTGTATCCCTCTATGTTACACTCATCCCCATCTTTGTTATTTAGGTTTCCATTATTGCTATAATATCATAATTATGCTCTGCTACATACAACTCCCTTACCTTATTTTTGATACTTCTAGCATTAAGGCAAGTTATTTTTAATGTGTTACTCCTTCTACATTTAAATGTTTGCTTAGAATTTACATTACTATGCATTTTTATTTCTACACCATTGTTTGTTCTTCCATGCATACAGGTAGATCTAAACCTGGCCTGTTCTAAACTCCCTGCCCCCCCCCACCCATTCCCTAGTTTAAACAATCCACGACTAGCCTACACATACGCCTCCCCAATACATTGGTGCCCCTCCAGTTCAGATGTAACCCGTCATGGCAGAACAGGTCCCATCTGTTCCAAAAGGAGTCCCAATGCCCCATAAACCTATACCCTTCTATCTTGCACCAAGATTTGAGCCACGCGTTAAGCCTTCTAATCTCCTCAATCTTACCTGGACTGGCGCGTGGCACAGGCAGAACTTCGGAGAAGACTACCTTGTCAGTTCTGCTCCTCAGCTTGGCACCTAACTCTTTGAATTTGGATCGCAGAACTGACAGACTACCCTTATGTATGTCATTTGTTCCAACATGGACAGTGACAACTGGATCCACCCCTGCTCTGGCCATGAGCCTATCCACCCTTCCAGGGAGGTCTCCAACCTGTGCTCCCGGAAGGCAACACACCATGCAAGACTCTCTCTCTCTGGAGCACACCTGCGCTTCAATCCCCCTAATGATTGAGTCCCCAACTATCACTACCTCTCTCTTTTTGGGAACTGGTTTTGAGGTGATCCGTTGGGGCTTCTCATCCCTGCCTACCACCTCAGAATTATCAGAGTCACCGTCCAGCTCCACAAGGACATGATGACGGTTTGAAACTTCTAGTTCTGGGGTTGATGACCCCGGACAGTGTGCACCCTTTACCTTACGCCTTGTGACAGTGACCCACCTATTCCTACCTGTCTGGTCTGGAATCTCCTCCCGCGCCACCTTGGGGGTGCACACTATCTCTCTAAAGGACACCTGGGCCAATTCTGCCAATTCCCTATTACAATGCAGGTCAGCCAACTCCTCCTCCAAGTTCAGCGACCCTGAGCTCGAGGTGCTGGATCAGCTGGCATCTCTTGCAGATGTAGCCCTCATAGACAACTGGCTCTTCCAAACCATCATCTAAAAAGTCCAACATGACTTGCATTGCACTGGCCTCATTATTAAAATTTGATTTGGGTTACTAAACTGGCTTAAGTTTTTTTTTCTTAAAATTTCTTCTTCTTTCAGCTGCTCTGTAACTTAAATGGTAACACTAAGATCTGCTACAGATATTTTACACCTTTTCCCCTTAAGCTCCTGTACTGTTGTCCCTCTCAGCTGCCTGCTATTTGTCTTTCTATGAGGTTAACTTTACTTCTCTGCCTCTTTTCCTAACTTTGCGCTCCTCTTACTTATAAGCTCTCCACTCGCACTGTTTGTATTCTCCCGTATTAATGAACCCTTAAGCTCTCGCCCACTTAACTGTTCTTCCTCTGGACCGCGAAGGACTGTTTAATTTAAAATAAACAAATAAATAAAACTTTACTACTTTATTTGCTCCTACAGCACCTTATGCCTATCGGGGTCTTAACGCTGGCCGCTTACCTGCGCACTGCTGAGCCTTTCCCTTTTACTGCTTTGAAGTCAGCCATGGCCTTTTTTTCCTTTTCCTTTAAGCTAAGGAATCGCTGTTACGACGAAGCGGTTATTTACTTACAAATGCAGATATCAGTTACTGCTGCTTTCTACTCTGACTCCTCGATGCTAATTCAAATACAGATAACAAGAACAAGAACAGGTACAAGTAACTTTTCCAAGCGCACCTCCAAACACCCAGCTACTTTTGCTCTTCTGCGGGCGAAAACAAAGCAAAAAAAAAAAAACCCTTCTAAAGGGAAAAAAAGCTTTAAAAATTCACACACGGCTCCTTAGCGGCAACCAAAACCCAAGTTTTAAAGAGCAAAATATATATTTTTTTATTTAAATCTCACACCACAGAACAGAGCAAAAACTCAACAGCCTCTAGCGTTTGCAAAGCACACGTCAGCACGTCAGCACAATATAGTATGTTGCATGTTCATGATGCCTAGTATAAAACAGTTACAGTGGAATTTGTCTGTCAGAATCAGTCAGTTCAGTCCCTGTCACTACATATAAGTCTATTATGTGGAAGTGAATGCAGTTTCAGACACCACTGGGATATAAACAAAGTCATATTTATATTCATAACACTTTATTCAGGTTCATATCCTCCCACATGTTATGACACAAATTTTCCACAATGACAAAATGGGTGTGAGGCCACCAAAAATAAGCAATGGAGCCGGCCGGAATCCTAACTGGCCTGCCATGAACTCAGCCAGTCCCATAGTACTACCAGCTGGCTTCAGATGGAGCAGGTCCAAAAATGGAAAGCTGGCAGAACAGCTATAAATACAGCAACAATGTTAGAAAAGCCCCAGAAGGAGAGGGATGACCATAAACCCCTGGCTTGAATGAAAGGGTCAAACAGAAAATATTCATAAATCAAGGATTTATTCACAGAAAACTAGATAATACAAAGACAAAGCTCAAATGAGCAAAAAAGAGATACAAAGGAATATTCTAAATAATCAATCCTAATCAAACTAAACATAATCAAAAATACTTAAAGCAGAGCACTATAAATCGAGAAACCCAGAAAATCCAACATAAATAACACAATACTTACTTAACTACAAAATAAATGAAAGATCTCTTGCCCCAGGTAGAAAAAATAGAAAGACACAACAGACTGCCCAAGACAGCAAAAAAATAAGTTGAGTAAAAGCCAATATTAAGCAAACAGCTCTCAAAGAAAATAATCCAAATGCAAGTTCCAAGAAGAGCAGAGAGTTATTAAAGACAATCCAACAAAAATAGCAATACTTACTAGGAGTGTCAGATCGACCGTTGCTATTCAAACGTAGTTTAATTTTTTTTTAAGTCTTAATCAAAGGAAAAGCTGAAATTCGGTTGTCAAAGAGCAGTTCTTTGTTTTTCCCACACTAATTTTGGCATTGAGTTACTTCAGACATGCTATGCAAAGTTGCAGTATTTTAGTGATTTGTTTAATTGTTTCACCTTCATGATTAGCCTTTTCATAATTTTGAATGGTTAGCATTTTAACTTAATTAATAAAACTTACATCGGCTCTAGACTCCTTTACAAGAATGTTTTTTTTTTGTAGCCCACTACTTTGCCCCTTGATCTTCAAGTGCTCTAAAAATATCATTTGACATCTCATTCTGTGCTATTCACTCTTACACCTGAGATGCCTGACTACTGTTTAATGCTAAGACCTCCTCATTAAACTAAATGGAACATAACTATCATAATTCTGATTTTCCTTTTATTAGAACAATTGAAAATGTCCGGTTTAAAGGTCCTTGTCAGTGTCAGGCAACACTCTGTGTCCCACAATTTGTCTCCATCTTACATGGGTGTTGTTTTGACACATAATGCTTAGAACAATGAGGAGTAATTAAAAAAATCTTCAGATCACCTTCTTTAAAATATTGCTGTATCTTTAAAGGAGTAAAAACATAGCCAGACTAAATGGACCCTGAATTACAAATGTGTGACAACCTCAGTTTTCTGGGTGAGTCTACAGGACCCGACAGGCTTTTTATTCTGAATGCTGCTGCCCATCAGACACCTTCAGAATAATAAAACAAGTTTGTATTCGACCTGCCTGCCTCTTGCCTGCTCTTTTACCTTGCTCACTACTCTTTCCCTGTCCTTGCCTGTATTCATCCAGATCCTTCTCAGGACAGTAAATCATAAAATCTGCCATGAAAAGGAACTTAAACCCTTATGAGCCACATATACAGGCACTGCGCTGCACTAATTTTTATTAGCTATGCATCTGTCAAGAATAAAACCTTATGAGAATGTTGTATGGGGCTGGTTTGCAGCATTCAGCAGGTGTCCTTCACTACAAACGTATTGTGGTATGTCTTATTGCTGCAAGGACAGATATGAGCAATGGTAGGCAGGGTTGGAGTGGAACTCAGGGGAATGCACTTTTTGTGAAGGCACAGGGCACCTCTGCAGGAAGAGTTGAGTGACACAATTAATAGATAGGGCTTTCATACCCAACAGGCTGAGTGGTTTAAGACTTGCAGACTTTGAGGTCAGTACTAGATTGAAAACAAGACACGGGTTCTGATGCTTCCCTTTTATAGGGTGCAGATGCACGGTTATCTTATATTTAAATAACAGTTACTCGAGCACCACTTTTTTTCTTGCTATTGCTGTTACCATAATAATAAAATATTAAAATTCACATATAAACTTGCATGTGATGCCCAGAATAATTTACCTAATCTCTAATATATTTTAAAATTTACTTGTTTTTACTTTGAACTTCAAATCTTATTTCATTGGCTAATTAGACAGTAGTAATACAATTATAACAATTCACGCAAACATAAAGATTTCCTACTCCTGAGACTTCTTATCTGACTTAAATAGCCAGAGAGAGGACTCAGAAGCAACGACGTTAGAGTGGCCCTGCCTCCTGCGGCTTCATTTAAAAAGAACATGGAAATGAAGAATATGTAAAGAGACAGAATATAATTATACACTGTGACAGTAGGGGTCGCTGTTGCCCTGTGTAACACACAGACAACATGTCCAGACATCGGGTAAAAGTCCTAGAAATGAATTTAATATCTTCTATAACATGCACAAAGCACCTACACCTCCACAATACACAATTATAAACAATAATACACACAATAATAATCAATAAATCCTCCTCTCCACCCAGCAGCTCTGTCGCACTTCCTCCCAACTCTGGCTCCGTCTGCTGGGTTTCCCACAGTCCCTTATATAGTTCGTGACCCAGAAGTGCTTCTGTCCTTCAGTCCATGATTCCATATCACTTCTGGGTCAAATGAAAACTTATTTTTTTCTTCAGCCCAGAAGTACTTCATTTCTTCCATCACCGTGACTAGGGAGTACTTCCGGGCTATAATAGAAACATTCGTGCCTCCCTGCAGTGTCTCCTGGTGGCCCCCATGGTATCCAGCTGGGCTGTGAAGTCGAACTCCAATGTCCATGATGCCCTGCGGGAATTTGGGGCATCTCCATGTTGCAGGGAGGACTCCATCTAGCGGCCATGGGGGTGTTGGCCGGGATAAACTGCTAGCCATCTCTCACAACACATAATACAAAATAGATAAAAAAACAACAAATATAACAATAAAATACATACACACATGTAACTGCATAACACCATAGTCCACAGACTTAGGTTAGGCGGATTGGCATTACTAAATTATCTCTGATGTCTGTGTATGTTCACCCTGTGATGGACTGCTGCCCTGCACATGTGATCTTCCTGACTTGCGCCTTATGACTGGGATGGGCTCCAACGACCTTATGATCCGGCCATGAATAAGTGAGTTACAAAAATGGATGGATGGATAAACACTTAATTGGTAGTATGACAAGCGTATAGGAATTGGTCTTGGCAGTGGTGTTATAGCATAAAATACTGGACAATATAACAACAGACAATAAAGTTAGCACCAGGAGTGTGCTATGATTACACCAAGAGGAAAAAGTGCTCAGTGGAGTGTGAAGTAGCAAGAACTATCAACAACAACTAGGATGTGGTGGAAAAAGAAGAGGGCTTCAGGTTAAAAACACAATTGTAAAAATTACTTATACTTATAAGTATACTTATAATTACTTGTAGTTATTGGTGCATGTAAGACTAGATGCAGTTTCTTCCATTTCTCTCTATGTAACATTTTGTTCAAGGATGTAAAGCAGGTCTGTGACAAGAAACAGTCACACCCAGAAGCAGTGTTGTAATTTACTTTAAAACCTGACATAAGGGATCTGTTTGGCCAGTTTGCAAATGATTATTTTGCATGTTTGATATACCTAAGGCCATCACTAAAGGGTATGGCATCAAGATTCCCATAAAAAGGTGATAACTAAACAGGGTGGGGTAATTTTGATGTTGGGACACTTACACAGTTACATCAGCAAGCCTGAGCAAACCACTTCTCAGATACACAAAGGTTTCATATGAGCCCAGTCTTGATAAGGCCAGTTCATCAACCTCATTAGAACATTAGAAAAGTTATAATAAGAACGGGCCATTCAGCCCAAAAAGCTTGTCCATCCTATGCATTAAGATTGCCCTAAATATAAAGGTCTCCAAAATTCTTCTTTCCACCACACTACTTGGTCATTTGTTACTGGAGAAAAACTTTCTAAAACTTTGTGCGAAATCTGCCCTTGAACAAGTTTCAATCCTATCCCTGTATTTTTATTGCAGAATTTATTTTAAAATAATTACTGGGATCTACTGCACTAATTCCTTTCATATTTCTCAACACTTCAATACTGCCCACTCCTAATCTCCATTTGCTTAAACTGAAAAGTTTCAACTCACTGAATCTGTCCTCATAACTCATACCTCTTAGTCCTGGAATCAGGCTAGTTGCTCATCTCTGAACTCCAATGCAGGATGTCTTTTTTTGTAATATGTAGAACAAAACTGACCATGCTGCTTCAGGTGGGGCCTTACTAGTGTGTTATAAAGCTTACATGATGTTAATCCTGATGCTCTATTAGCTTTCTCGATCACTTCTGTCCACTGTTTTGATGAAGATAGTGATGTGTCCAATATGACTCCTTGTCCTTCTCATAAGGTGTACTGTCAAATTTCAGACTCCCTCATTGCGTATTCAAATTTAACTTTTTTATTTTCTGCAATACTTGCAATACTTAGCCTTTTACTTACATTAAATTTCATGTGCCACAGGCCTGCACAAGTCCCTCCTGTAACAATTTAGCTGATTCTGCATTATCTGCCATTTCACCTCGTTTAATATCATCTTCAAACTACCAGTAATTATATAATGTCCAGATCATTTATATATATGAAAAACAGCAGCGGCCCCAGCACTGATCCCTGTAGGGCACACTTTTAACATCTCCTAATTCTGAAAATGTTCCCCTCACCCTAACCCTTTGCTACATGTGATTGAGCCAGTTTTATGCACACATTGCTAGATCAGTGGATTTTATGGTGCACTTCATCTATTCCTATGAATTCACAAAGAAACTCAGTGTTCAGCAAAATGTGTGCCTTTTATACTAGACAAAATGAATTTAGTTCCCTGTCTAGAAGTGTTTCATGCATTAATTTCCAATGTGTCTGCCTGTCATTTACTATTTAAGTAAATATTTCTTGTGGAAAAAAAAAATCACCAGAAGTGTACATATCGTCAGGTAGTAAAAGGGGTTTGTGAAGAAAAGGGAAGTGGGGGGTTTGACAGTAGTCCATGTTTTGAATGTTCCTGTGAGAAAACATAGTAATGTGCACAATGGTGAGTTTTAGTGTGTTTTTGAGGAAGATGTGAAGAAGAGATGTGAATAAGATGTAGAAACAGAAATGATTTTACCAGTGAGTTTAGTTTTTAGTGAGATCTGCATTTCACAATTGTAAAATCACCTGCAAAATTAATTTTTGTGTCAGTTTCACAAAACTGTAAATAGAAATGTGTCTGTTGTGCTCATCACTGGTTGCCACCTATGTGACATGCTTTTCCTGTATCTGACATATAAGTTCTCCTGATTCTTGAGGTTGTATCAGGTAAGTTTCATGTCACTGATTTGATCTCTAGTCTACTTTGACTCAATCGGACCAGTCTGGTATTCATCTCAACAAAATAAAACCAGTTTAATTTTGTTGGAATGAGAACAAAGTTTGATATTGTCTTGAGTCATAGAGGCAGGGTCTGTGTACTGTATGTGAGAGCTGATAACCAATGAGCACTCAGCCAGATGCACAATGGATATATAGAAGGAACATGGGTATTTTGGATTTGACAAACAGCAGAGAAACTCGTTTTGTGTGATGTCGACGAAATGGGGAACAAAAATGACAAAGATTGCAGCTGAGCTCACCATGCCTATAAAGACCCTAGCTCTGTCAGGTAGCACCTTATAGGCTGTAAAGAAAAAGGGTGAGCTTGCTATACTTTGAAAATGAAAAATGGTACTGGAAAGTCATAAATATTCACGTATAAGCTGGGTCTTGAAACCCGTAAAAATTGATCATAAAATCAGACTACGACTTACACACCCTTTCAAAAATGCTACACTTAAATTTTTTTTTTACATCTTCTTGCTTCCTCCAATCTCACACCAGTTTCTCAGATGCATCGAATTTTGTTGCAGCAGCACAGTTGCCAATTTCTTTGGCCACTTCAACTTCTTTTAATTTAAAACCAGCTTCATATTTTCTTCTGATCAAATGCTTCATCGTAGATAAAGGATGCTCTTACCATAAAGGTGTAAGAGGGTGTGAGATACAAAAAACACAAATCAGTGCAAGCGTCGCTTCGGAATAGTTCTGGTATTACCATGTGGTCACATAAGCACAATGCTTAGAAAAAAAAGGCAGCGTGCTCAGTGGTTACTCTCTCAGGTGGGTATTAGCATATCATAATCTCTTGGGCCAATAGGGTCAGTTTTCCGTATTCGACTTATATGACTGATTTTATAAAATACCAAAAATTATACTGTAAAATCAAGCCCTGACTTATCCGCGGGAGAACTTAAACGCGAGTAAATATGGTAGTCTGTGATTTCCAGTCCCATATTCTGAGATCGAGATAAGCAACACCAGTCATCCAGGTTGGCATCCCATCTAGAAGTTTGCCATCTGCATTAATAAGTTATATTTGACCAAATACAACATATTCTTAGTTAATCAAATCTAAATGCACACCATTTTATTGAAGACCTCAGCCATCTTGTACACTCATTATTTTCTTTCCCTTTTACTTTCCTGTTTAGGGCCATTAACACTTGCAACACTAGATTCAGTGCACAGTTTTATCCACAAGTTATAAAGCTATTCATCAGCCACAGTTATTGTCAAGTACATCAACGTTTCTTATACAGTTTATATTATCTGATGTTGCATTATATGTATTGTGTTTTTTTCATTATCTGCAGTTTGCATTGTATTATGGTCATCAACCTATGGTAGACATACATGTAAGAATTCCATTGTATTCTTTAAACTTAATTATCAATTAACTCCTAAACTTATTATTTTGCCTACAGCAGTTCCTGCAGGGCCACAAGGAATGCAAGTTTTTATTAGAGCCACATTCTTAATATGCGCTGCTCTAATGAAACATACTTTGCTGCCTTGATTTTAATTAACTTGCTTTTTAAAATTCCAAAATCTAAATTACTTATTTTTTCCTTAACCAGCTGCCAGATAACAATAAGCACTAAACTGCTCCAGGTCACAAAATATTTGGATTTTGTTCTCAGAGAAAGAAAACAAACAAAATTAGAAATGTCTGTGTCAGATTGAGTGCACTGGTATGCCATATAATTAAATAATGTAACATGTATCATTAACAGTAAGAATTGGCTTCTAATTATAAAACTAGTTGCAGAGAAGGCTATTGAGGACATCCAAAAACTGAGTTTGGGAACCTCTGGTCTATAGTGTTGTTATACGAGGTTGGGTAAAATTTTCTCAGGAAGTAATAGGGATAGTTCAAGAGGCGGATGTAATTGCATTTGTTGGGCTGAAATGAATGCCTTCTCGTTGTAATCAAAGTGAATCCCAAGTGTGGAAGGATGGCACCAGAGGGGGCATATTCTGTGCTTTTCTAGTGTTGCATCCTCCTCTCGCTGTGTTTTGTTTCTAATGGTTCTAGCTTATTGTTTTGACTTGGAGATATCACAAAGGTACCCCACTCACCTATGAAATCCCCAGTTTCTCGCTGACACTGATCACAGACCAAAATAGGATTTCCTGCATGGGTCTTTCATCATTAACTTACTCTGAGACATTAACAGATTGTACAGCAATCAAGCAGGAGAGCAGGTACATCTTCACCTTAGATGTCCTTAATCCCTAAAATGGGCCTAATGTTGAATCACAGCAATTAAAAAAAGGTGTGGCACTTACTCCAGATACAACCTGGATGCCTAGCAGCACTTCTTGTGGAAGGCCACACACCCAATGTGCCTAGTGCTCAGGTGGTAAGTCTTCTTGTGTTATGCAGTGAGCTGCTCAGTCTTTCAGGTAGGACCTCTGGTTGCTGTGGCTGAGGTGGAACTCACACCACTGCTTTGCCCTGGTATATATGTGATTTTCACCCATTTTTGTGCCAACTGGGCATTCAAGAGTAGGAATTAATACATTTCCTATAGTGGCCTCTGGCTCCTCAACCATTCCTGTCCAGGTCCTAACAGTCTCACAGTATGTATTTGGTGCTTTTACACACACAAATATCAATAGGTGCAATGGCCTTTTGGGGAAAACGTAAGTATACCCTTGGCCTCAGAAACTGGTATTGCTCCTTTTAGCAGAAATTGACTTCTTGTAGGCATTCTGCACTATTGCCCACCAGTCTCTGACATTGACTGAGTGACATTTTGCACCACTTCTTCATGCAAAATTCCTTCATTTGCAAAAAGTTTGTGAGTTTTGTTCCTGTGCCACCTGCTTCAAATCCCCCAACGTTTCAACAGGATTCATATTAGGGTTTTGACTAGGGCAGCCCATAACCCACCATTGATTCTTTTTGGTGAATTTGTGTCCTTTGGGTCATTATTATGTTGATAGGTTTATTTCCAGTTCTACTTGGCCTCACATTTTCCTCAAGCATGCTTTAATAATGCAGAATTCATAGTTACTTCAATGACTGTAAACTGGATAGACTCTAAGACAACAAAGCAATTCCTGAAACCCAGACATAACATTTCCACCAACTGAGTATGACGTTCTTCTGAAATGCTGTCTTTGGTTTGTGTCAAACGTATCTACTGTTACTGTGGCCAAACAACTATCTTTGATTCATCTGTCCAGAGCATATTGTTCATGAAGAAAAGTGTTTTTTGACTACGTTGATGTTCAACGGCAAACAGCAGACTAGCTCTAATGTTCTTTTTGGACAGCAAAGGCTTCTTCCTGGCTCACATTGTCATATTGGTACAATCTCTTTCTGATCATAAATGCATTAACATTGACACATTAACTGTTGCAAGGGTTACTTGCAGATCCCGTAATGAAATTTTGGACTTGTTGGAGACTTCTTTTAGTATCCAGCAGTTGGCTAAAGGGCTGAATTTGCTTGGCCAGACAGTTCTGGACAAATTAGCAGTCATTTGAAATCTACACCCATTGAAGATGATTTTTCTCACAGTAGAATGATTAATTTCAAATAATTTGGTGACCTTTTTAAATCCTTTGTCAGACTCCAAGGCATCCACAACTTTTTTCAGAGGACGTTAAAGATCTTTTATGATCTTGGCATGATGACAATAGCAAAGAGAACATCAGACCCTCGATATCTGTGATTTAAATAAGGCAGGGTCTACCTGCATACTCCCTAAGGAGGTTCTAATCATTAACAACTAATCTGGCAAACCTGATAAATGTAGGGGGTGTAACTGTAGATGGCGCTATAACAGCATTTAACCCGACACAGACAGACACGGGAGGCACACTTATAAAAATACAACTTTTTATTTTCTTTTCTTCGCCAGTGGGCAACGCCTCCCCCGTTCCCACAGGCTGCCCAGTATCTTTCCTATTTATAATGACCAGTTAAGAAATAAACTGTAACGGCTCCGTCTTTAATGCAAAAGCCTGAAAAATAAATTCGAGCTTAAAAAAAAATAAGCGCAAGCACTATCCCAATCACAATACTTTCTCTTTCTTTCTCCTCCACTCCTCTCAGGCAAGCTTTGTCTCCCTCCTCCTGACTCTGGCTCCCGGAGTGGTGACTGCTGGCTCCTTTTATAACACCACTGGAAGTGCTCCAGGTGCTTGTTGACCTACTTCCAGCAGCTCTTCCGGGTGTGTCGGAAAAACCCCTTGCTGTTGCAGCACCCCTGGATCACAACAGGGCTGTAGATAACTCCAACTCCCATGAAGCCCTGCAGGAATCCGAGGCACCACTACAACCCATGAGGGCTGCCATCTAATGTCCCAGGGGAGGTACTGTGCTGCCCACACTTGCTCCCCCAGTCCTCTCAGTGAAGATGTGTCCCGGCTGGTCAAGGACCCCGGTCATCTGTGACAGGAGGTACTTACTATTTCCACTTGACTAATCTGCATTCTTAGTAATTTAGATTATGAGAATGAATACACCATGTCAGTTTGTTCAAGTCCTTAATTGTAACGCCACTGTTTGAATGAAAATCTATTGTTTTCCTGTTCAAATATGTTGAAAAAGTCAACAATGTCCATGGGGTGTATCTACTCTATCACATGGATGTAAAGGCTGGAGGTGAATTAAGGATGGTCCCGGCTCTTGAGGATCTACCCACAAAATACAAGGACCATGGCAGACAAAAATATACATACAGAAACTAAATAATCACAAAACACAATATTATTGATATATAACACATGATAAGACAAATAATAAAAATGCATAACAATATGTACATAATCAAAAGTATTTAAAGCATCAAAAATGAACAAATAAGACATAAACAAAACTTTAAAAAAGCTAGAACCCTGGCTTAAACATGACACCAACTAACTCTTTAAATTTGGAAAAACTAACGAAAATATCACTCAGGAATCATGGAGCAAATGCCTGTGAAACATAGCAACAGGGATACAACGTCTACTGCAAATCAAATAAAATATGGACAGCAACAGAAAAGTGTCAGTTAAGAAAGGAAAATAAAACAGAATCACTTGTGAAGCCCTACAAGCTCACATTCCTGTGTCATTTATTCCAGATGATGTGTCTTGGCTGCCCAGTATCTTTCCTATTTATAATGACCAGTTAAGAAATAAACTGTAACGGCTCCGTCTTTAAAGCAAAAGCCTGAAAAATAAATTGGAGCTTACCTGATCATTCTGTTGTCACAGCAAATAAAATATAGAGGAAGAAATGGCTTGCTAGATTCAATGGCTCTGCAACATTCAAAATACTAGAATCTTCTATTAGAATGTTTTGCCACTCTTAGAAACCAGAAGAAGCAAGTGGAGCTCCTCTGCTTAAAGCACAATTACAGTAGACATTTGCAAGTCAAACACACCTAAATTTTTTTGTTCTACATGTGCTCACCAGGCATGTAGGCAAAATAACAGGGAGTGCCAAATAGGTTTATTTTTAATCTTTATAATCTGAAAAAAATGCAGTTTAATAGCCATTCATTTACAAGGTGTCACATACAGCTTAGTCTAATATTCTGGGGGTCATTCCTATAGAACTGGTAAATTCAGAGCAAAAGACAGACCGGAATCAGAGTTAAAATCAGTGCAGTATGTACCAGAGGTCCCCAACTCCAGTCCTTGATGGCACCAGTAGCTGCAGGTTTTCATTCTAACCCTTTTCTTAATTAGTGATCTGTTTTTGCTGCTAATTAACTTCTTTTGAATTAATTTTAATTGACTTGATCTTGAAGACTTCTTCTTTTGGCTGCTCCCATTAGGGGTTGTCACAGCGGATCATCTTCTTCCATATCTTTCTGTCCTCTGCATCTTGTTCTGTTACACCCATCACCTGCATGTCCCCTCTCACCACATCCATAAACCTTCTCTTAGGCCTTCCTCTTTTCCTTTTGCCTGGCAGGTCTATCCTTAGCATCCTTCTCCCAATATACTCAGCATCTCTCCTCAGCACATGTCCAAACCAATCTCACCTCTCTGACTTTGTGTCCCAACTGTCCAACCTAAGCTGACCCTCTAGTCTAATGTACTCATGTCTAATCCTGTCCATCCTCATCACGCCCAATGCAAATCTTAGCATCTTTAACTCTGCCACCTCTAACTCTGTCTCCTGCTTTCTGGTCAGTGCCACCGTCTCCAACCCTTATAACATAGCTGGTCTCACTACCGTCCTGTAGACCTTCCCTTTCACTCTTGCTGATATCCGTCTGTCACAAATCACTC
>JANRMT010062835.1:24392005-24411037 GCA_026402145.1 Polypterus bichir lapradei | reverse complement strand
CCACCAGGTATGAATCTACTCCCATCTCTGTCAGCTTGTCCCTAAGGAGCTTTATTTATTAGCTGCCAAACAACAGTGAGATACAAAATGAGCCAAAACATGACCAGCAAACCGTGCCCATCATACAGTATCTGAAAATAAAGAAAAATGAAGGTCTCAGGAATGTTGATCTGCTCAGGTCCACAAAACATTTTCACAGTGCTCTTAGAAAAGAGAAAATCAATAATTTCAGAAATGTCTGCTATTACACAATGATAGCGGCACAAACCATAGAATTAAAGAACGGGTTTAATTAATAACAAGAATCAACACCTAATTAAGCAACTACTTGGAGTGAAACTGGTTGGAGTTTGAGATGCTGACTTAGTTGGTCTTCTGTTGGCTCACTTACTTCACATTTAATTTCTGTTTGGATGCCATTTAAGGAAAGATATGAAGCAATTCAGAGGAATGATGAAGAAATTCTGGGAAACAAATCTTAAAAAACAAGTCAATTAAAATGAATTCAAAAGAAGTTAATTAGCAGCAAAAACAGGTCACTAATTAAGAAAAGAGTTAGAATGAAAACCTGCAGTCACTGCGGCCCTCCAGGACCGGAGTTTCAGAATCCTGGTATATACAATATGGCCAGAAGTATTGACATGCAAGTGCACATAGGGGACAGCTTAAGAGCTCTGGTGATTGTAATTCCGAGCCACTCCAGGGGTTGGCGCTGTGTCCTAATAATGCCTTTTCTCTTCCTCTCTCTGCAGGACAGGAGATTGATGGCTATAACACCACTTCTGGTGTCCTTCCACCTGGACCCACCTCTTACTGCCAGAAGGACTTAAGACCAGAGGATCTGCCATCTTGAGGCAGTTCAATTGAGAATTCACTTCTGGAAAGACATCTCCACAATTATTGTGTGTTTTTCTTTGTTTTTTTCAATTCCATTTATACAGGGTTACCAGGGTGGTGCGCTAACTCTTTATCACAGTCTGTCTGTTCTCTCACGGTATGTGGACATTCCTCCGAATTACCAGTTTCTGTGCATAAAATGAAGCACACAGACCTACAATCTCAACTGACAAAGATTGGCAGTAGAATAAGCTCAGTGACTTTAAATGTGGCACTGTCATAAGATGCCATCTTTGCCACAAGTCAGTAAATTAAATTTCTGTTCTGCTACTGTCTTAAAAATAAAGTCACCAGAGTGGTTCTTCAGAGTAATGCCATAGGGGAACCATTTTTGGATCCCAAAAGACCCATCCACATGAAGGTTCCAGAAAGAACATATTATTTATTTAGATCCATAACAGGCACCATGCAGTTAATAAAAATGGTAACAGAATTGTGAAATAAAAGTGGGTCATGATTTTAAAAGGACTCTCACTGCATACAGTAACACAAGTTAAGTTCTTATTTTCTTAGTGTTAGTGTCCTGCTAGGAAGCCTATCAAATATGAAAGATTTCAGACTTTTTTTCCACATATTAGGAAGTTTTTCAAAGCACAAAAACCAACTTCATATGCAAAAAAAAACCCTTCCCTGAATGAAATGATGGTATGTCGAGCAATTTTGATCTGAGGAACTACACAACCCAATAAAGAACCATAAAGTACCATTAAAGGACCAGTATTTCTAAGAGTGTAGATCTGCCCTGGTATTGTGAAGTGAAAGCTTCTAGGCCCAAAAATGGCTCAGCCAAAAAATGGAAGACAATGCAAACTCAAAAAGCAGAGCACATACTGCATACAAATTTGCTATTTTCTGTTGTATCACTGAAAGCAGGGTCATTCAAAAAGTTTCTGCACTTTTATATTTTCGTTAAAAAACGATGAAGGTGGGAGGAGCAGTAATTGGTGGTCATGTCTGAGAGTGTCATGTGACTCCTTCTGTCTGGCAAGCCAGCTGCCCTTGCAGTTTAGTATAAGAATTGTCACCCTGTGGTGAAGATGGCTGCAAAACTTATAAATTGTACCAAAGAGGAACATTGTTCAGTCAAACACTTTTTGTCGGCAGGTGTTCCAGGAGCACAAATTCATCTCCGCATGTGTGCTCAGTATGGCGATAAAGTTCTCTCTCATAGAGTCGTCTATGAGTGGATTGAAATGTTCAAAAATGGCTGTGTTAGTGTGATGGATGCAGAGTGTTCCAGACGCCCAGCTACAGCCATGACCACGAGTAATGAAGAAAGATGATGATGTGAAGGCCACGGTGCATGAGTGGCTACAACTTTTCTGATGGCATTAAAAAGTTGGTACGACGCTGGGAAAATTGCATCGCAAAGGAAGGGTAGAAAAGTGATGTAATTTGTTTTTGAAATTCTTAATAAATAGAGTTACAAAAAAGTGGGAAACTTTTTGAACGTCCCTCGTGCTTCTGGATGCAACGTCAGAACAAGAACTGTGTGTCAGGAGCTTCATGACATGGGTTTCAATGGCTGAGCACCTACACACAAGCATAAGATCACTACACACAATGTCAAGCTTTGGCTGGACTAGTGTAACGCACATCATCATTGGACTCTGGAATGGTGGGAACAAGGTCTGTGAAGTGGTGAATCAGGCTTCACTATATGACAGTTTGATAATAAATTAATCTGGCTTTGGTGGATGCCAGGAGAACGCTGCCCTCCAGACTGTCTAGTGCCTCCTGTAAAGTTTAGTGGAAGACGTTTGTCAGGGTTTGGACTAGACTCATGGTTCCAGTGAAAGGTACTGTTAATGCTACAGCAAACAAGGACATCTTAGACAATTGTGCACTTCTGGTTTTGTGGTAACCATCTGAGGAAGAACCTTTTCTGTTTGAAAAGTGCACAAAAGCCGGTTCTGGAAAAACATAGAAGAACTCAATGGGCCTGCACAGAGTGCTGACCTCAATCTTATTGCACATGTTTGTGATGATCTTGAATGACAATTATGAGCCGGGTCTTCTCATCCATTGTCCTGACCTCAGTTTCTGACCTCACAAATGATCTTTTGGCTGAAGGGTCACAAATTCCCACAGACACATTCCAAAATCTTGCAGAATGCCTTCCTAACGGTTTGGAGTCTGCATTAATGAGATTTGGCTTTGGAATGGGATCTCCAAAACACTCATATAGATATGATGGTCATGTCTCCACATAATATTGGCCATATAGTGTATATTGGGACTATGCTAAAAATAAACTAATGGATCAGTTCTTCCATTTTTACAAATAAATTAACTTTCACAACTAAAGAAAGTTTATTTTAACAAGTTTTAATAGCAAAAGTCAAAAATCTTAACCTTTTCATGACCATGCCAGGCTATTAAGCTGTGGAGCCTGTGTTAGGAAGGCGTTTGCTACGTATGGCTTTTGATTACTTTTGTTTTGTATCTTGTGTCTTCAAATACCCATAACCCTCCTGCATAGTCTTATTGTTCTTCTTTTTTGTTTTTTAAGATATAGCAGTGCTTAGTTGTGCCCTCTTGTCTTCACAACCTACTGTACATTCAAAAGTGCCATTCCAATTACTTGTAATTGTGCCATACAGCTTGCTGTCAGCTGCGGTTTTAAGACCTTCATCATCTATATGTTTTGAGTCGAGCACAGTGAGGCCGACTACAAGTTGGTTAAACCACATCAGCTGCCTGCTTGTCTGCAGGTGTTTAGGTGGTTATCACCACTAACATCAGAAGTCAAAGAAAACTGCAGGGTCGCTAAATATTTCTGAGCAAAATATTTCACTTTCGATTTACATTCCTGCCCATCACGACACATTCACATTCCTTTCTCTTACTTATTCATAGGAAAAGCTTAATCAGGCCATTCCTTGCAGTTCTGTTCAGAATACACAGACCAAAAACAGGAAAAGCGCAGCAACTTAAAATACAACCCCAATTCCAGTGAAGTTGGGACATTGTGTAAAACATAAATAAAAACAGAATACAATGATTTGCAAATCCTTTTCAACCTATATTCAATTGAATACCCTACAAAGGCAAGATATTGAATGTTCAAACTGATAAACTTTATTGTTGTTTTGCAAATCTTCACTCATTTTGAATTTGATGCCTGCAACACGTTCCAAAAAAGCTGGGACAGGGGCATGTTAACCACTGTGTTATATCACCTTTCCTTTTAACAACACTCAATAAGCGTTTGGGAACTGAGGACACTAATTGTTGAAGCTGTGTAGGTGGAATTCTTTCCCATTCTTTCTTGATGTACAACTTCAGTTGCTCAACAGTCCGGGGTCTCCGTTGTCGTATTTTGCGCTTCATAATGCGCCACAAATTTAAATGGGAGACAGGTCCGGACTGCAGTCAGGCCAGTCTATTACCCGCACTCTTTTACTATGAAGCCACGCTGTTGTAACACATGCAGAATGTGGCTTCGCTTTGTCCTGCTGAAATAAGCAGGGACGTCCCTGAAAAAGACGTTGCTTGGATGGCAGCATATGTTGCTCCAAAACCTTTATGTACCTTTCAGCATTAATGGTGCCTTCACAGATGTGCAAGTTACCCATGCCATGGGCACTAACACATCCCCATACCATCACAGATGGCTTTTGAACTTTGCGCTGATAACAATCCAGATGGTCCTTTTCCTCTTTGGCCCGAAGGACACGACGTCCATGATTTCCAAAAACAATTTGAAATGTGGACTCGTCAGACCACAGCACACTTTTCCAATTTGCGTCAGTCCATCTCAGATGAGCTCGGGCCCAGAGAAGCCGGCTGTGTTTCTGGGTGTTGTTGATATATGGCTTTCGCTTTGCATGGTAGAGTTTTAACTTGCACTTGTAGATGTAGCGATGAACTGTGTTAACTGACGATGGTTTTCTGAAGTATTCCTAAGCCCACGTGGTAATATCCTTTACAGAATGATGTCGGTTTTTAATGCAGTGCCGCCTGAGGGATCGAAGGTCACGGGCATCCAGTGTTGGTATTTGGCCTTGCCGCTTACGTGCAGAGATTTCTCCAGATTCTCTGAATCTTTTGATGATATTATGGACAGTAGATGATGAAATCCCTAGATTCCTTGCAACTGTACGTTGAGAAACGTTGTTCTTAAACTGCTGGACTATTTGCCCACGCAGTTGTTCACAAAGTGGTGAACCTCGCCCCATCCTTGCTTGTGAACGACTGAGCCTTTTGGGGATGCTCCTTTTAGACCCAATCATGAGAAACACCTGTTTCCAATTAACCTGTTCACCTGTGGAATGTTCAAAACAGGTGTTTTTTGAACATTCCTCAACTTTCCCAGTCTTTTGTTGCCCCTGTCCCAGCTTTTGCGGAACGTGTTGCAGGCATCAAATTCAAAATGAGTGAAGATTTGCAAAACAACAATAAAGTTTATCAGTTTGAACATTAGATATCTTATCTTCGTAGTGTGTTCAATTGAATATAGGTTGAAAAGGATTTGCAAATCATTGTATTCTCTTTTTATTTACGTTTTACACAACATCTCAACTTCATTGGAATTGGGGTTGTAGTTAAAGCTTGAGTTGCGGCTGGAAGAGGTGTTGGTGAGGCCAGTAGGGACCTCTTACCTTGTGGTCTTATTGTGGAACCCAATGCCCCAGGGTAGTGCCAGGGACACTGTGCTGCAAAAATGACATTGTCTTTTGGATGAGACATAAAACCGATGTCCTGACTCCGTGAGGTCATAAGGGTGTTTACCGATGTCCTTGCTAAATTGCCCATCCTGGTCATTCTGGCCTGTTAATCATCCCCTGTCTCAATTCGTCTAACTGCGTCACCTTTTCATCATTTAATAGTTAATTTATGGTGAGCGTGCTGGTGCAAAATGGCTGCCGTCACATCATCCACATTGATCCTGCACATTATTGGTGGTGGTTGAAGTGGCTCCTCCTCTCTATGTAAAGTGCTTTAAGTGTGTTGAAAAGCATTATAAGTGCAATGTCTTCTTATTCTTCTTCTAAAATAGCTAGAATAAATACTACAAAATGTTGTGCTCAATAGCAAAATTGCTCAAAGCAGCTACCATCAAGCATATCTAATCTGTTTTTGTATAAGAGGGGGGCTCATCTCAGTGAGAATCAAAGCACTGAAGCATAAACTCACTCATACTGGGCCAGTTTAGAGTACTCAGATGGCATGTAAATAGAGATATAGATATTATTTATGCATTTTATCTATAGAGAGGTATTAGCATACACATAAACTCACTGAGTAAATTATTAAGATCACCCGCAAATCTGCTTATCCGTGAAATGATCTAATTAGCCAATCACTTGGCAGCAGTACAATACATATAATCATGCAGATACAGGTCAGGAACTTTAGTTAATGGTCACATCAGACACCAGAATAGGTAAAAAGTGTGAGCTCTGAGCAGTGGCGGTTTTTGATATGGGCAACATGGGCTGCTGCCCAGGGCGGCATCGTGGTGGGGAGTGGCATCTTGGACATCGGCAAAAAAAAAAATTTTTTTTTTCACGCGGGCCCATGCTGCCCCGACATCATGCCAGGGAATTTTTGGGATTGCATGGGCACCGATCGGTTTTCTATTGCCCATATGCAGGGAGTAAGGGCGCCTCCATTTGCGAGGTGCGCCTGCTGCTTGCCGCACAGGGAGGAGAGGGGTGGGGCGACGGGGGATTCTCCTGTGTGAAGCTGACGCCAGCTCAATGCGTGTGCTCTCTTTATTCTTTATCACAGGTTAGTAAATTCGCCATAATTGGAGTGCACATTACAGGCTTTAAAATGGTAAAATATCGTCAATGTGATTTTGAACATGTTGATAAAATGATTTGAGTTAGTAAGAGTTTTTTTGTATGGATATATATGTTTGCGTGCTAACTTACTAATGCAAATGACTTGTGTAATGGAGAGTGGTAGGCGGGGAAAGTTAAACCAAAATAATAAATTGACTGCAGCTCTGAGAGAAAAGGTTTATGTAGTTGTTAGTGACCTGGTGAACTGATGACTGGAGATGGTACTAAAGTTAAAAATCTTTACACTATAATGAAATATTTTGGTGCTGTATAAATGTAAAATTTGATTCTGTCTCTGTTAGACATTACATTTCCAATAGTTTGTTTTATTGCACTGATTTTGTTCAGTGTTTATTAGAATGCCAGGGGGGGAGAAGGGAGGGTGCCGGGGGGGCGCCAGAGGGGGTGATCGCCCAGGGCACCAAACAGGCTAGGACTGCCCCGGCTCTTATTTCTGTAACTACTGATCTCTTGGGATTTTCACATACAACAACAACAAGACTTATTTCTATAGCACCTCTAGAGTTTACCCAGAAGGGTGCAAAATATGAAAAACATCCAGAGAGCAGCTGAATACATTTAGTTAATGAGGGAAGTCACAGGAAAATGACCAGAATGGTTATTGAGCTAACATAAAGCTAATGGTACCTTAGATAACCACTCTGTACAAGAGTAGTGAGCAGAAAAGCACCTTAGAATACACAGCTTGTCAAAATTTGAGGTGAATGGGCAACAAGAGCAGAAGACCATGTTGGGTTCTACTCCTGTCAGCCAAGAACAGAAAGCTGAGGCTGCAGTGGACACAGACCCACCAAAACTGGAAAGTTGAAGAGTGGAAAAATGCATCCTGGGTCTGATGAATCTCGATTGTTGCTGAGGCACACAGATGGTGGGTTCAGAATTTGGTGCCAACCGCATGAATCCATGCACCCAACCTGCCGTGTGCCAATAGTCCAGGCTAGTGAAGGTGATGTACTGGTATGGGAAATATTTGTGCCTGTTAATATCAATCAATCATCACTGGCAATCATGCCAGAACCTATCTGAATATTATTGCTGACCATATGCATCCCTTCATGTCCATAATTTACCCATCTTCTAATGGTTATGACAATGCACCATGTCATAAGAAAAAAGTCATCTCTAACTTGTTTTATGAACATGACAATGAGTTCAGAGTTCTACAGTGACTTTCCAAGTCACCGGATCTGAATCCAGCTCAACACCTTTGGGATGTGGCAGAACGGAAGATTCACAGAATGATTGCGCAGCTGACAAATCTGCAGAAATTGTGCGATGCAGTCATGTCATCATGGACAGACTTTCAAAGGAATGTTTCCAACATCTTGTGGAATCCATGCCATGAGGAAATGGTGCTATTTTGAGAGCAAAAGGATGTCCTACTAAGTGTTAGCATAGTGTTCACAATAATTTGCACAGTGAGTGTATGCAGCACACAGTATATTGTATTGACAGTCTTTGCAGTAGTAGGTCCAAGGCTGGAAGCAACAGTGGATGGGCAAGCAAAAATATGAGGACAATTTAATCAAATCAAATAGCCTTTTATTGTCAATTCACTATATGTGCACAACATACTGGAGAATCGAAATACTGTTTCTCTCTCAACTTCGTAGTACAATAAAATATAAAAGTATAAAGTATAACATATAAGATAAATTACATTAGAACTTGTAAAGTAGACCTGCGTAGACCTGTGCAAGTAGGCCTGTGCAAGTAGACCTTGCACACTGTGTACAGTGTGCAATAGTCATTAGTGCAAAAGCCAACTACAGTAAAAAAAAAATGAGAAGGCGCATTATAGAGTAGCTTATGAGATGTACAAAAAGATGGACAGTTAGCAGCAGATGTGATATTGAGTCCTTATATAATACCAGCTGAGGTAGGGTACTTGGTAGATAGTGACTCTTGTTACGGTCCAGGGGCAGGGGGCAAGATGGGGAAGGTAGTGGACAGAGTTCAGCATTCTGACAGCTTGGTGGAAGAAGCTGTTAGACAGTCTTGTGAAGCGGACCCGGAGGCTCTGGTACCTTTTCCATGAGGGAAGGAGGCTAAAAAGGGAGTGAAAGGGGTGGGAGGAGTCACCAGCAATGCTGATGGCTCTACGGGTGAGACGGGTGTGGAAAATGTCCTTGAAATGAGGGCAGTGGGGCACCAATGATCTTACTGGCCACATCCACTATGCGTTGCAGGGACTTTAACTCAGAACTGAACTTCAGAAATGCCAGTACCATGCAACCCAAGTGAACAATGAACAGGGCCTATGAAAAGTATTCATACCCTTGGACGTTTTCACATTACAGTGGAACCTTGGATTGCGAGTGTTTTGCAAGATGAGCTAAAATTTTGAATAAATTTTGACTTGATAAACGAGCGAGGTCTTGCAATACGAGTAGTACGTATACGCTTTGTCTGCCGAGCGTCACATGATCACAACTGAGCTGATGGTTCTTCTCTCTCTCGCTGCAAGATTGTGAGTAATCGTCTCCCATTCTCTGTCTCAGTCGGCATGCTTCACTCGTATAGTCAACATCCGTACGAGCGGATACTGTTTACTATAGCATTGTGACCACATATGTGTGTTGTAACGTGTGAGTCCCTGTCTTGCACCCCAAAACACAAAGCTGAGTCTCAGTACTTTAGCAACACCAGCTTTATTCAGCTTGAAACAGGAACAGCACTGTTATTTATTGTAGCGGGATCTGCCACTCTCCTATACACGGACACAGCAGTCAGGCAGGGTCGGGGCCAGGTTAGTGGCCAAGTAATCCTGTGCCCTGCATTTAGAATGTTCCTTGTTTCACCCATCAATGGCAGGCACTTTTAGCATGTCCGCGATCTTTTCGGATTCGCTTTTACGGTGAACTGCTACAGCGCTGGGAGCCTGCGGTTGCTTCGGGACAGTCTTCAGTGTGTCGTCCCGTTGGGTAGAATCCCAAAAGAGTTTAAAAACTCACTTACACAAGCCATGATTCTTAAAATTTGTTTTATGTATTTTAATTTTATATTTTGTATTAATCATTTTTATATGAATAGTTTTGGGTTGTGGAACGAATCATCTGAGTTTCCATTATTTCTTATGGGGAAATTCGCTTTGATATACAAGTGCTTTAGATTACAAGCACGTTTCCGGAACGAATTATGCTCACAATCCAAGGTTCCACTGTATACTGTTCTACATCATTAAATCACTGTGGATTTAATTAGTTTATTTTTGTCAATGATAAATGTAAAAAGGCCATTTATTGTCAAACTGAAAACAGATCTTGGCAAAATGATCTAAATTAATGACAAATATAAATCACAAAATAATTGATTGCATAAGTACTCACTTTAAGTCATTATTTAGTAGATGTAGCTTTGGCAGCCATGACAGCCGTGCACAGTTTCCTCTCTCTACCAGCTTTGCACATCTGGACATTTTCCTTATTCTTCTTTAAAAAACTTCTCAGGCACTGTCAGGTCTCATAGTGAGTGCTGCTGCTTTGCAGTAAGGAGACTATGGAAGATTGTGGGTTCGTCCCTGTGCGGATAGTGCTTTGAGTACTGAGAAAAGCGCTATATAAATGTAATGAATTATTATTATTACTAGACATTAAGCCCGTTACAATAACGGGCGCTAGAACAGTAGTGCATAAACATTAGTAGGAACAGTCTATATTAAATGGCAAGGGACCTTGTATGTGGCTGTAATATGCGTCACTGTATTGTGTGCCTTTAATTTTCTCCCTCAGTAATACTGGTTTGTATTTCCGTAAAATGCCTGTAATTTTGTATGACAGTAATACAGTGGAACCTCGGTTCATGACCATAACTCGTTCCAAAACTCTGGTTCTAACCCGATTTGGTCGTGAACCGAAGTAATTTCCCCCCATAGGATTGTATGTAAATACAATTAATCCATTCCAGACCGTATGAACTGTATGTAAATATATATTTTTTTACGTTTTTAAGCACAAATATAGTTAATTATACCACTGAATGCACAGCGTAATAGTAAACTAAATGTAAAAACATTGAATAATACTAAGAAATCCTTGAACAACTGAGAAAACTAAGACTGGAAGAGTTCACACTATAGCCTTACGACCCGCTCGCTAAAAACACCTTTTTTAATGAGTTTTAAGCACAGGGGAAAAAAATGAACAGTTGAAAAATTAATAAACAACCAAGAAAAGTAACACTGCAACAATGCAAACGCACACCTGTGTCTGTCCCGCGCGTGCCTGTGTGTGTATGTGCGAACCGCGTGCGCCTGTGTGTGTGTGTGTGCGTCCCGGGCGCGCCTGTGTGTGTGTGTGTGTGCGTCCCGCGCGTGCCTGTGTGTGTGTGTGTGTGTGCGTCCCGCGCGCGCCTGTGTGCGTGTGTGTGTACGTCCCGCGCGCGCCTGTGTGTGTGTGTGTGTGCGTGCGTGCGTGTGTCTGTCGCGTGGGCGCCTGTGTGTGTGCGTGTGTCTGTCGTGCACGCGCCTGTGTGTGCGTGTCTGTCTCTCATGCGCCTATGTGTGTGTCTGCACAGGGAATGCACAGGAAGAGACTGAACACGTGCTGTGTGACCCCGCGCATGCGCACTTCACCAGAAGACACACGGACACTGGACGCACACAGGGCTTTTATTAAAGAGGATTTATTATGGTAAGTGAACAGCCTTTAGCAAAGTTAGGAGCACACGCTGATTCAGCGCATTGCCATACCCACCACATGATGAACCAACTCAGGATCCCAAATTAGAACCCGAGTGCAGCTATGCAATGGGTGACACCTCAGTTCAGATGGTATGGAACCAGTGTGAGGCTTTTTATGGTGGCTGGAGGGCCAATTCTGCCACTAACCCCAACCCCCCCCCCCCCAGGTTTTTCCCTGCAGGTTGGAAGGCCTACATGCAGGGCTGGATGCAGATTAATGTCATACCCAGGAAGTAGAGTCACTTTTGGCGTTTACGGGATTTGAACTGGCAACCTTCTGATTGCCAGTGCAGAGCCATAGCTTCAGAGCCACCAATCTGACCACAAATAGCAAGTCCAGCAATTCTCAAATAGATTGAGATCTGGACACTGACTTGGCCACTCCAGGACATTAACGTTGTTGTTTTTAAGCCATTCCTCTGTAGCTTTGGCATTATACTTGGAGTCATTGAGTTGCCAAAAAGCAGAGCTTCTCTTCACAAATTACTTGCTGACTGCATCAGGTTTTCCTCCAGAATTTCTCTGCCTTTTCCCTGCATTCCCTTCCAGGGTCTGCTGCATTGAAGCATCCGTTCCAGCATAATGCTGTCACCACCACTCCTCACGGTGGTAATGCTGTGTTCCTGAAAATGTGTGGTGTCCTTGGCAAACATGGTATTTAGTCTGACGGCCAAACAGCTCAATTTTGGTCTCATCAGACCATAGAACATTCTTGCAGCTGACTTCAGAGGCTCCCATGTGCCGTCTGGCAAACTGTCTTTGCATTTCTTTAAACAGTGGATTTTTCTTTGCCACTCTTCCATAAAGCAAGTTTTCCTGGATGACCTGATCTAGGCAGATTTCCATTTCTTGGACTCCGAGAGGTATTCAGTGACTTGGATATTCTCTTGTCTCCTTCCCCATAACTTGTGCTTTGCTGGGGGTTGCTTGGTGTGTTATGTTGTATTCATTGTGTAGTTTATGCCACCATACTGGCACACCACAAGTTGAACCCTCTACTTTCAGGTGCATTTATACTGCAATCAATTGAAAACCCAGATGAGTGATCTGTGTTGAACTAATTCTGTGATTTCAAAAAGTAATTGCCTGTACAAGTGAGGACTTAGATGTGTCACGATAAAGAGGGTGAATACTTATGTGATGGATATAGTTAATTTTTCAAATTTGTAATAATTTAGATAATTTGCCTATATCTGTTTTAATTTTGATATTAAATTGTCATGTTCTGTTAATCAGTGTCAAAGACGCCAAATGAAAACCACTGTGATTCAATGTTATATAACAATAAAATGTAAAAACCTCCAGAGGGTGAATAGTATATATATTCATAGTATATATTGTGACTACAAGGGGGTGCCACTCAGACCCGAGCACCAGACACACTCAACCAAACAAAGTTCAGCGATAAAATAAAAGATTCTTATTACACAGAGACACATTCACAGGCTTTTTAACACTCTCACAATGTATTTATCATTAATGAAGCTCCTCCTCCAACTACTTCTACTCCTCCATGTGAGTATTTCCCTTCTGCCTCCTGGATAAAGCAGAGCAGCTCCTTTTATGCTGGACCTGGGAACATTTCCAGTGTTGACATTGCATGCCAGAAGCACTTCTGGGTTATATGGAAGTTCCCAAAAAAAATAAGCAGCTCCTTTCTTCACAGCGCCCCCTGGTGGCACCCAAGGACCCCAACTGGCTCACCCTTCCATACTATAATACTCAGGCAGCCCTTTTGGTATCCATACTGGGCTCCAGCCAGGAGAGCACTGCCATCTTTTGTGCTAGGGCACGATTTGTCCACTTGTCCATTGTCCATCCATTAGTTGATCACCTCGACTAGGATGGAAATTGTCTTCCTGCAACACCCTCTCGTGGCCCCCAGTGACTCCAGCAGGTCTGCACTGCCGAGCTACAGGGGGCACCGACATCCGGGGCTACTGCCATCTTGAGTGCTGGGGAAATAAAAAGTTTCTAGCAACATCTTTCTTTTCTAGTGAGCTGTCTGTCCATCCCTTTTTGTGCCCCCGTCTGGGTAAGGAACCATCCTCTCTCCTGGCCAGGATGTCCGTCCAGCCCACTTGACATCTACAATATATATATATATATATATATACTGTATATATATAGTCACACACGTGCGCTTAGGAGACAGTCAACAGGCCCAGAGGTAAGCCTTACTGTAACAGATAGGGGGTTGAATTGTGGTAATGTTGCCTCTCTCTCTACTTTTATTGAAACAAGGAAGAAAAATAACCATATCCACACACTATCAACTACAATTACTGGTGAAAATGGCACCTCTTCAATAACACTTCTGTTCAGCCCTGATGACTTCACTTCTGGTCCACTTATGTCCAGCCCTGATGACGTCACTTCCATCCAGTCCTGATGACGTTACTTCCGGTCCACCACTGATGACGTAACTTCCGTTATACCCAACTTCCTGCCTGATCATTTCCTGCAGTCACTTTCTACTGTATAAAAACAACTCTCACCAAACCTCTGTTGTCGAATGTCTTCATTTTGAATCATCTTTTTGACCAAATTGCAACCAAGCAATATAAGGGGCAATTCCCCAACACTTTATTGTTCCCCAGACCAACAGAGGGCAGCCCCCTTGACTTTACAACGGGGCCACAGGTTTGGAGCATGGAAGCTCAACCTGCCTAGAGCCTGTGGCCACCACCAGGGGGCGCCTGAACATTTGCTGGGTCCTGTTTGGCAGAACTTCCACCACACCAGGAACATCTGCCAGAAGAAGGTTTTTGGACACTCAGAGTCCTTCCAGGTGTCCTATAAAAAGGGGCCAACTGCCAGTATTTGATCGCCAGAGTCTGGAGGAAGAAGGACAAAGCCTGTGTGGAGGACTGGAGGCGGAAGGACTGTGCAAGCATTGTTTCCCTTATATGTATAATGTAAGGAAAAATAAACGTGTGTGTTGTGTGCTATCTGTACCAGGTTGGGGCGGCTGTACGTGCACTGGGCTTCACAACATATATATATATATATATACTGTATATATATATCTATATAAATATGTACAAACTATGTGTGCTTTTCTTTGTGTTCTTGTTACTCGCAGCTACTGCATTGCCTTTTTATGTCTAACCACTGCTGGCTTACATGACATTCTGCCATATTGATCCATGAGATATTTGTATCTGTCAGTTATTGAAGCTTGGGTTGTTTATCACTAGAACAGACCAGCAGATGAACAAACTTTATTTTCCTTTCATGCTTTATCAAGATCTAAAAAGCCTTAAAACTGTCAAAAATCACCACAGGGTGAATTTGTTCATGCTTTTTCTCTACGATGAGTGTTTAAAAGATGTGTCAAATAATAAAAAATGACCTTAAGACGTCAATGGCCGATGCCTTTCTAATTTAATTTCTGCCTTAACCCACATGACACAAAAGAGTCACAAGCGAGAATAAAGTGACCAGGATGAGGGCATCTGTGCCAAAGGTTGTGACCTCTGAGAAAATATTCCACCTGCGTCTCTTTTTAGGAAGAAGCGCAGTGGGGGGGGGGGCAATTTGTAAGAGCAATTTAAGGAGCACAAACAGTGGCTGACCTCATTTGCTGTTTATCTGTTAAATCCAATCTGAACAATAGAAATTGGCTTTCATTCTTTAAAAAAAACTGCAAATATACGAGCAGTCTGTAAGGCGTGAATTGTCTTTCTTCAGAAATCTACAGTTTTTTTTAAGATACAGTGCTGTGAAGAGTCATTTGCTCCCATCTTATTTCTGAAATTGCTGGATATTTGGATAGTAAATATTACTAACCAAGTCACAGCCTGTGTGGAATCTGAACCTTCTTCCATGTCTGTTCATGTTTTCCTCTTGTTATCCTACCACATGCATATTAGAATATTCAGCGACTCTAAGTGTGGTTCAACATAAAGTCCAAAAGTTTTCCTAACACAGGGCTGTGAAAGCTAAAAGAAAGTCATAAAAGAAAGTACTGCACCCTCCACCCATCCTTCTGCTGATACCAGCATAGGAGAGACATCCCCACCCACAATTACAGCAGTCCAGGTGACCAGAGAGCTGTGGAGACCGTGCCAGCAAAGCAGTGGATCCAGATGGAGTATCGCTACGACTGCAGAAGGCCTGTGCGCTGGAGCTGGAGAGTTCTGTACAGCGCATCTTCAACCTGAGCCTGGAACAGGGGAGAATCCCTAGGCTTTGGAAAACATCTTGCATCACGTCCTAGTGAGCTGAATGACTTCCGGCCTGTTGCTCTGACGTCACATGTGATGAAGACCATGGAGCGTGTGCTGCTTCACCACCTGATGCCACAGGTCCGCCACGCCCTCGACCCTCTGCAGTTCGCATACCAGGAGAAGGTGGGAGTGGAGGATGCCATCATCTATATGCTACACTGATCCCTCTCCCACTTGGACAGAGGCAGTGGTGCTATAAGAATTATGTTTCTTGACTTCTCTAGCACCTTCAACGCCATCCAACCTCTGCTCCTTATGGACAAGCTGACAGAGATGGGAGTAGATTCACACCTGGTGGCATGGATCATGGACTATCTTAAAGACAGACCGCAGTATGTGCATCTCTGGAACTGCAGGTCTGACAATATGGTCAGCAGCACAGGAGCGCCGCAGGGGACTGTACTTTCTCCGGTCCTGTTCAGCCAACATACATCAGACTTCCAATACGACTCAGAGCCCTGCCACGTGCAAAAGTTCGCTGACGACACTGCTATCGTGGGCTGCATCAGAAGTGGGCAGGAGGAGGAGTATAGGAACCTAATCAAGGACTTTGTTAAATGGTGTGACTCAAACCACCTACAACTGAACACCAGCAAAACCAAGACGCTGGTGGTAGATTTTAGGAGGCCCAGGCTCCTCATGGACCCCGTAATTATCAGAGGTGACTGTGTGCAGAGAGTACAGACCTATAAATACCTGGGAGTGCAGCTGGATGATAAATTGGACTGGACTGCTAATACTGATGCTCTGTGCAAGAGAGGACAGAGCCGACTATACTTCCTTAGAAGGTTGGCGTCCTTCAACATCTGCAATAAGATGCTGCAGATGTTCTATCAGACGGTTGTGGCGAGTGCCCTCTTCTACGCGGTGGTGTGCTGGGGAGGCAGCATAAAGAAGAAGGACACCTCACGCCTGGACAAACTGGTGAGGAAGGCAAGCTGTATTGTAGGCACGGAGCTGGACAGTTTGACATCTGTGGCAGAGCGACGGGGGCTGAGCAGGCTCCTGTCAATCATGGAGAATCCACTGCATCCACTGAACAGACTGAGGAGATCGTTCCTCCCCCACACTATGTGACTCTTCAATTCCAGCCGGGGGGTAAACGTTAACATTATACAACGTTATTTTCTCTTTTACCTGCATTTTTATCACTCTTTAATTTAATATTGTTTTTTATCATTATGCTGCTGCTGGAGTATGTGAATTTCCCCTTGGGATTAATAAAGTATCTATCTATCTATCTATCTATCTATCTATCTATCTATAAATATTGTGAAGTAGGGGGCTCTCTACGCCCCTGGAGGATGTGATTGCTCCTCCGATGCCCCCTCTTGAATGTTGTTGCAATGGGAACAAATACAGTTTGCCTCCTCCTTGCTCTGTTAGATGCTTAGCTGCTGCTGCTGTGTCACGTGATCTGCTTCTCGCACAACACTTTGTATATTTACAAGCCTGTACAGCACCTGCCCTTTTTGCTCATTGCTTTGCCTCTCTCTCTCCTCCCCCAGACATCCTCTGCTCCTGTTGGGGGTCCCGCTCCCAACGTGCACCCCTTTGAAGAGGAAGATATTTGTACATTCTTTTAATTGAAGGATGGAACTGTCCCTTCTGTCTACATACGGAGTATTGTATTATTTCTGAAAGAGACATCTGTTGGTCTGAAGTGTTTGGATAAAGTTCCTGTCTCCACAATCCCCTGTGTTTCTGTGCAATTCTGTGACCCAAGCTTGACAAGTGGTACCAGAAGTGGGGTGAACCCACGGGGATATTCGTCCATTAGATCTTAACTTTACCATCCTACCCTCACTTATGGGTCAAGTTTTTCAGAAGATAGCTAATTTTTTACAATAATTATCAGAAGTCATCTTTTTTATCTTTTGTGAAGTGTATTAGTTTAAAAGTAAAATCTAAATAAAATATCTGTGTTATTATGATTCCAATGATTGATACTAGCATACAGTTTAATAATAAAAATAACCAAACTACGAACTTCATTAGCATGCTAGCAGAATTGACATTATCTGCAATGATTTCTGTTTCGATTAAATAAAGTTAAGTCTAATACTTAATACTTTATCTGCCTTAGTAAAAGGATAAGTGTCTGTGTGTCCATCCGATTGCTAGGTTTCTGTCATTCCAAAAGATGGTGTATCTCAGACCTTTTTGGAAATAAGACAACACATTTGTCATTCCAACAGATGGCACATCACAAACATTAACACAAATCCTGTACCAATTGGCATATAACAGAGACATATGTAGTGCATGGTGCACTGCAAAGTGAGGTCTATGTTGACCTTTTAGATTTCAACTCATCTTAGACGGTTAGTACAGCTAGTTGTTTATGATAGTGCTGGAGATTGGAAATGTATTTCACATTGGCCAAACATGCAAGTGAGGATCGTAATGTAATCTATACACATGACAGAATTACTACTACTACATTCTTAAAAGTGTAATGGTTCAAAAGTGTCACATACCTCGTAGAACCACTGCTTGGCAAAAAAAACACACATTATGGGAGAGTTCATTGCTTTTGAAATTAGTTCTTTAGTTCTTTGAAAAGGGTCATAATATGTGAGCAAAACAGAAATCTTTAATGCACAATAGGTTACCTATCACGTGTCATGCATGTGCGCCTGACATTTGCCTTCCAGCTCAACTGAGGTAAGCACTACCATTCTAGGACATGAGAGGGCACTGTTGCTTACGGTAACAGCTCCTTTTTTGCCCAGTGATTTGTGAGGGAAATTGACCCTACCCCTTCTGGTCCCTCCACTATAAAACCGAGACTCTCTTGGCATGGCTCATCTCATTCTGGAGAGAGCAGACCAATGAATTGAGCTCCTACCAGAACATTGACATCGCCAAGAGAAGACTAAATCCTCTTGTTTATTTCTTTGGTTCCCCTGCATTTTGTTGTGTCTTGCTTGACGTGCCATCGCTCCCCTCTTTCAGTTCCAGGACTTTGTAATTATTAAAAGGTGAGACCCAGTTGGTACCTCAACATTTTCCACATGACCAGTGTTTTCCTTTTTTGATGACACAGGATACAAACAGACCAAGGAAACCTGAACTGAGCCTTGTCTTATTGTATGCAGTGAGAGTCCACCTAAAAATCATGAAGTCCTTGGTGTTTCACAAATCTGCTTTCATCTATTCACGGTCATTTATAAAACCTGTTATGGAACTAAATAAGCAACGGTTCTTTCTGGACCCTTCAGGTAGATGGTTCTTTTGGGAACCAAAAATGGTTCCTCTTATGATATTGCTCTGAAGAACCACTTTGGCTCCTTCATTTTTAAGAGTGGACTGCTGCATAAGTTAGTTTGGGTGTATGTGAGATTGTGACCTGCAATAGATGGACATCCCTTCCAGAGTTTGTTCCTGCTTTGTGACTGCACCAGTT
>JANRMT010062835.1:24335426-24391995 GCA_026402145.1 Polypterus bichir lapradei | reverse complement strand
AGTGTAAGTGAGCAAGGGTCAGTGTGGCCTTGGACATCCCTTCCAGATGTTTGCTCTTGCTTTGTGACTGCACCAGTTCCTGAAGTTGGATTAAGTGAATTGTATAGTTTTACATAAGGTTATTTTATGTCCTGCCTTGCACCTGATGCTGTTGAGATAACGTCAAGCTGTTGATAACCTTTTCACGAACAAAAGAAAATTAACAGAGTTTCAAAAATCTGTTACCATCTATTCCTGGTTATTTATAGAGACTATTATTGAAGTGAATAAGTAAAAGCTCTTTCTGGAACCTTCATGTAGGTAGCACTTTAGAGAAACAAAAATGGTTGCCCGATGACATTGCTCTGGAGAACCACTTTATGGCACTGAGGTGGGCTGGCATTATCTGCATGGTGGCTAGATAGATAATATAGTGTTGCTTTGGTTAGTGTTGCATACAATGCCCGTGAAAAGTATTTGCCCCTTGACATTTTCTTGTTATATAGCATTTAATGAAACTGGATTTAATTTTGTTTTTTTGACATTAATCAGCAGAAAAAGACTCTTTAATGACAAAGCGAAAACAGATCTCTGCAAAGTGGTCTAAAATAGTAGCAAATATAAAACACCAAATTATTGATCACAAAAGTCCACACCTAAATCATCACTGGGTCAGCCAGTTGGTTTTAGAAGTGATATCTTTAGTTCAATGGAGATCACTTGTCTGTCTATAAATACACCTTATCTGGACGGGCCTACTTGTGGCGAGTCAGTGTGGTCGCCTAACCTACACAATGACGACAAAAGAGAACAGTCTAATCAACTCTGTGAAAATGACATCGAAAAATGCAAGTCAGTGGATGGAGACAAAAAAAGTCACTGAATATCTCTTGGTGTCCAGTTAAATCAATCATGAAAAAATCGAAATAATGTGGCACAACTGTAAATATAACTAGAGCAGGCTGTCAGCAGAAATTGAGTTGATGGTGCAAGAAGAAGACAACTGAGGGAGACCACCAAGAAACCTATGAGAACTCTGAAGGATTTACAAGCTACAGTGGATGAGATTAGTGAGACTGTAAGACAACAACTGTTTCTTGGGTGCTTCATTAGCTGCAGGTTTATGGGAGAGTGGCTAAGAGAAAGTATGGAATAAGCTAAACTATGGAAAAAAAAAAACATAACATCTTGCTACAAGCACATGGGAGACTCTAAAGTCAGCTGGAAGAAAGTTTTGTGGACTGCCGAGACCATTGCTTTTTGGCCATCGGGCTAAATGTCATGTATGGAATAAGCTAAACGCTGCACATTATCAAAACACACCACCCACATGGTGAAGCATGATGGTGGTAACATTGTAATGGCCGACTCACTCTCCCGGAATGGCAGTTACACCACCAAAACCCGTGGCCTGGCAAGATGAAGAACGTTAGACCCGACAAGCCATACTTCTTCCAAATAAACTTCCCCCATCGACAGTTAAATAATAATAAAACAAACAGTTTGTAAAATAATAATGTGTATCTATATTAATAGTGATAAGAAACAAAACAACTGAACAATATATAATTCATTCCCTTCAAAGCTTCCACATCACGCCCAACCCCAATAAGTGACTGGCGGAATATAATAATAAAAAGGTGCAGCAAAAAAAAAAAAAAACTAATATACAACACAAACCCTCCCTTGACCTCACACTAGACATGAAACAAATAAGACAGATGGTAACAGGAAACACACACAGAAGTCCATAAGATTAAACAGAGGATGAATAGTGATTGTGAACCTCGTTCAGCTGGAAAAGTGTCCTACGGCAATTATACACGGATGCTAATGATGGCTTGCTCCTCTCCTAAATGACAAAAACATTCTCACTGTTCTTATCCTCAGCGTCTCAACGTAATCAGGAACCCCGGGGTTTTTGCGTTCTAATGGTGAAGTTGTCAAGTCTGGCGTTGAAAGCGGCAAGTAGGGGGTGGTGTAGGTGATTCGATTGGTGCCCTCTCTTAGCTCTGTGATGAAGTGTCAGTGTAGTAGACTGGATCTTTTCGTCCTCCTGTTTAAATGGTAAATTACCAGGATGCAAATGATGGGTTTGACAGGACAAACTATCACGAGAGAACATGGTTCCATGGCATTATCCTTCCCCCTTTGTTTCCAGGGGACAATATTTACACAGACACATAGCCCATGTAAACAGGACAACGCTACGAAAGACACAACTTAGCACAGAATACATTTAAGACAATGTTAATCATGTAGCACCACTTCAACTTCATGCTGTGAGGATGCTTCTCTGCAAATCTTATGGTCCTGGATGGTTTGAGAAGATAAAACAAATGCAGCAAAGTACAAGAAATTCCTGGAGGAAATTCTGATCAACACTGTAACAATAACAGCAACAATTTATTTCTTGTATAGGCCTAATTAACACAAGGAATACCTCAATGGACTTTAATAGGCCCAGATTTTTGACATCTCTGCAGCCTTGACCCCCTAAAAATATAAAAAAAAATCTCCCCAAAAAGAAAAATTAATGGAAGAAATAATGGGAAAGGCAATTCAGAGAGAGGGACCCCCTTCCAGGTAAATTGGTGTGTGTATTGGGTGTCAAAAAATGGGGTAAATACAATACACAATATATATAAATTACATATTATTTTGTGTATTCTAATAATCTGTTTGAATATGCAAATCAATATAAATAGCCTGTTCCGTTCAGTGTTTTGTTAAAAGACAATGGCAAAAACACACGTGAAAAAGAAGAATTTCAGCGAATGACAAATGAAGGTCCTGCTCAGTGAAGTGGAGGCAAGGAAAAGCATAGTATTTGGTGGCTTAAGTAGTGGCATAAGCAACAAAAGAAAATTGATGGACAGGCACAGTGTAGCGGAGGCAATCAAAATTTCAAGTTCAAAAAGTCACACAGTGCCCGAGAGTGGTCAGATATCAAAGTCAATGTGAATGGGCGAGTCGCAGCCCACTGTCTAATAGTCAACACTACAGGGGCTCACACCATTTGATCAGTGAGCTGCTGCAATTATTGTCAAAACACTTCGCCAATATTAATTAATGACACACATTTTTGCATCACAGGTAATTTTCACATTAATAGAGTGGAAATGCTTTCTATTTATGTAAGCAAATTCATTTTGTGAAGGTGCCTTTATAGAAATGTGCATGCAGCTGATCACTCCAATTACATTTGGAAAAATGGATGTTGCTGCGAATTGCACTTTGATGTTTGCCCTTTCAACCACAGTGTAAGGAAATCTTATATATCTGGACAAGAAGCAGATAATACTCATACTCCCATACAGCTGGCATGGCGTGACACAGTGATGACTGGGAAGTACCCGATTCGTCAGCAAGTTCAAGTTGAAACGCTCCTGTGACTAAAAACTGGAGGGTCAACAGAACTTGTAAAGGAGCAGGAAGAGCACAGTTCCTAAAAATCTGCCTTTGTTAAGCCGGTCCCAGTTCAGCACACAGCTCCAAGAGGATAGTCTTGGAAATGGAAAGCCAGTCATCATCATGGGAAAAGAAATCAGTATGATCTGTAAATACGTGCTCTCTTCTAATTCTTCCATTTGCGATGTGTCCTAACAACACTTAAGAAGCCATGGTAGCTGGAATAGTTTGGCCATTTTGTGCACCATTATATTGTTACAGATTGATTACAATCAAGTGCTTTAAATTTGTAAACAATAAGCAATTAATGTTGGTGTATTTAATAAAGCCCATGTTGTGGATATGAATATAAAAAAGAAAGGGAGACCACACATAAACAGTAGCACAGCTTTGATGCTGGGTGCCGCCTGCTTACAAAACTGAGCAGAAACATGTGTACGCATGGTCTGAGGCTGCCGTAAAAACTTGTGTGGTGTTGCGCCAAGGTTAGTTTTTACACATCTTGACATGAGCATGTAACCAGGTGTACGCAACATTTTTGTATATACACACCATTTATACATGAGGCCCCAGATGTGTAAAGCCAATTGAGAGATATCTGTGCCCACAGACTCATGGCTGTAATGTCTGCCAAAGGTGCATCTACTAAGTGCTGACTTGAACGAGATAAATACTTATGTGATCAATTATTTTGTGTTCTATATATGTAATTACCATATATACTCACGGATAAGTTCTCCCGCGGATAAGTCGGGACTTGATTTTATTATATACAGTAATTTCTGGTATTTTATAATATAGGTTGTATAAGTCAAATGTGGAAACTCACGCTATTGGTTTGTTGTTCAAAAACTTGAGTTCTTCTTTTTGAAATGTGATGCTACTTTTGTAAGGGGTACCAACATAAATGAAACATTTTCTAGGGGTGTGGGGCATAGAAATGATTAGGAACCACTGAGCTAAACAGAAATTCACCAAAATGTTTCATAAACATATTGAAAGAGGCATAATTCCAAATGGAGGAGGGATGCTCATTCCACCAGCTAGGAGCTACAAATGAATAGAGTCCGGACAGAGGTGGCATCACCAGACCTATATAGTTAAGAAGAGGCATAGGACCTCACAAGTGTCTCCATATATATAGAATATATATATATACATATATATATATACCCTATATACACACGTTTAAGCTTGATTTTACCATATAATTTACGGTGTTTTATTATGTTGATCATATAAATTGAATGCGGAAAACTCATGTTATTGGTCCAAGAGATTATGATATGCTAATGCCCATCTGAGAGAGTAACCACGGAGCACACTGTCTTTTTTTTTTTCTATGTATTGTGCTTATGTGACTACACGGTAATACCCAAACTATTCCGATGCAACGTTTGCACAGATTTGTGTTTTTTGTATCTCATACCCTCATACACCTTTATCGTAAGAGCATCCCTTATCTACGATGGAGCATTTGATCAGAAGAAAATATGAAGCTGGTTTTAAATTAAACGTAATTGAAGTAGCGAAAGAAATTGGTAACTGCACTGCTGCAGCAAAATTCGATGCATCTGAGAAACTGGTGCGAGATTGGAGGAGGCAAGAAGAAGTACAAAAAAAAAAAAAATTAAGTATCGCATTTTTGAATAGGCCTATAAGTCGGGGTCTGATTTTAAGACTGATTTTTTGGGTTTCAAGACCCTTGTTATACGTGAGTATGTACGGTAATTTAGATAACTTTGCAGAGATCTGTTTTCTCTTTGACATTAAAGAGTTTTCTTCTGACAATCAGTGACGAAAAAGCCAAGTTAAATTAACACAGTAATTCTATGTTGTATAACAATAAAATGTGAAAACCTAAAAAGGGTTGACCACTTTACCTCCAAGAACATGGACCCAACTGTAGGTGCAGTGACTGTCTGAGTGCAACTTGTGCATTGTCCTCATGTTTATGTGGGTGTTATAGTGTATAAAATCTGTACATTTTGGTTTAATTTTCCATTGTATTTTGGTCAAGATAAAACAACAGATGAACTACATTTAAGACAAATCAAAGCAGGTTTTCTTACACCTCACTTTTAAAACAGCTGTTTCAACATTGAAAGGAAGACATGCCGGTGGCTCAATTACTTTATAACCTGGGAAAGGAAGACTGAGTTGACACCTCAGGCTATTGATTGCTTTATGGATGGACATCTTGGACAACAATTTGGTTTACAGCATGGAAAAGGAGGACATGAGGCAATATCAAAGAACTTTATTATCTGGGAAGAGTTTGAGCAAAATCCATCAATCACATTGACAGCCAGCAAATCAGGTGCATGTGTTGTGAAACCACGGCATGACATTTCATAATAATTATGCCTCATTTTGAAAGCAACGTTAGACAGAGAAGAAGAAAGCAAAGGAGAAGAAAAAGAAAGTAGGGGAGAAGGAGAAGAAGAGGAACGGACGAAGAAAGCAGTGGTCATCAGAAAAGCGTCATGAACATCGATTGCTAAATCAAACGCCTCCCTGGGACATTCATCCTTGTCATCTGTAACTTTTTCGTAAGCTTTTTCTAAAGACTATATATATTCAGACTTTCCTATCAGTACCTATTTTCAATTATTATTATTCTTGTAATAAATACCATGCTGCTTTTAACTTTCTATGCTTTGTCTTAATGTCTAGAGTGATTGAATTAAAAAGTTAGATTTCTTTGAGCACCTGGTGTAGACAGATTTTTTGCTATTATATCGGTGCTGCGAGGTTTATTAAGGCTGAGAGTGAGGAGCACCACTCAATAGTTGGAACAGTATGAAAAGAAGGTATTCTTGGCCGATAAATGGCCTATAGTCAGGAGTGCTGAGTCTTTGTATGTTTAAATGTATTCTTGTAGACCAAAAGTAATATTTAGGTCTGAGATATCACTAAAACATCATATGTTGTTCGTGCCGATAATAAGTAAGTCTCTTGAAATGCTGAGTGATAGGCTGTGTTATTCCTAAAGCACTTGCATGGTTTAAAGTGCTAGAAGTTAATCAGCGTGTGTGTGTCATTCATGGGGCACTGTTGTGGTTAGGGTCTGTGTGTATGCGTATAGCTATGTATGTGTGTGTTCATATTAAAGTGCAACAGTAGACCAACCCGATAACAAACTTAACGAGAACACTTACTCTTGAGGAAACAGGTAAAGGGCAAGTAGAGGGAAATACAACAATAATACAGCGGGTTTTTCCAAAAGTCTATAGATGTGTCTTTTAGATTTGGTCTAGAATTGGTCTAGTGTAAATGAGCAAGGGTCAGTTTGGCCTTCGATTGACTTGTGTCCTGTCCAGGGTTCCTTTCTGGTTTTCACCTTGTGCTTCTGGAATCTGGCTGTCTTCCACATTTGAGAATATGCAGACCTCTTGTCTCACCTCAGCTGATGTCAAAGCTCATCATGCCGCTATCAAAATGATATTAAGCAAAAATGGGATCCATATCACAGCAGCAAAGGGGCCACCACTATTGAGTAATAAGAAGATGAACCAGTGTGTTGCCATACTCTGCTTATATACTACCTCTGTTGTTCTTTTTCCTGAAAAGTTTTTTTCCATTACACCATCTAGTCCTGAAGGACTATACACTAGGGTGCTTTATTATTATGAAATATTAAAAAGTTATAAAAATAAAAAGTAGGAGCCAAGACCTATGCTATATGGGCTTCTACAGGGTCTAAGACATGTCTTGAATGCATGAAGATTTCCATATGCCATTGTCTTCTTTACCTTGTATTATTAGCCTTCATAATTTGAATAAACTAGGTTTTTACTGAGGCCAGACATTTCCTAAGTGGTGACTTTTGCATGTGACCTCACCCTGTATAAATAATTCAATTAAAGGAGGCGGTTTTGAATCAGAGTCTCTTACAACAGCGTGTGGTTTATAAAAACACATAACAACACAAATCAGCATCTTTTCAAACTATTTATTCTGTGCTTGTATTTGTAGCAATGAGAAAGGTCAAATCAGCCTATTCATATGGTTTAAATTAGTCCATGAATATAATGTATGTGGCACAGCATATACAGTGGGGAATGCACTTGAATGCAGGCTTATGCATTTATTTAAAACATATGCGGCACACACTTTTTCAAATTGTGAAAGGCTAAAACGGCGCCGACTTCTGCTGTTGAGAGGTCTGTCTAAAATTAGCTAACAAAGTCAAGAGGGAGAGTTACTCTTTTTTGTGTTCTGTTGGTGTAATCGTTGCTTAGATGCTCTGATTGTCTCTTGGCGGTCATTGGAAATGACAATGACTTCTGCTAAGGTTTAATATTTGACCATAAATGGCTTGTGAGTCTGGGCTTCGAGCCACAAAGCTTAGAATAGTGAGGATGACACTGTGGGACATTTTGCTTGGGAGAGGCTATAAAAGAAAATTGACCTGGAGTGACACAAAGAAGAAGAAGAAGATTTGAGAATCTTACAGGCACCCCATTTGTTGGAGTGGAAGTGAAAAGAAAAAAACAAACAAAACAGATCCTTGTGTGGTACAAGGGATAGCACAGGACACTGAAGTTGTTGTCAGCAGATAAGGCACTAGTTCCCTGTTAATATTATTCTTTTAGGTATCGTAATAGAGTTAAACGTTTTAACCCCCAAAGGGATGAAGGACAGTAAAAGGCTATGAAGATATGCACTTAGCTTTTATTTATTCTGATGGTAAATAAGTACAACTGAAAGAAACCCATTAAGAAGGATCACATTCACTTCAACAGAAGGTGTTTCGTAATTGGTCCTTCATCTCACATTATGAAGACCTGTGAGATTTGGACCAACTGTACATTTTGCCTGTCGGACAAAGATTGGAGTGGAGGATGCAAATAGTCATCTGCTCCACAAGACTTATTGTTACCTGGACAAAGCTGGCAGCACTATGAGGATTTCTGTAGTGCCTTCAATACTATCAACTATCTTTGTTAAGGAGTAAACTCAGAGTATGCAGGTGGATGAGCCTTTGATGTCCCGGGTAATGGACTATCTGACCGGGAGACCACAGTTTGTGAGACTCAAGAAACGAGTCTCTGATATGGATGTGAGTAACACAGGAACACCACCAGGAACAGGCCTGTCTCATGTTCTCTTCACTCTGTACACTTCTGACTATAAATACTGTATAACAGCAAGCCATGTCATTTGCACATTTGGGGTGTATCGATAAGGTAGATGAGACAGAGGAGAGGAATCAGGTAGAGAACTTTGCTTCTTGGTGTAAAGAGAATTATCTGCACCTGAACATTAGCAAAACCAAGAAAATGGTTATTGACTTGTGCTACACCAAAGTGCCTCTATGTCCAGTCACTATTCAAGGAGTGGAGGTAGAGGTGGTCCACTCCTACAAGTACTTGGAGATCCACATCAATGACAGGATGGACTGTTCTCATAACACAGAAGAATAATATAAGAAAGAGCACAACAGGCTCTTCTTCCTTAGGAGACTGTGTTCCTTTAATGTAGAAAGTGACATCCTTCACATCTTCTATAACTGATGGCCAGTGTGATTTTCTATGCTGTGGTGTGCTAGACTGGTAACATCAATTTGAGAGATGCCAAATTGCAAAGCAAATTAAAAGAGCAAGCTCAGTTATAGTAGGCACTCTCTATTCCCTGGAGGTCAAAGCAAAGAAGAGAATTTAAACAAAACTGAGTGCCATTATGAACAATACTGCACATCCTCTCTGTGACACACTAACACTGAGGACTTTAAGCCAACAAATTATTAAACAGAAGTGTGCCAAGAAATGCTGCTGGGGCCCCTTTATACCAACAGCAATATGCCTACATAATGCCACACTGTGACTGTGAGCGTCAAGTCAGAAGTTATCTTTTCTTTCTTTTAAAATGTTACCCCCTTTTTACTCATTCTGGTGTGTGTTCAGACTATAGTGCGTGTGCATAAATATTTATTCACCTGTTTATGTATTTATTTATTTAAAGAGTTTCTCTAAAAAGCCAAATTTTCACCTGGGGACAAAGTTCTATCTATCTATGGCAGCTTCTTGTCAGCACACTTCTCCCATATCTGAGAAAAACAGGAAACACATGGGTTCAACTACCACAGATTTGCTTATCCACTATTACAAAAGTGTGACGTAGTTCACGACACCTGTGGTCTAATTGTGCCTATTCACAGATTACGTCCTCTCTGAGGGTTGTGGGATGGATCGAGGACAGGGGGTTGTATTCACAGCCTATGCACACACAAAAAAAAAAAAAAAAAAACCATAGAGGCCCACATGAGATTGAGCAGTAACAGGTCTGGGATGCCCTTAGAAGTCTGGGGTTGTATCCATGATATTATGAATGGATCAGTGTGTGTCTACCCAGCTCCAAGTGGTGTGGGTAAACAATTGAATCCAATTCATGGTGGAGACCAGATCCTGCAATTGTTCCCTACAAATGAGGAATTCCTATGAAATGCAAGTCATAAGCTCAGACTGATTAAGTCTCTTAAGGGCCCTATGTACACATCGTCCATTGCTATTATCAAATGGATGGTTTAGTGAGATCCTTGGATCAGCTCTGCTGTAGTTTCTTACAATCTGGCATAGCACCTAGAAGAAGATCAAACTTCACTACAGAGGTCTATGTAAATGAAACAGTGAAAGGATGATCACCGAGCCGTGAGGGACCACAGCAAAGGGAAGTTGCATCCACCTGATCCTGTATCCTCCCATCGTTCCTCCCCACAGGATAGCATCCTGCCAGCACCTAAACCCGTTTTTCCCATAGGATCAACGCTTCAGTATCTGTACTTTCTGTAACTGCTGGGTTTTTCAGGAGTGTAACCCATGCAGATAACAAGAAATGATTATATACTACACTCAGAGTATCAGGTAATATCTAAGCCCAACATTTGAGCCCTACCACTCTGACAGGGAGTTGTCCTTCTGAGTAGAAACATCATTTGTATTTTTTATTATTTGTGTTGTTTTCTGGTACATATGATTAATATTTTCTCATGCTTAAAATTTCTTTTTTTTTCAGAAAGCTTGTGAGATTTCTATATGTTTATAATTTCTTTCTTGGCATGCCAACATTGACTTCACTGAGCACATTTAATTAAAAAATTACACTGTGCATCTTGGTGGAAGCCACACAATGGTATATGGCATAGAACAGCTTACCACTGGCCATTAATACATATGACTGTTGGCATTGTAGCTAGCGTCTGTTTCCAAACTATTTCCTTGTCTTAAAAATAAGGATGAGGGTAAAGCACAATCTAAACTCGATAAATACCCAGGGCCTCAGTTACATAATGAATGTATATATGACAAGGCTTGTTTATTAAGTTATCAGAGTGGTACAGCACTATAGGGGTGCGCGGTGTAGGGTGTTTTTTAAAAATAAAAAAAATGCCCTCAGACTCCAAGGTAGTGTGTGGTCATGTGGCACACGCAAGACGTTTAATGGAGAAATTGGACTAATCGTGTTTTCATGTGAATGTGTGCTGGGTTTCAGTTTCCTCATTGACGATCTGTGGGTCATAATTAGGACACCACACTTATGGCTATGTAAAAGGAGCCTGATCAGGCTAGAGGAGAGGTGGAGAAAGAGAAACCAAAGATCAGAGAAAGGCAGAATTGAGGATGCATGCCAGAGCGGTAGTGAGAAGGCAGGTGGTCAGTGGCCCAGCGAGGGAGTGAGTGGAACCAAGCTCTAGGGGTTAATCGTCCCATGCTGAACAGTCTGGAGAAATGGAGACAATTGCAGGGACTCCTAGGGATCCTGTAGATGCCAAGGAGGGCACATTTAAAGAGGGAGGTCCAGCTTAGAGCACGCCAGTGGATGCCAAAGGTTGGTGGTCAGGATGAGAGCCAGAGAGGGTGACCGCAGCTGTCGGCGAGAGAGAAAGACATGCTGGGCTGGCAGGAAAGACAAGAAAAGGAAACCTGATGTTATTATGGTTTAAGTCTTGGATTTTAACATAATGAAAGAACTAATTTATTGCTGGTTTTATCTCAAGGAATGCACTAATGTTATGCACGACTATTTACTTTTTGAACGAAACTGCACTGCAGTTCGTTTTAAGCACTTTGTATGAGAACAGAAAGCACTTCACACACTGCTAGCATCATCCTCTTGTTGAAATGTGTCCTCATTCGCTCTAGTCCATCTCAGCCTATGACTATCGATACCCCATTTCAAAGGGAGTTATGCCAGCTGTGGGCAACCTGGGCATCACACATGCACCTAACACAGATGGTACCAACACACCTCCTAGGTTTTGTTCTTCATGGAGGATTGGAAAAAATGTCAAAACCAGCTATGTAACTGTCATCTGTAACCTTTTACTTGTCTTAATGTCCTTATTTATGTTAGGTAGAATGCCCAGAGGGGACTGGGTGGTCTCATGGTCTGGAATTCCTACAGATTTTATTTTATTTATTTATTTATTTATTTTTGTTTTTTCTGTCCCCCCTGGCCATTGGACCTTACTCTTATTCGATGTTAATTAATGCTGATTTATTTTGTTTTCTTATTGTGTCTTTTATTTTTCTATTCTTTATTATGTAAAGCACTTTGAGCTACTGTTTGTATGAAAATGTGCTATATAAATAAATGTTGTTGTTGTTGTTGTTGTTATTGTTCCTGCATAATCAAAGCTCAGGACCTCGAATGGCAGGCTGCAAGCTGACTAGGACTGTCTATTATTTTCACTCCTTTTGTTCAGCCCAGCTTACCATCAATAAAGGATTCTACAAAGTGTCATTTGTGCCCTTGTGACCACAGCTAGGCAATAAAAATCCAGCAGTTTGTAACACTAGTAATTTATAATCGGACAGAGACATTGAGTTTCAGCTTTTACTTAAGAATTATACTTAATTGAATAATAGCAGCAAATATAAGCAATAAAAAGAATTATACAACCTGAGAGGGTTCCTTCAGTCTCTATTCATTTCCAGAAGGCATTTCCCAAATGCTCCAGATCATTAGATTATAGATTATATAGTCTTAATCTAAAAGTAAAAAGACAGATTTCTTCCAGGAGACAGAGTTCCTTGGAAAGTGTCCAGTAGCTAAGCAGATAGAGAATTTTATTTAGATGTCTATATCTTCTCTCAAAGTATCAGAAAGATGGTAAATGAACCAAACAGAACTAGAACTAAATAAAAACTGAACTGGGCTCTTCAAGAAGAGGAAAAAAAGTTTAATAAAGGGTGGCCACTCTCTCCCGAATTAAGTGCAGAAATCTGGCTTACTGTCCACTAGTAAAGCAGCCAATGCATTTACAATTTCTCAGATCACTTTAAAGTTATCACACAAGCTCAAGGTTGAATCAACCATGGGAATCATAAGATGCACTAAGCTGTAAACAGACTGGCTACACAAAACATTCTAAGTTCCTGCTTTGTATTTCCACTTTCCCAGAATACACTTCAGTCCTATCCAGCTTGACAAATTCTTTCAGGTCTAAATTAAATTCTGTCGGTTGAAAATACATCCCCCATACAAGACATAAATCGAACTGACAATTTGATTAAGTAAGTGTGCATACCATTGCATTTGATTATATTCATTATCATGGGATTACAAGCCTTAGTTGATTTAAAGGAACATGCCTCTGAACATTTTAGAGCGGCTAACATTAAACTACTCCCTGAAGACACCATATGGGAAAATACACGACTAAAATACTGTAGCTTCTCACAATGCTGATAGATAATTATAAAGTATAGTGGTGGGCAAAACAATATAATCTGTGAGTAATATTGTCATAATTGGCTTATGCCAGTGGTCTCCAGCTCTGTCCTAGGCTGCTACTGTGGCTGCAGATTATAATTCTAACCAGTTTTTTAATTAGTGATTAGTTTCTGCTGCTAATTATCATTTTTCCCTTCATTTTATTTGACTTGTTATTTAACATTTAGTTCCTGAATTGATTAATTTTTTCCTTAAACAGCACCTGAACAGAAATAAGATGTGAAGTTAGTGAGCCAATAGATGACCAGCTAAATCGGGGCCTCAAACTCCAACCAATTTCACTCCAACCAGTTTCCTATTTAGAAGTCAATTCTTGTTGTTAATTAAACCTGCTAATTAATTCCATGGCTTTCTGGTGCTCTTATTCTACCACAGCAGACATTTCCAAAGCTGCTTATTTTGCTCTTTTCTAAAAACGCAATGAAAATGTTTTGTGGGTCTGAGAATTTCCACATTACTGAGACCTTCAGCTTTCTTTATTTTCAGATTTTGTATGATGGACACAGGTTAACTGGTCATGTGGTGGTTCATTTTGTATCTCATCATTGTTTGCCTGCTAATTGAATTAGTGTAACTGGATCTGAGAACATTATTTATTATTTATGATTTGGTACATTTATGTGATTATTATTAGTTGTTACTTTTTGTTGCAATTGCATTGTTTAGTCATGTATGTCTTCTGTGACGTTATACTGTGTATCTGCGCTGTATAGTAACATCATGCTTTTGCAAATAGGTGGGGTATTTTTTTGTTAATTCCGAAAGGGATATTGTCTTTTCACATGTCCTTTGGGGGTCAGAGGGAAGGGTCAACCATTGTACCGCACCCCAGAGCAATTTTCAGCTTTGAGGGTCTTGCTCAAGGGCCCAACAGGGTAGGATCCCTTCTGGCAGTAACAGAATTTGAACCTTCCAGATACCATGTTCACCACTTGTATGGTATAGTGACAATAAATTAAATTAAAAGTTAGGCCACAACAGTAGAGTTATGACCAAGAAGGACACATATGATAGAAAACAGATAAACATGGGTAGGAGGATGCTGTATACCTTACTTTTGGTAATTAAATAATTAAGTTACTAAATATCTATTTAATATATTTATTGAGTTAATATATCTTTAATATTTAACTCAAAAATTAAGGTGTTATTAGCCAGTTTAAAGAAAGAGAAGTCCTATTATCGGGATGGTTCAGTGAGTGCCAACAGTGACAAGTGCAACCTCTTCAAAAAAAAGTAGTATTAGTCTTGTGCTATCTAGAAGTAGCCAGGAAACATCATGGGGTTTTAATTCTGCTGTAAATTACGTCAGTATTAATAAATACAGACACATGAGTGAAACTGAGTATTCACAAAAAAATCTGAATTTACAGTCTTTTTGTAAATGGGGCTTAAACAGTTCAAGGTTTAGGTTCTGATAAAAGGATTTCCAGTGAATGCATCATCCTACTTTTAGTAAAGGATGACAAGGTTGGTCTCGTCTGTTACGGGAGATGGACGTCTGAAGCGGAGCTCCGTTAGCAGCGGCTTATTTTTTTCTCTTATTTCTTATTATCCCGAGGTTTCCTGTATTTACCCAACCCGAGGAATTTCTACTACAGTATATAAATATGAGTAACAAAAAAGGCTGTCAGAAAGAAATGGAAAAGAAACGTAAAACTACACCCAAGTCTAGACAGATATCAAACCTATCAAAGTGCAAGGTACAGCCTTTCAGAGACTGACCTGGAACAGGCAGGTGAAAGCACAGACTTCCCAGGATCCCGCTCCACTGCAACATCTCCAGTCGAGAGCGAAAATGGGAGCTAAGGTGCAAGTGATGCAGGTCATGATAGCTCACTGATTCCAGAAGATCACTTGAAACTAGAGATGGCCTTGCAGTCCGCGCATTCATCTAATCCTCGCAAGCCGGAAGCATCGGCTGTAGCTGGGGTTTCCACTTCACACGCGGAGCACGAAAGCTGAAACAATTTTCCGAACTGAAGGAAATGATCGCAACATTGTTAAGTGAGTTGAAGAAAGACATTCAGAAAAATATGAAGAAAGAAATAAATGGCTTGCTCAAGACAAACGAGAAGCTTCGGCTCGAGCTGCAAGAGATGCGGCAGGAATATAAATACTTGGAAAAACGTATATGTAATCGTTTTGATGCAGTTCTTAAAGATATGCTGAGAAAAATTGAGGAACACATTTAGGAAAATTAGTCTAAACTGAGAGAACTTGCTGATCAGCTGGAAGACATTAAGCAGACATTCACGGCTCGAATTGAAACAGTGGAACATTTGGCACCTAACACCAATGGAAAAACTACAGCCGTGAATTCCGAATGCAAAAAACCTGGAGACAGACTTGCGGTTCTGGAAGATGGAAACAGAAGAAATAATATTAGAATCGAAGGTCTACCTAAGAATCATGAAAGTCCAAACCCAGTGAAATTCGGAGTTGAACTATTCTCAAAAATATTTGGAAAGGACTTTAAATCAGATACCGAGATAGTGGCAGCTTATCGCATACGTGGATCAAATACCTTTAAACCTAGGTCTTTAATTGTCCGCTTCGAGAGATTACAATTTAAGCTTGATGTAATGAAACTTCTGAGACACAAACAAGAGATTTTATTTGAAAATAACCACATTTGTATTTTCCCTGATTTCTCACCCTCAACAGCTGCTAAACGTGCAGCTTTTTACAACATTAAACAGTGGCTACGGAAAGCCAATATAAAATACAGCCTCTTGTATCCTGACAAACTGAAAGTGGAAATTCAAGACAAATATCATATCTTCTCCTCCACGGATGAAGCAGAAAAGGAATTAAGAAAGCTGATCCCGACGCTTTTTTGAAATATGAAAGTGAGTCGCATCCCGTCATGGTATAGCAAGAAGATATTAATTAATAGAATTATACATCCTTTTCTCCTCTCAGACACTTTTTGTTTATGTTTATATTTTAATTATAATTGTAGGCGTATGTGTGGAAGAAATTAAAGCAGGTTTTCTTTTTCTTTTTTAACTATTCTAAAGGAGACTGTTTAACATCATAACCTTGGTTTATTGTTATTGTTATTATTGCATTAGGGTTTACTATGCTTATCCAGGGCCACTTTTTAATACCACTCCCTGGGTTTACTGTCTTAATATTTCACAACTGTTGATGATTATATTTTATAGCCAGCCCGCGGCGTACCATACGCCGCATAATCAGGCCGGTTTTTTAATGATTTTTTAAGCACAGGGAGAAAATTAACATTTGAAAAATCGGTAATGTAATAAATCAGCAAGAAAAGCAACATTGTAACAATGCACGGAACAAACCAACACACAATTGTCCGTGACTGAAAACTGGCGGACCGCCATCGCACCCTGCCTGCTCATGTGCCCACCTCCAACTCGTCACTTGAGTCGTTGTCGTCTTTGCATAGTCCACATGCACCTGTGACTCATGTAGACTTTTCATTGCTCTGTGCGGTTTTGGCTGCTTTTCTATATATAATCCACCAAGACTCCCGACCAGGGTAGTAGCGCAAATTGCTGTATGTAGCGTGTAAAACAGTTTGCTATGATGCACGCGGTCGTGCGTCGTAACTGAAAACTCGGTTTTTAAAGACTGCTTACTTCATTGTATTTTAACTTCAGTTGTAAAGAATAGTTTTAAGAATCCCATGGGATACCCCTCGCAAACCGTTTTACACGCTGCATATGGCGATTCACCTCCGCGAGAAACATGTCTCTATGAACAGTCAACGTGGCTTGGAGGTTCATGTGGCCTCTACGACAGACGAATATAAATAACGCCATTTCTTCTGTTTCGTCGCGTCCGAGATGGTGGGTGTGGCTCTGCGAGTTGTCGTCGTATTAAATGGTCTTGGAGTTGGTGGGCATGGCTCCTTCCTGCGTGTGCCATAGATGTCTTACTTGTCAGCAGCTTAGTGAATCCACGCCCCTTCCGGCGTGCTTTCCATGGGTGTTTTGCCTTAGTGAATTATATATATAGATGCTTATAGTCTGTTAATAATTATAGTTTATGCTTATAGTATTTAGACTTTATTGGCAATAGATATGTATACTTTTTAATCCCAAAATGCCGCTACTGGGGGGCTTGTTTTGTTTTGGACGTGCTCTGTCTCTAGGTATGTCAGAGGACCGGGACTTTGTGAAGTGGGGTCCAGCCTCAAGTAGGGAGGCAAAATGGGGGGGTGGGAGGATAAGGGGGGAGAGAAAGAGAGCAAACTATATCTAATCTATTATTTTAACCCTTATAATGATAACTACCAACGTAACAATAAGCTGCACGGCAATAACTCGTGGGAAAACTGGAAATTAAGGTTAAAGTTGTCTCATTTCCACAAAATGACATCAAAAATTCAGAATCAATGTTTCCATGAATGGACAGTTAACTTTGTGAGCTGGAATGTTAAAGGCCTGAATCACAAATTAAAGAGAAAGAAAGTATTCTCTCACCTAACAGGTTTAAATGCTAAAATAGTAGGAGACCCACTTACTAAGCAAAGATCAGTTCCGGTTGCAAAAAGACTGGACTGGCCAAATGTTCCATTCCAGCTTTATAATGAAAACTAGAGGTGTGGAAATTATCATACATAGAACAGTCTCATTTGTGGTATCAGATGTAGTATCTGATCCTGAAGGGAGATATGTGATTAAATCAAGACATCATTACTATGAACACGGAGAGAAAGCTAATAAGCTCTTAGCTCAACAAATCCACAAGCAAGAAGTTTGCAATGCAATCCAGCAATCACCAACACAAAAAGGAGATAAAATCATTGACCATAAAAATATAATGCACACATTCAGAGACTACTATAAATCCTTAGATTCTACTGAGTTTAAAGAAGACAACACACAATTTAATGCATTTCTAGATACATTACAGATACCACAAACAGATACTTTTAGTGCAGAGGAACTGGATAAACCTTTGACACTGTCAGAATTACTAGATGCTATAAAGTCACTTCAAAGTGGGAAAGCAGCAGGCCCTGATGGTTACCCTGTAGAATTTTATAAGAAATTCTCCGAACAGCTAGCTCCCCTCTTATTAGCAACATTTACAGAAGCTATCAAATTCTACCTCAAACTTTTAGCCAAGCATTAATCACCATCTTTCCTAAACAAAATAAGGACTTATTACAATGTGCATCATACAGACCAATTTCACTTCTGAATAATGATGTTAAGATACTCTCCAAAGTCCTAGCTAGACGGATGGAGAAAGTGCTGCCTTCAGTAATATCACAAGATCAAACTGGATTTATTAAAGACCGACACTTAGCTTCCAATCTTCGAAGCCTGTTTAGTGTAATATATTCACCAGCAAAGTCAAACACCACAGAGATATTATTATCGTTGGATGCAGAAAAAGCATTCGACATGATTGAATACAATACAATACAATACAATACAGTTTATTTTTGTATAACCCAAAATCACACAAGGAGTGCCGCAATGGGCTTTAACAGGCCCTGTCTCTTGACAGCCCCCCAGCCTTGATTCTCTAAGAAGACAAAGAAAAACTCCCCAAAAAAACCCAGTAGGCAAAAAATCTCTTATAGTAGCAGGTAGACCATTCCACAGTTTAGGGGCCCTGTCACTAAAAGCTTGACCTCCCACTGTTATTTTATTAATCCTTGGAATCATAAGCAGACTGGCATCTTGAGATCTTAATGTGCGCTCTGGTTTGTAAGTCATGATAAGTTCAGACAAGTAAGCCGGACCTTGGCCATTTAATGCTTTATATGTTAAAAGGAGGATTTTTGAAATCTGCCCTAAACTTAACTGGGAGCCAGTGTAAGGAATTAAGAACTGGAGTTATGTGTTCGTATTTTCTTGTTCTTGTGATAATTCTTGCTGCAGCATTTTGGATTAGCTGGAGGTTAGAGTCAAAGAGAACTCCGAGATTTCGGGCTGATTCAGTAAAATTAATGTTGATTCCAACTGAGTTAAATGATGACAGAATATTGTTGTGATCAACGTCATCCAACAATTAACATCTCTGTTTTCTCTGTGTTTAAAGACAAGTAGTTATCATCCATCCACTTCTTTAATTCACTAACACAACTAATTAAAGACAACATCGGAGAAACTTCATTTGATCTAAATGAAAGGTATAACTGGGTGTCATCTGCATACGAGTGAAAATTAACATCATGTTTCCTAATGATAGATCCCAGTGGAAGCATGTAAAGTGAAAACAGTAAAGGTCCCAGTACTGAGCCCTGTGGGACACCTATTGAACTTTTGTGTATAATGATGGAGTACTGTTAGCACATTTCTGTACATATTGGAATCGTTTTGATAAATAAAAACTACAGTAATCCCTCCTTGATCGTGGGGGTTGTGTTCCAGAACCCCCCGCGATAGGTGAAAATCCGCGAAGTAGAAACCATATGTTTGTATGGTTATTTTTATATATTTTAAGCCCTTATAAACTCTCCCACACTGTTAACATTATTAGAGCCCTCTAGACATTAAATAACACCCTTTAGTCAAAAGTTTAAACTGTGCTCCATGACAAGACAGAGATGACAGTTCTTTCTCACAATTAAAAGAATGCAAACATATCTTCTCTTCAAAGGAGCGCCGTCAGGAGCAGAGAATGTCAGAGAGAGAGAGAGCGCGTGACAGAAAAGCAAACAATCAAAAAATCAATATGTGCTGTTGGGCTTTTAAGTATGCGCACCGCGATAAAGCAGCCGCAACAGAAGGGAGCAATGTGAAGGTAGTCTTTCAGCATTTTTAGAGTAGCGTCTGTATCTTCTAGGCAAACAGCTTCTGTGAAAACAGCCCCTCTGCTCACATCCCCTCCGTCAGGAGCAGAGAACGTCAGAGAGAGTGAGAGAGACCGAGAAATGCAAACAATCAAGCACCGCTCGGGAAGCACATCGCATATCATTGAGGAGTTTTAGTTAATACGTAATACATGCTCTGATTGGGTAGCTTCTAAGCCATCCGCCAATAGCGTCCCTTGTATGAAATCAACTGGGCAAACAAACTAAGGAAGCATGTACCATAAATTAAAAGACCCATTGTCCGCAGAAATCCGCGAACCAGTGAAAAATCCGTGATATATATTTAGATATGCTTACATTTAAAATCCGCGATAGAGTGAAGCTGCGAAAGTCGAAGCGCGATATAGCGAGGGATCACTGTAAACCAAGCGAGCACAGTGTCTGTAAGCCCAACATCATTTTCTAGCCTGTGCAGTAACATAGAATGGTCTATGGTGTCAAACGCTGCACTTAAGTCTAACAACATAATTGTTAGAATAAACATTTGGGATTAATGAATGGAACTAACTTTTCACTACATTAGAGAAATTTGGGTTTGGCCCGAATATTTGTGCATGGATCAAACTACTGTATACCAATCCAGAAGCTTCAGTTTGTATTAACAACATTTGTTCAGACTACTTTAAACTAGAACGTGGTACCAGACAAGGATGCCCCTTGTCACCACTGCTATTTGCAATTGCCATTGAACCACTGGCAGTTCACTGTCGAAATGCTTATCAGATAAAGGGGATTATCAGAGAAGGACTTGAACAGAAAATTTCTCTATATGCAGATGATATGGTATTGTCATCTGCAAAATACTGTGCCTGCAGTCTTAACAGCACTGACAGAATTTCAAAAGATCTCTGGTCTCAGAATTAACTTGAATAAAAGTGTGCTCTATCCAGTGAATTCTCAAGCATACAATATTAGATTGGACACCTCCCCTTTTATTATTGCATATCAGTTTAAATACTTTGGGGTAAACATTACAAGTAAATATAAAGCTCTTTATCAACAAAATTTCACCGTCTGTATGGAAAAAATTAAGCAAGACTTGCATAGATGGTAAACCCTTCATCTCACTCTAGCTGTAAGAATTAACGTTGTTAAGATGAATATCCTCCCTAAGCTTCTCTTTTAATTTCAAAACATTCCAATATACATCAATAAATCATTTTTTAAGCAATTAGATTCAACCATAACCTAATTTATTTGGAACTCAAAACATCCGACGTATCCAAAGAGCAACCCTACAAAGACCTAAGGCAGAAGGTGGCATGGCTCTACCCAACTTTCAGTTTTATTACTGGGCAGCAGACATACAAGCTATGAAAACCTGGACACAAATAGATGAACTTACACAGGCCTGGTCCGCAATAGAAATAAAATTCTGCAGTACTTCTTTATATTCCCTGCTTTGTGCCCCAATAAATGCAAGTTATAGCCAATATACTAATAACCCAATTGTGCTTCACTCACTCAGAATATGGAACCAATGGAGAAAGCATTTTAAGATGGAGAATCTTTTATCTGTGGCACCTCTGCATGAGAACCACCTTTTTCAACCCTCGCAAACATATGCAGTTTTTAATATCTGGAAAACATTTGGGATTAAATTGCTTAGAAATCTTTATACAGACAACATCTTTGCATCCTATGAATAATTACATTCCAAATTTAACTTTCTAGCAACACATTTCTTTCACTATCTTCAAATTAGAAACTTTGTCAAACAGAACCTGCCTGATTTCCCTCATCTCACACCTTCCTCTATGCTGGAAAAAATACTACTCAGTCTCGAGGTTTCAGACAGCATTTCTGCAATATATAAAATTATTTTACAGTCCCTCTCTTTCAAAGATCCAAGAGGACACTCTCGCTCAACATATCATAAAAGTGGAAGGTAGTAATGCAGAGAATTCACTCAAGCTCCATATGCGCAAAGCATGCAATTATTCAACTCAAAACTATATATCAAACACTAACAGCTGTGTTTGGTGTTCTTCCAGATGGGCCTAAAGCAGAGAAGGACAAACAATCTCTGATTGCCTTTTACTACACTATTTGCATCCAGACTTATTTTGCTAAACTGGAAGAATCCTAACTCTCCTCTTTTAAATCAGTGGGTAGATGATGTTTTATATTATTTGAAATTGGAAAAAATTAAATTCTCAGCTAGAGGATCTGTGCAGAACTTTTTCAAAACCTGGCAGGATCTAATCAATAATATTTTAGAATAAGCTCTTAAAGCACTGAGGAAATAATTCTCTTCGCATTTCATTTTTTTTTATGTGCCTATTAAACATCATCAATTTATGTATTTTGACCAGCTTAAATTTTTACTTCGTTGGCCATGCTCTCTTTCTCAGGGGTGGGGGTTTGGTTGATTTGTTTTCAATCCAATTTTTTGTAAAAATTTATCTATCTGTATGGAATGATTACAATAAAACAAATAAATTAAAAAAAAAGTAAAGGATGACGAGATATTTTATCCTGTGCCACATTCTCAACTGTAGAAGACATTTTAGCATTCACTATTTTTATCGATAGGTTTATTAAGCTCAAAATGTATTGCCATAACAACACCATTTGCATGGAATCTGCTTTGGTGAAGCTTGAGTGAATTAAACACTACTACAAACACATGGTGATAATCATCATTCTTCAACAGCGCACAATCAATTTAACAAAAACATACTTGGACATACTTGTCAGATCATTATAGATGGTGTTTAAGGTCATGGTGTTACATTTATGCACCTTACAGCTTGTGTATTAGTTTTGTTATGAAATCTGGTAATCCTGATCTTGAATCACCAGATAGAATGAGTATGAACAGAAAGTGAGTGAGATGTGATGGATCAGAAGAGATCTCAATGGAGTATTATTTTTGTCTAAAAAGTAGAGCAAATCGACAGTAAGATGGCCCCAAACATTGGTTTTAGAATCATTTCACCAATTGTATCCTGGGTAAATTGTAATGGAAAAGGCCAAAACACTCCAAATAATGGACCTTTAGAAAATCATCATACCCTGCAACACTCCAAACTTCATTAACCATTTCATAAGCAGCAGCCTCAGATGAGTTTCATGGACCATAATAAATGTTTATAGAGATGCTACAGCAGTAGAAACTGTGATGCTCTGAAAGTTGAAATTCTTCATTACCTGGTCATGATGGTAAAAAGACAAGAGTGTTCATTGACCTAAGAAAATGATTGAGGAGTGATAGGTCAGAAAAGTTTTCAATGGTGTTCCATTTTTCTCTAAAAAAGCAAAGTGAATTCACAGTAAGAAGGACTAAACCATTGGCTTTAGAACCATTTCACTTGACTCTCTCACCAATTGTATCCTCTCCTTGGAAAATTGTAATGGAGAAAGCCAAAACTGTTCGAAAAAATGGACCTGTACAAAATTATCATGTCCTGCAACACTCCAAACTTCTTAAAAATTGGCCACCTTATATTCCTGACTATAATAAATGTTTGTAGAGATGCTATAGTAGAAGAAACCATGGTGCTCTGAAAGTCAAAATTCTCCACAATGTGGCTCCTGATGAATAAAGATAAGAGTGGTCCTTAATTTCATGTACGGCCCAAAATCAAATCTTTTGTGTTTTGACATTTAATTCAAGATTATTTCCTCATTTCTGTAACCTGTTCCTGTAAAGGTCTGAGAACCATTACACTGGTGAGAACTGAACATTCTTATACTCCGTGTCTGAAAGCAGTCATTCAGGTACAACATGCAAAGGGAAGTACTCATAATATTCAAATTATGGTCAGCTACAATGCCCCATAAACAAAAATACTGCATGCTATTTGTGTTTTTCAATGCATACATGGTAGAAATCCAGTTGGAGTTCAGATTGGGTAGTGACATCACACATGTGAAGCAGATTAGGCAGCAATGTAAAGTATGAGGTGGGGTACGCTTATAGTAAGTATACACAAGTGAAATTTCTGCAGCTCTGTGATATCATGGTGACCTTGCAATGCATCATGGGGCATTGAGAAAAACGTATTCATCTAAGACAAACACTGAAGAACACAGCATATTCGCTATGAGAACTGCGTTGGCGAATTTTGCTGCTCAACATTAATTGTGAGTTTTAGAAATGTTATGAGAATTATCCTGGCTTTCATAATATAAAGTTCTTCTTTGGTTATTTCATAACAAACGGCGCTGTTCATATGTATAGTCTATTTGATCCAATGTAATAAAGGACATCCACATTGGAACCATGAGGGTGGTAATTTTGGCTGTTATTGTGGAGAGGTACCCTTACACAAATCTGATATTTTAATCGAGCTCTGTTGTAGGTACTTTGAAGGTCATCAGTCCTGTGAGTTGTTCACATACACATTTCATTAGATTTGATGTAATAAAGGACATCCATTTTGTAAAAGGGAGGTGACTTTGGCTGTTATTTAGGAGAATTCCCCTAAGACGACTGTGATGTTTAAATCCAGCTCTGCTGTTGTCACTTGATGCTGACCAGATCTTTGATGGTTACCTATCCTGTGGTTTGCTAAAGCCTTGCTTGCAGACCAGGCGCAGTGAAGTCACTTAATCAATAGCATTTGGCAATGCCAGCACATTATGTGCCCGCATCATGCAAAAGGCCTCATCTCTTGCTTCTGGTGATGTTATGGGATGCACAGAAAACTGACTAAGTGTGGACTTTGTCTTGTCTTGTTAAGGCCTTTTTAAAAGCAACCTGATCAGTCATTATTCCACCTGGACCTTGCTGGACAAAAGTTCAACTAATGAGCTACTGTGCGTTTGAGTAGAGGTGTCACACTCTAGAAAGTAAATCTAGAGTTAGGAACTATTTCTCAAATTTAAAATATGTGCTACTAATGACACCATTAAAGGGTTTTATTGTACAAATATAAGTCTAACGCAATCACAACAGCTGCTAAATGCCCTGCATGTTTGTCTCAGGGTTTGTTTTTATACTCAACTAGTGGGGCAAAAGAATGGCAAATATATGGCAGTTATAAAGAAGCAAAATACAATGACCTCTGTAATGTTTGGGACAAAGACTCATATTTCCTTGATTTACCCTCCTACTCGACAGTTTAAAATTACAAATCAAAGAGTTCACACAGGATTAAAATGCACATTTGCATACTTGTTGGTCACACCATGTAGGCATTAAAACACATTTTCTAAATGGAAGCCCTATTTCAGGACACCATAATGTTTGGGGCATGGCAATGGCAGGTCTTTTAAAGCTGCCATATTCAGTACTTTGTTGCATATCCCTTGCATGCAATGACTGCTTAAAGTCTGTGATTTCCAGACATCAGCAGGTGCTGAGGGTCTTCTCTGGTGATACTCTGCCAAGCCGCTAATGTAGCCATCTTCAGTTCCTGCTTGTTTCGGGGACTAGTCCTCTTAAGTTTTCTCATCATATGGAAGGCCTGCTCAGTTGGATTTAAATCAGGTGACTGGCTTGGACATTCAAAATGTTTCCATTTTTAGCTTTGAAAATCTCCTGTATTGCCTTAGCTGTATGTTTAACCATTATCTTGTTGTATGCTAAAGTGCAATCCAATGAGATTGGAGGCATTTACTGGAACTTGAGCAGATCAGATGTTTCTCTACACCTGAGAATTCATTGTGCGTCTGCCATCAGCAGTTCCATCATCAATGAAGAGAAGTGTGCCAGGACCTGTGGCAGCCATACATGCCCAAACTACAACACCCCCACCACCATCATTAACAGATGAAGTGGTCTGCTTTCGATCTCGGGCAGTTCCATTTTATCTCCACATTTTGCTCTTGCCATCACTCTGACGGGGTTCGGCTTTGTCTCGTCTGTCTACAAGAATTTTTTCCAGAATTCTGCAGGCTCCTTGAAGTCCTTTTTCTCAAACTGTAATCTGGTCGTCCTGTTTTTGTGGTTAACTAGTGGTCTATATCTTACAGTGTGGCCTCTGTGTTTCTCTTCATGAAGTCTTCCGCTTATAGTCGTCTCTGACAACACACACATTGGCCCCCTGAAGACTGTTTCTGATCTGTCAGACGGGAGTTTGGGGCTTTGTGTTTACTTACCATTGTGAGGATTCTTCTGTCATCAGCAGTGGAGGTCTTCCTTGGCCTACCAGTGCCTTTGCGATTACTGAGCTCATCAGTGTGTTCTTTCTTCTTCATGATATTCCAGACAGTTGATTTTGGTCATTCTAAAGTTTTACTGTTTTATTGTTGTTTTTCAGTCTCATAATGGTTTCTTTAACATTCATCAGCATAGCTCTTGCCCTCAAGCTGAACAATGGTAGCTACAGACACCAAAGGGTAGAAGCAAGCCGAAGTATCTTATGAAGCCATGAAACCCACCCGAGGAGTCAGAAACACCTGGGATGCCAATGGTCCTAAACATTATGGTGCCCTGAAGTGGGGGGACCTTGTAGAAGTGTTATCAGTTCTGCATGCTGTGACTGAAATATATGCAAATACCCTTAAATGAAAGTGTGCAATGTGCACTTTGATTATATCTGAATTGTTTGATTTATAATTTTAAGCTGCGGAGCAGAGGGGTAAATCAAGGAAAAAAAGCGTCTTTGTCCCTAACATATTACGGAGGGCACTTTTTAATAAAACATTTTCCAGAATATTCTTCACAAGTTTGCTTTTTTTTGGCCAGCGCAGTCACACAGCCCCGTCATGATTTAATTCAATTGCTTTGGTGGCTTGTTCCTTCTCACGATCTTCGTAGCTTGACAGTGTTTCAGCTCTTCTGGGTGGAACATTTTCAGCACTGTTTTCATGCCACAAACCTCCCAGTAACTTATGTCATTTTCACACCAGTCAGCCTAGGGTGGTGCTGCATAGGACACAAGCCACATCAGCTGTAACTGGTTAACAAAGAAAGAATAAAGACATGCGATTCAACACAGAGACCAGTAAATAAACTGAAAACTAAAAGATCCTGTGTGGTGCCACCCATGTGCTCTACTGACACTAAAGAAAATCAATTGCTTTCAGCTTTAAAAGGTCAGTCAATGCTTTTCAGCTTGCCAGTGTGTATCCAGCCAGAGTGCTCTGTGGAGAACCCTCGTATTGAATTTCACTTTTACTATTTATATTGTATGATCTGCAAAAAGGGGAAGAGGAGAAAAACAAACACATTTAGACAGACAAACACTAATTTCAGAACTGTAACTGAAGTCTCCAACAAGACAGGCAGGATAGAAACGCATTTTTTTATTATAATATTATAAATAAAACACTTGCACACTCCATTTCTTTTACTGCTGCCAGTAAAACAGGAAACACTGAAATAACAATTGTGGTCCACTAGGTGGCAGTACAATCACATCTGAAACAAGTTTCAACAGCAATATAATGAAGCTTTAGTCCTTCTAATGGGGCACAAAGTTCATAAATAACTTAAGTATTTACACATCGACCAGTCACGCTTTCTATAAAACAAGTAATGGAGACTCATACATTACAATCGAAATAAAAGGGAACAAAAAATGTTCTAGAAAATAGAGAATGTCGTAACGGTTTCCTTGCACCTTTATCAACGGCCATTGCGAGCAAGAAAAAGAATAATGAATGTGGGTGGGCTGCAGGCACAATGCAGAGGTGGATGCCACACCACAGCTCCTGTGATTGCAAACAGAATTTTTTTCTCTTAGTTTTAAAATATGATGAATTAAACTGTCGAGATGCCAGTGTTCAAAGGTTATAACAATCAGCATGATTAAAAATACACTTTCATTCAAACCCCGTACAATTTTCATTCTCCCCTCCTGTATAACAAAGAAGCCAGAAAGTGCTCGTTGGTGAAAAACATTCAGCATTATATTTTTTTGCAGACATTTTCCCTCTTGAGCTTGGCAAACTTCATAGGAGTCACACATTGTACAAAAGCACAGATAAAAGTTCCACTATGTAGGGAAAAATAAAAAGAAAAAGACAACAGAAGCTTATTTGGCTAGGATCTTCAAACTCTATAGCACAAGGCTCCTGCAAGATTAAGGAAAAATGTGCCCATCTGTTAGCATTCCAAGGTTTGATCAAGAATAGAGGGGACTATCAAATTTGAGGGCCACTGTAATTTTCCTCATACCAAGCTAAAATTTATTTGAAAATTTAATGTTATCAAAACAACTTGCAAACGGTTCTCCAGTCTATATGGTCCTATTATGGTCATGGGTGAGTATGAGTCTGTCTATGCCAAGTAGGGCAGTCAAATTAGCCAAAAAATAAGTTTTGAATGTTCAAATTAAAAATAATTAAATATTCAGTATATTTAAACTTAAGTTTACATTTCAGGGTTTTACATGTTACATTTGTATGTGCTTTTTTTATACTTTATTATCAAGTTAACGGATGCAGTGGCAGCCCAGCAGGTACTCTGACAACTGTAATTTAAATATCAGAGTCATCAAACTCCCCATCATAAAAGGGAAGCGTCTGCATAGCCATCTTGTCTTCAGTCTGGTACTGTTGGCGAGGTGCACAAGTCCTTGATGGGACAGCAAGCCATAAAAGCAGTTACAAAAGGAGCTTGAATCTTTGCAAACCGCCGTGCTTCACTACATTATTAATATTTTTACTTTTGTATTTACTTGTGGTACTTCTGAAAAGCATTCAGAATAAAAACCAAGTCGACACCTGTGGACTCGCACGGAAAAGCTGGATCATCACAGTATTCAGTTAGCGTCTGCATAATCTCCCTTTTTTTTTTTTTTTACTCCTTCACAGATGCAGCAATATTTTAATAAAAGTAGTCAGAATCTTTTTAATTACACCTCATTGTTTTAGATGTTATGTGTCAAACCATCAGTCACGAAAGACACAGATGAACTGTGGGAAACGACGCATTGTCTGACACTGACAAGGCTACATAAAGTGGGAATTTCAGAGAGCTGTAATAATAGGAAATCAGAATTATGAAAGCTATCTTTCATTTACTTTAATGAAAATATTGTTGTATTAAATAACAGTTAAGAAAATCAGGTTTAACAGTGAAAGGGAATGAATCAGATGCAGAAAAACGTTTAAGACATCAGAGAAGCGTTTAGAAAATCTGCTCTGAGTACACTTGTAGATCAAAGTGTAGAGTAGTGGGATTGGAAAGAAAAAAAAAAACATGTTGTGAAGGGGTCTGGCTGTAAGTTTTACTAATTAAGATAACAAGCTGATGGTGGAAGTGAAGTGAACAAACAGACCTGTAAAATACTGGAGCCTTGCATAGCCATGTCTGGAGTAACTCAATGCCAAAATGAATGCGGGTAAAACAAACAACCATTCTTTTACATTCAAATGTCAGCTTTTGCCTTCGAATAAGACCTTTTCTAAACAAATTTGAATTATATTTGAATAGCGATGTTCGCTCAGATATCCCTGATACCAAGTGTAGCAGGAAAATACCTGCAAAGAGGTGGCCATTGTAACACACAGAGTAATTCCCATCTGTCCACTTATCCTTCTTCTGAACCTGCCAGCTATTGATTATTATTCCTGAACATCTACATTTGGGCGAGACCTAAGGGAAATCCAAGCGAATAAGGGGAGAACAGTTATAGCATATGTGGAAGGCTAGCCCCGACTCAATAACTGGAGACTAAGATATGAGAGGTGGCAACACAAGGTCACCCGACTTTGAATAGATTAACCCATTCATTCTAAAATAGCTTGCAGTATGCTAGCATGTAAACAGGCCAGAATAAAATCTGTTACAAATGGTCCAACCTTAGGTTACATAGGCAAACTTATTTTCTACAGTGTCACAGTAGAAAAAAAAAATCAACAAGTTGCAACATTACTTAACAAAAAAAGTTTTGCAATAAACCACAATCAGTTAAGAGCATAAAAGTTCAGTTTGTACCTGCCATCTTTCTAATAAAGAGAAGTCTTATCAACAAATTAACTACCCATTGTGGCCCAAAACATTGTTTATTTCACTATACAAATACCGTCTAACATAGCACAACATAAGAAAACCTGCAGTACTAAATAGTAAATAGTTAACACACAAACAGGGTTCTCCAATTATGAATAATTCAAAAACAAGAGTTCTTAATATAAACGCAAACTTGACCCAACAAAAAAAGTAATGTACAGGGACAGCTTAATACGTTTATAATAAAGTTTGGGTTTTTTTGGACACAGAATACATTTGCCATATTACCAATTTTTTTCAGCTGTTCGGTAGATGGAATATTACAGCTATTATTAAAAGGTAGGTTTTCCACTATAATGGTAAAGGCAGTTTGTTAACATTATATTGTATTTTTTATTACAGTGACATATAGGGGGAGCCCAATAATTCCTGGAATTAGTCAATAGCAAGGGAGTTGGGTGTATTTATCAGTTATGCTGCAGTGCACGCCCACGGTGTGGTTAAGAAGTCTGCCAAGTGATATCATACTGAGTTGATCTAGTGCATATTTCTAAAGGGGTATTCTGCAATTGCCTGTGTGACGTGTTTTTTCCTCCAAGCTGAAAAAAGCCACATTGAAAAGGCAATATAGAATATGAAAACAACGATGATCACTTTTTCCCGATATTGACAGACTTATTAACAAGGAGCTTGTTCCTGTGATCGGACTGTTAATCAGCGACATTACAATGAACTGCTGAGGTTGTCAACGGCAAAAAAGGAGAGAAAACACAAAACTGCATTTTTGTATCATGAGAGCACCTATACACACCGTGTTGCCAGTCAAAGAGTTTTTGACCCAAAACAGTGTGGTCGTTGCTGTACACCGACCAAATTCGCCAGATCTGGCTCCAACATGACTTCTCAGTAACAGTTTAGTTTAGGTACTTATTTACTATTATGTTACAAAACCTTAATAGACACTTCTTTGGGTCTTCATAAAACTTACACAGCATCGGTAAAGTGTTTCTTTATCTCTGCAATGTGACCGACTAACAAAACTTCACTTTGGAGTGGTCTGAGGTGGCTTAAATGAGACACATCTCTCTCGATACTAAATATTTAGTATAAGACCTGTGAATCCTTCATATTAACAAGTCATTAACCATCATGTCCAAATGCCGCACTGCACAAAGATGAATAACAGATCTACCGATGTTTTATACGTTTTATGAAAACCCAAAGAAGCCTTTTAAGGTCTCGTTACAGTAACTAAACTAAAGTGTTACCCACTTTTTACTTCCTAAAATTAAAACCAAGACTCAAGAAAAGACATTTTTGTTACTGTGGAAGAAATCCAGAAAAAAATTAAATAAGTAATTGCAGGACGCTCTAGACACGGTAACAAAAGATGAGCACAGGAAATGTTCTCAGGAATGGAAGAAGCATTGGAACAGCTGTATTGCATCTTAAAGGGAGTATGTTGATGGTGACTAAAATGGAATTGCTGTAAGATGTACAATAAAGTTGTTTGGGTCTCCCCTCATATACTAGGTTTGCATATTTAAATATTTTTTAAAATTTTTATTCTTTTTGTGTTTGTCCTTTTTGTACACATATTAGCTACTCAGCTATGTTAACCTCAAACCCTGAAGAAGGGAACTTGACTCCCGAAACACATCAGGTAATTGGTTGACAACAAAACTGGGTTTGTTGATGGGTTATTGGAACCCCATGATGATCATAAAATTGGCTGAGCAGTCACCTTGTTAGAATTTCTCTGAACTCTATCTATATTCTTTTTTCCCTGTAAAAAATTCTGTCTTATTTCTATCACATGTAGAAGTAGCTTACATATATATATATATATTATATATATATATATATGTTTTGAGCTTTCTTTTTCATAGTAATAAAGAAAAATGTCTTCAATATATATGTTATATCTTCGATTTTCATTTGTGTAATTTCTTTTTTTAAGAAATGTGGTATACAGTTGCAGTTTTCTCTGTTTCATCAACGTTTTTTCTTGTCTTCTATTTTGTTTGTCCAAATTTGTGTATAGATTGGGAGCTCTACTTTTTTTTTTTTATAATTTGTCACACTTGGACCTTTGGAGAAAAACCTCTTCCTGTGTTAACTATTTCTTATTTCACTAACATCTTTCAAGGCTAGAGTCAATTTCTGTTTTTCTTTGTTCTTATGGGTTTCACATCGTAGTTTTGGGTTCATTTTTTTTGTGCTTGGTAAGTGTGACAGAACGACCCTCTGTTTCAAAACTGTGGTCAGAGAGCTCTGAGTCACACAACACATATTTCCCAATATGTCCCCCTCACCGCTCAGCAGATGTCTGATCAGTAGGTTTGTGGGACTACTAACGTTCTTTGTAAAGACCCCATCACTGCCCGCCTGCCCACCCTCCCATATAAGTAAGTGCTCACACCCCCCTGCCCAGCAAACACTTGAATATTCATTGCTTTAACCTCCTAGCTACTGACACACACAACTCAGTAACTCTAGTCTGAAAAATTTGCAATACTGCAAAATAAAGCAAAAATAAAAATAAAGTGCTTTCTTTTATCAAAGCCCTAATTCAGGGACATTTAAAAAATACAATAAAAAAATTGAATAATACTATATCCAATGTACCTGAAAAAAAATACACAAATTATGACAGTATGTACACAACCAATCAGAAGATTTTGTTTTTTAGGTTCTTTCCTCCAATTTTTTTTTCAGTATTGGACAACCCTTCATATACACGGTATATACATATATATAATTTTTTTGTTCATTTTAACATTTCTTCAATATATTAGGGCAATATATATTTACTTTTTCTGTTAATGACAAAAATCCTACAAAACCACAAGTACAACAAAGAAAAGTCCTAAAGTGAGCAAAGAACAATGGAAGAAGTATGGTCCACCATTCCCTTTACTAGGGAATATATGCCAGCGTTCTTTCTGAGGGTGCAGTGCCTCCAAGTCCTGCAGGGCACTAAATGCCGCAGAGGTGAAATTGGCATCGCCAGTGGTGAGAAGGTCAAACACACAGGAGTGGAAATAAATGTCCTTCACTTCCAATTTGTCATGGCATTTCGCCGTAGCGCTTTCCAAAGTAAACACACTGTGGGATTGATGAGGCCCACTGTGTTGATGGCGATGATGCTGTTGCTGTTGGTGTTGGTGCTGATGAACTGGCTGATGTAGGCTCAAGACAGGAAGAGGGATGATCCCACCTTCATCAATGCGTTCCAAAGTAGGACAACCATTCATGCACAGTTGCAAGTCCTGGGTTTCATCGTAAGCAATAGCTAGTTCCTCAGGCATGCGGACCGCCAAAGTAAGATAGCGTCCCACCTGCCTCACGAAGATAGTAGCTCCAATATAGCTAGCAAAAATTTCTACATGCCGCCCAGTGGCCTTTTCCAGAATTAGCAGACTCTTGGTATCGCCTTCTCCTCCACTTGTTGTGCCATCAACAAAAGCAGCAGGAAGATCATCTGTCACAGCCTGGTAAACCTTCTGATCTGTGCAATCTTGGTAAGGTTTGAAGATAATAGTTATCTGTAAAGAAACCACAAAATTAATATCTGATCGCAGAGAGGTTTTCTTTTTTCACAAATAAGTCAAATAAAAGTGTAAAGAAACAAAAATAAAAGAGAAAAAAAAAACAGACACATGACAACACAGTTGATGACCACAAAAAATGGAAAAGTTAAGAGTCTGGTAAATCCTATAGTTCTGTATAAAATTAAAGTATGCATGCCCTGATGGCATAATTACTAATGCGCCAGTGTTAATTATCAAGTGACTACTAAATACCAACTGTGAACTGGAATATCTTGAAGAAAAGTGCCGAAACACAACTTGACAGACTTAACCTCAAAAGAAATCTGATCATCCCTTTGTGCAGAAGAAATTTTGGGTGTGGACATATTTTCAGTAAAAGCTACTGGATTTCAGCAATTTTACATGTATCTTTCAGAAAAGAGATTTCATGAATATGTACTTGAGCATAACATGTCACAGAGATAGTTTAAAAAAAAAAATCATTAGGCGGTCAACAAACAATGAAATTAAAAACTAAACGTTGCTTCTTCCAGTAAAGTTTATCTACCAGTGTGGATCTAATCACGATTCTAGAGATGACGAGTACATAATCTATGCCTTTTAAGAGAAAATATTAGATTTATAGCTCATACAGCAATGAGCTTGGCTAATAAGGGTTAGGTTGAATACAGCATTGGCAAATGAAAAGCATTCTGATTTCACATGTCATCGATTGGAGAATACACATGTGTAATCTAATCCAATCGATGAAGCAGCGAATATAAGCAATCACAAGCACTGATATAATACAAAGATTCATTAGCAACCATTTATGCAACCAGCACTCACACTGCTTTAATTTTTAACACAGTAAAACAGATTATCAGCATTGTTACATTATCTAAACTCCAGCAGTACAAAAAGATCTTTAGATGTAACCTACTGTACCAAAAAGGATTCACGACTGCAAGTGTATGTCTGACCGACCATGAGATACCATTTGGAAAATGCTTTCAGAATCATTTCTCATCAATCAAGAACTGTGCCACTCACTCATTTTTCTTCTGTATAGCCCCCACATATTTGACACTAAAGTAACTCTCCTGTGAACTGTACACTTTGATAATGTTATTTTACATGAGCACAACAGCCAAAGCCCTCTCTCACATAGGCATAGTATTTCAACAAATATTATATACAGCCTGTCAGGTATGTGCGCCTGAGGATCGCCACCGAAGCTCTTCCCAGGAATGTGATCCCACCCTGGACCGAGAACTGGTGCAACCACTAACTGTCTTGTCATTTTGTTCCTTCACAGTTCCGAGAAAACGACCAGTGAGGGCAACTGACTACACCGTTTTCAGTCCCTGTGTTACAAAAGGCGTCACTTAATAGAAAAATGATCTAAAAGAATGACCATCTATATCAGTCAACCCCACAGCAGAGCCAGATTAATAAGATGCCACCCTTTTTACATGGTGACTCATTTTTGTTTGATTCTTTTTGTTTGTAACTGCACATAAACAGGGAGGGCCATGTTGGCACCCCAAAAGTCTCCTGTTGTCATAACCTTCACTCACTTCGACGACTACAAACCGATTAATGAATTAAGAACAGAAAGCAGACACCTCAATCCATTATTGATTTACTGATAATTCAAGTCCATCCCCAATAACAATGACTGAAAATGCTTGTGGTGCTGTTGTCATTTATGAAGCATCTCAAATGTAACTTTCTACAGCAAGAAATTAAAAAAAAATAATGTGGTTCTCACAAATGTATGGATTCTCTTTAAATCCTAAAACATAAGTAAAAAAATAAGTTAACTGCAGAGAAAATGGTCTGTTTTAGGCAATAACAACTTGAGAAAGTAGCTACAATAATGTACTAAATAATAAAACTCTTCTTTCCCGTATGAGTTTGTATGCATGTCTGGGCCCTCCAGGCAATCTGATTGGTCAGTTTGGCTTTGATCTGATTGGTCACTTTGGCTTTGGTAACACAATCATCAGAGAAAGCACCTGGCAAGAGAGATTGAAACACATCAAGGATAATGGCTAAAGGTGCAGGAGGAATGCTGAGAGTCACCTTTATATGATGGGAAGTGTTTGCTGGAACAGGAATGATGTTTTCACAGCAGGTAATGGGGACCTGCCTATTACTGATGGTAGTCAAAAAGTGGACAGAAGGTAAACAATGTGTGTCAAAATGATACAGTCTGAGAAGCAGGCTTTATGGGAACATTACCAAGAGAAGGGGCATTGGGCAAAAAAAACTGACGCACACAAGGATATCTTAGAAAGAAGTAGGAGGACAGTTAAGATAAGGTATACCAAATCTCAAATATTTTTTAAGTTTATTCTATTACCTGTCTTTGAAAGGTTATTGTGTCTAGTAAACTCTAATTCACATTTTGCAGTCGAACTTAGCCAAATCACCATCATCAGTCTTTTGAAACCGTCACAATCATGATGTGTTGTAGGACTGGAGAAGACACAGCTTTCAAATTCCAGGACTGTTTCAAAATTTTCACATAGCAGCCATTTGTCCTTTTTAGTCACTATGTTCTCCATATCTGGATTTTCCCATAATACCAACAGCTTTTAAAATAGCAAGAAACCATTTTAAAGCCTTAAAATCTAAGGTTTAGAAAGTGAGAAGAAAGGGAATGGAGATGGAAGTATGGACAATTAAGAAGAAGGAGGAGAAGAAGAAAAAAAAAAAAAAGAGACTAATTTCTACCATAACTGAAGTGTGAAAATAACTAATATTTCTGTGGACTTTTATCTATAACCTAAATATGGCATTTATGTTTAATTAATAATAATAATTATTATTTATATTTATATAGTGCTTTTCACACTAAACATGGAGGACCCAGGACACAAACCCATGATGTCCTTACTGTGAGGCAGCAGAGCTACCACTGTGCCAATTCACATGCAGGAACAATAATTAAACTCTGACTGTCCCAATTAGGGATCCTGAGGTGGTTCGTCATGTGGTGGGTGCGGCAATGTGTTGTATCAGTGCAAGCTCACAACCTCCTCCTCCTTATAGCTTCCTTTGCTGATGCTACATAAATCTATCCAAGGAAGCAATTATTCAGTCAGGCTTCATGCTTGACAGTATAAATGGCCTGCCCAGCACAATCAGGCTTTGCTTGGGTAGGAGCTTATGCATTGTTCATGCCACTTTATTATTTCAAGAAGGTACAAGAGCTTCTATGCATTAAATATTTTCAGGGCTGGTGGACCGAGAGTGACTGTGAAATAAGGATCGACAATATTACACATTTGTACCTCTTGATAGACAAAGAGTGTGACTGTTGTTTAGTCATGCTAGGCCTGTCCACATGTGCCATTCAGAGGGCACAAATATGTTGGTCACTGCCACAACTGGAAAAAATTTATATCTAAAAACATGCCGACTGATACATTGACATTTGCTTTTCTGTATGTACTGCACTGAAATTTAATTCAAGCAATGCTAAGGTATTACACACATGAAGTGTTAGATTTGAATAGAACATGGAAGGTTTGAAATTTGAAAGTACTCTACTGTATCATGAGAAGGACCTAGGGGTCATTATGGACTCATCACTGTCTACACCCAGACAGTATCTATATATATAATTCACTAAGGCAAGACATCCATGGAAAGGCAAGACACCCATGGAAAGCACGTCGGAAGGGGCATGGATTCACTAAGCCGCCGACAAGTAAGACGCCCATGGTGCATGCAGGAAGGAGCCACGCCCACCAACTCTAAGACCATTGGATACGACGACAACTCGCAGAACCACGCCCACCAACAAGGACGCGATGACACAGGAAAAATGGCATCATTTATGTTCGTCTGTCGTAGAGTCCACATGCATTTCTGAGCCACGTTGACTGTTCATAGAGGCATGTTTCTCACGGAAGTGAATCGCTATATGCAGCGTGTAAAACAGTTTGCGAGGGGTATCCCATGGGATCCTTAAAACAATCCTTTAAAACTGAGGTTAAAACACAATGAAGGAAGCAGTCTTTAAAAACCAATAAGCCCTGTGCCTCTGTTTCATTACCGTCTCACCTGCTTCACCAATGCAGGCCCTGCAACAGTCGAGACACTCTCTCAGCAGCTGACCTTCTCTGTGCCTGACCGGTTCACACAGAGGCAGCGCGAGAGAAAGCCGCGCACACACACAGGCAGCGCCAGAGACAGACAAAGGCACACACACAGGCAGCTGGTGGCCAGGTCTCCGTGAGTTTCTCTTGCGAGCGGGCACATGACCAGACGGTGTGTATGCTTCGAGAACGAGGGTGGACGCGGCAGGACTATCTAAGAACAGGCATGTTTGTCACGGATGTAAATCGCAGTATGCGGCGTGTAAAACAGTTTCCGAGGGGTTTCCCATGATCTTACAGTTGGTGGGCGGGTCTCTGTCAGTTGCTCTTGCAACCGGGCACATGACCAGGCAGTGTGAATGCTTCGAGTGCAAGGGTGGACGCGACAAGGCCATCTAGGAAAAATCATGTCGCGGATGTGAATCGCTGTATGCGGTGTGTAGAACAGTTTGCGAGGGGTGTCCCATGGTCTTACAGTTGGTGGGCGGGTCTCTGTTGGTTGCTATTGCGAGTGGGCACATGAGCAGGCAGTGTGTATGCTTCGAGAGCGTGGGTGGACGCGACAGCAACATCTAAGAAGAATCATATTTGTCGCGGATGTGAATCGCTGTATGCGGCGTGTAAAACAGTTTGTCGCGAATGTCAATCGCTGTATGCAGCGTGTAAAACGCTGTATTGTATGTTGCCCTCTCCAGAGTTACATCTTTTCATTCACCTACAGTCGTATCCTAAAAACCAACCCCATTTGGACAACTGTGTCTTTCAGGAAGTGTTCCCCATCAATACATAATTATGTGGCGTATGCTACGCCGCGGGTTCGCTAGTATAGAAGAAATCAAGTCAAGCAGAATGTTAACACAATGTATGAAGCATAAGTCAAGGGAGTTTATACTTAAATTAACGCACTAGTGAGGACTCAACTGGAGTACCGTGTACAGTTTTTGTCCCTATATTACAAAAAAAAGACAGAAATAACCGAGAAGAGCGACTAGGCCGATTCCAAGATTATGTGGTATGAGCTATGAAAAAATACTGAAGGACATGAATATTTTCAGTTTAAGCAAAAGGAGATTAATCGGTGACATGATCAAAGAGTTTAAAAGTATAAAAATAATTAGTACAGTGGATCCTAGCTGTTACTTTAAAATAAATTGTTCATCAAGAACAACGGGACACAGTTGGAAACATGTACTGTATGGGCAGATTTTGAAACAAATCTTAGAAAGTTTTTCTTTATGCAAACAACCACAGACACATGGAATAAAATTACCAAGTAGTGTGATGGAGAGTAAAATTTAAGGGACCTTCAAACTTTGATTCAATGTTATTTAAGTCAATCTAGAGAAAAGGATAGACATAAGTACATAAGAATTCTGACAAACAAGAGGAGACCATTCAGTCCATCAAGCCTGTTTGTTTAGGTAATAGCTAAGCTGTCCCAATATCTCCTCCAGATACTTCTTAAAAGTTGTTAGGGTTTCTGTTTCAATTTCATGGCTCAGTAGTTTGTTCCAGACTCCCACAAATCTTTGCATAAAGAAGTGTTCTCTGGCTTCAGTCTTAAAGACATTTCCCCTTAATTTCCATTGGTGTCCTTACATATGTGATTCACCATTTAGTCAAAGGAATTCAGCTGAATCTACTTTTTTGATGTCTTTGAGAATTTTAAGGACCTGTATTAGATCTCAATGTAGTCTCCTTTGCTGAAGGCTAAACAAGAATAATTCTGTGAGCCGGTCAGAGAAAATCATACCCTTAAGTCCTGGACAATCTTGTTGTGTTGAAAGGCCTTTTCTCCTCACAATTGCTCTTTCACATCTGGACAACTTATAAGTTGACTATCTAACTACTATGGAATTTTAGTACATATATCATAATATTTTTAAAATCTAAAAGTATACAATTTATGCAGTATGAATCTATAACAGAATGAATTATTAAACATAAGGAAAAGGACTGAATGTAACTCAGGAGTAACTAAATGTAACTTAAAGCTTAAGCAGATGAGGTCTCTTCCTTGTCTTAGAGAAGGTACCAATGTAAATTTTCAAAGGTTAGAATGAGGCAAATTAGTAACAAACACCCTCCCAAAAAGTAGGGATAAATTGATTGGAAAGCCCCAACTATGGAGCGTTGCAAAGATCAATAGGAAAAGCAGTAAACACCCCTCTTAACGAAGTGGTGTTCAGAATAATGGGAGAATCAACTGGGGTCAAGATTAGTGGTGGCTTTAGTTGATTGGAGGAGGTGATAAAGTTCTGCATTTTAAGAATTAGAGGACATAATGTATTAAATCAGATTATGGTAATTAGAAAAAGTATGAAAGCAGATTAATTTTTTAATTCAGGGCTCACTCCATGGACTGAGACATTTATGCACAACTTTGTGCAAATAAAATATGTTCTGCATTCTCATCTGGGCTCTATAATGGACTTCTTTGAGGAGAGACAAAAGTTTTTTTCCATGACACTACTCACATCTTTAAGATGTGGGAGGAAATTAAAATCTTTTAAAATAAATACTGTCAAAATGTGACAAATATTGATTTGGAGCTATGATGAACTTACCACACACAGCTCCAAAATATCAAATAAAATTTACCAGATTATCGGTATTTAAATATATATTCACGTTATATAGCATATTCTCCCAACTTTACTCGTAAGTCATCAAAATGATGTAGTAACACTGTAAGCTTTTGGAGACATTTGGAGGACTTGCATTGCAGGCACCAATATCTGGGTAAAAAAATATCTTGCGGTTCATAAATTAGTCCACTTTTTTCTTCCTTTTTTTTTTTAATTATTAAACATAGAAGCACTTTCACATCATGGATGTTGCTTCTAAATTGATTTTCAATTTCCCTTTCTTCCAGGTAAGATCTTTTGAATTGTGTAGTTTTCTCTGATTTTTTTCATTTAGCTCTCCAGCTAACTGTATATCTTTTTTTTTTTAATGTAATGCAAAATCCTTCATAATGAAACGGCATACTTATTCAAAACATTTGAAAATATTGGAAAAAAAAAAAATTTGAGGTTTTTTTTATGACATTCTTGAGATCACTCATCTATAGATCATTTGCATATCATGACAATCTCCAACATGTTTAATCCAAAGTAGAGTTTGTGGTGGTCCGCAGCCTATCTCAGAAAACAATGCTGGCCAAGGCACCAGCCTATTACAAGGGTCACTCATACAAACACTCAGACACATTTAGAATTACCAGTTGGGACAAACATGATTGGGATGCAAGAGGAAACCTGAAGTATTCAGAGAAAGTAAATGCAGACACGGGAAGTGCACTGAAATGCACCGTAGACTGTAACCAGGTACCGGATACAGTACGAGTCTCCTAAATGCAGTTGTAGCTTTACTTGTAGAGTTTATCCTGGCAACATTGGGTGAAAGGCAAGAACTTTTCTTGTATAGGATGACAATGCACACTTCCATACAATATGCCAAATTACTGTCTCCGGTAACTCTAACTTAAACACCTACAGGAATAAAACCAAGGTGCCCGTGCTAATGTGAGAAAACATGCAAACATTTACATGTATTTGCTTAACAGATGCTTTTATCCAAAGCGACTCAAAAAAAGAGGTCAATATAATCGAGTAAGGGCGGCACAGTGGCGCAGTGGGCAGAGCTGCTGCCTCGCAGTTAGGAGACCCGGGTTCGCTTCCCAGGTCCTCCCTGCGTGGAGTTTGCATGCTCTCCCCGTGTCTGCGTGAGTTTCCTCCCACAGTCCAAAGACATGCAGGTTAGGTGCACTGGCGATTCTAAATTGTCCGTAGTATGTGGTTGGTGTGTGTGTGTGCCCTGCGGTGGGCTGGCGCCCTGCCCGGGGTTTGTTTCCTGCCTTGCGCCCCGTGTTGGCTGGGATTGGCTCCAGCGGACCCCCGTGACCCTGTAGTTAGGATATAGCAGGTTGGAACAAATATACAAGTTAGTAACAATTCCTAGATTATAAAATCTAATAGGTTACATCAGCTAGACCAGCGGTTCCCAGGGGGTGTGAGATGGCATTTCAGGGTGTGGGACAAAGAAGGCGGCTGTGTGGGGAGCATTGTCAGACTTATCATGGTCCAACCAGTCTCTTGCAGTGTGCCGTCATTTGTAGGTCTTTTATTAGTTAGTGCACCTGTTCTATGATATGAAAAGAATCAAGCATTGCGCGCACAAATGTCACCTGTGAATGAGCAGAGAAATCCAGATTCTTGTGGGTTTCCTGCAACGGGCGTAGCGTCCGTAAAGGCAAATAACTTTTTCTATGAGAATGGAAATTAGACCTGGCAATGAGAGAAGGCCGAGGAGTTCTTGATAAGCCCTGATCATGAAATGTCACCAATTTTGAGGTCTGATTGACATTTGTGCCAGGGAAGACAAGGGGGACTGAACTGGACACGACACCTGCTGCTTACACTCAGTCCACCTCTCCTGATGGCAGTCCTGGCAGTGGTGCAGCAATTTTAACTGTGCGGCACATCTGTTAATGAACTGTAGTGCAGGTGTTATCGGGGGACAAAGCTTTTCGACTGTGTTTCACTGCTTAGTGGCACACCAGCTCCCATTGCTTCATGCGGGTCTGCAGTCTCGAGTCTCCATGAGCCCCTCGATCCTTGATCTTGTGTGATTTCCTTGCGGTGCTTGATGCTTCATGGGATACCCCAAGCCCCAGACCATCAACCAACCTTCATGGGAGACACATTTACAAGATTATTATTATATAATCTTAAATTGCTCAATTTATATTTAAATTTTATGCACCAAGTTAAAAAGTTTATTTTTTTTAGTTCAATTTGTTCACTTGCAGTACCGTATGTGGTTTGCTGTTCAAAAATATGAGTTCTTCATCTTGAAAGGTGATGTTACTTTTGTAAGGGGTACAAACATAAATCAAACATTTTCTAGTGGAGCGGGGCATAGAAAAAATTGAGAACTACTGAGCTAGACAGAAATTCACCAAAACGTTTCTTAAATATACGGAGAGAGGCACAATTCCAAATGGAGGAGGGAAGATCATTCCACCAGCTAAGAGCTACACATGAATAGAATCTGGACTGAGATTCAATACCACACAGAGGTAGCATCACCAGACCTGAGTAGTTGAGGAGCAGCATAGGATCTCACAAATGTCTCTATATATATTATATATATATATATGGGAACTGATTATATATTTAGGAACTGATCCATTGACTACTCTGCAAGCAAGCATCAAGGATTTTAAGTTAAAACTTACTGCTACAGGGGGCCATATTAGTGATCTGAGAAGAGGAATGGCATGTGCCCGCCTCAGCTGATTGAACACCGGAACCGCCACTGCAGTTTTAATGATCTGCAGTGTGTTGGTGACAGCAGAGAGTTGCGATAGTCCAGATGTGACAAGACCAAAGTATGAACCAGGTATTCTGCTGCATGCTCTGTTAAATACACTCTGGTGTGCTGTGCCTGCCACAGGGTTACTTGAACCTGTGCAGGAAAAAATGAAATCTAAAGATGATCAAGACATTCTGGAGTGAAATGCACAGTCCAGTGTCAAAAAGCTCTGTCTCAGTTGCAGGTCGTGGACCCTTCAACAGGATAATAACCCAAAACAAACTGCTAAAAGAACCCAAGAATGTTAAGAACAAAACACTGGACTATTCTGAAGTAGCCTGCTATGAGCACCGATTGGAATCCTATTAAACATCTATGGAATGAGCAGAAACATGCAGTCTGGAGAAGACTCCCTTCAAACCTGACACAGCTGGAACAGTTTGCTCAGGACTAGTGGGCCAATCGACCTGTAGACAGGTAAAGAAGTCTCATGGAGAGCGCCAGGAATGGCTTGTTTGTAGTGACTGCCTCTAAAGGTTGTGAAATAAAACATTAGGTTAAGCATCCCATTATTTTTGTCCAAGCCATTTTCATTGGTATTATTTGAAATATTCAGTTGAGTCAAAACTGTAAAGCAAAGTCTGATTTTTTAAAATATGGAATAATTTTAATTAATTGTAATTTTAAGTAAATTTGAAGTAATTGCCAGTTACTTTAGTCAGTTTCATGTTATTTCTGAAACAATCATAGGATCTCCTTTTTACATGGAGGGGTACCAATATATTTGTCCACATCCGTATATATTACCATTATTTCAGATATGAAGAACTGGTAGGCCTAGATAAGAGTTTGGAGTCCTCTGCTGTTATGGCTCCCAAGGCACTGCTGTTAAGGAGAATACAGGCAATAAACTCCTATATAAGACATTCTGCTATATAACAGAAGCGATTTTGTGGTTAAAGTAACAGATGTGGAAAACTGACTGCCCAAGGACCACAGAGCTGGACCCCTGCTGTTTATATATGAATGTATGCAAGTTCCTCTAAGTTAATCCTCTTTATGTGAATCAGCCTGTATAAATTCTCCAGTTCACCACACATATGCACTTCATCTTGTTTCTTGGATTTGACACTTACTTGGGGAGTGGGATACCAAATCATGCCTGGCCCATCTTGGATGAGCATTGGGACAAAAACATGAAACATGTGGAATTCAGCTTTGTGCTAAACAGAAAATTCAAAAACGCCGTACACTCTGTTCCAGAGAAAAGGACATCACCAATTTTGTAAGGACTTGGGAATTCTAGTGGGAGTCCCGCCAACGGCTGCTCTGAATTTAGCAAATTAACAAAGACAAGAGTTGGTAAACTCCAAACCAATCCACTTAAAGACATTTGTTTTTATTAGATCTGATGCCATACATGCATAATCCATCACAGGGGTTGGGTGTTTTCTTGCTGAACACATACAGTACTCAGCAATTAAAAGTCTGAATCATAAAACCCATGCATTCTGATCGTCTCGCCCCCCACTAGTGTCACTGTCACAATCTCCAAGTTATAAGCAACCATAATGACTGATTCATTTAATATAATAAGCTCATTATTTAATCGGGGAGCAAAAGAGGCATGCAATTCTGCACAATGACACTCCTATAACTACAACATCTTGTCCTAGGGTTACCTGAATAAATACGGATGATATTTAAGGACACACAACCAACAGAACTGTCAAGCAGTTAGGGACCTGATATATCATTTGCTAAAAAAAGGAACTATTTAATGGAGTGGGCATTATTGATAAAGTAGTAACAGCTGGCAACTGCTTCTGATTCTAAATATTACAATTAAAAGTCTCATAGTTTTGCTCATCGCCGTCCAGGCTGTCTTCCATCATCTGTTCATCAAGAAAAGCTTCCATGTTATGCCCTCAGGAATGTTTTTGTCTTTGAACTCAATGCCAGGTAGATAGTGTACTTTTAAAAGAGTTGACGATACGCTCACTTCCTACCACATTTCATCACAAAATGCAAAACATCCATCCATCCAATCATATACTTTCTTTCTTCCTTCAATAAAAGGAGTTGACTTTGTATAAACACTCTTCCATAGTGTTATGATTATGCACATTTGGCACTTTTTTGAACATTTGTTTAAGCCCTTTTTCTTAGCGATTATTTCCCATTATGGGTTCGGAGGTTCTTAATCTGTGTTTTTTTTTCATTTATTTTCTTTTTAGAAATTGTTTTCAGTTATTTGAAATTATTTTGTATCATTTTTGTCAGCATTTTGTTTTTCTCTGGATGCCTCCATTATGAATTGCCATTATGATATAATAATGGTTGCTATAGTATGTGTTCCCGGAAGTTATGCAGTTCACGTTAACTGGCGTGATGGCAAAAGAATCAGCACTTTGGAGGTGTCACTATATGAATTTGCAGATATTTTAAGAAAACAACCTTTGTGTGTGTGTGTGTTAATTATTTCCCTTTACATTTCCCAATTCCTGACTTTTGCTTTTCAGTTGCTTGCTATAACTTTTGGGGATTGATTCCGGTTAACGAACAATAATACTAACTTTAGGTTTTGAATTACTGGCTCATCTCCTTTTCTTCTCCTGATCGTCAACATTAACTTTGAAAGCCTTTCCATGTGCGACGCTAACGAATGGTCTTTGAGCTGAAATGCAGGGTATTACAGCACACAATAGCTGACAATGTCTGAAATCATTTCATCTGCGCCATAGCTAAAGTGAGTGTACAGACTCGTCCAGTGTCTGACTGGGTGCCTCGGACATTAGTAGGACTGTCTATTTCTGAAGGAATTTGAGGGAGGACCACCATCTCACTACAGGCTCCACAGTCAAGAAATTTTGAAACTGAATTGGATGACAGGAATGTAAAATGATGAAAAATGTGGTAGAGCGGGGTGAGCGACGTCAGTCCTGGAGCGCCACAGTGGCTGCAGGTTTTTGTTCCAACCCAATTTCTTAAAAAAAAAAGAAGAGAATTATTGTTAATAAAGAACCTATTGCTCAAGCAATATTTTAATGCTTCATTTTACTTGTCTAGTTTATAAGATTCCACGCTCTTAATTACTTAATTTGGTCTTAAACAACTACATTCCTTGTTTTTAATTGTTCCTTATTAGCAATAAGATGTAATGACAAAGGAACCAGCAGTATTCTGTCTAACTTTGCTTCCATTTACACTTGTGAGAATTCATCATTATCTGGTTTGACAACATGCTTAGAAGGAGACAAAAAGTGAAGGACTGAGAATTACTCATCTATTTTATTCTTCACATCATTTGAATAATATCCTTGGAAAGGAAAAAATCTATGATGCAAGAATGACCCGACATGGCAGAATGAAAACACTAATAAGCCATAAAATTATCATATATACTCGCATATAATTCGGGTCCTGAAACCTGAAAAATTGATCATAAAAATCAGACCCCGACTTATACACCCATTCAAAAATGCGACACAATTTTTATTTTTTTTTACATCTTCTTGCTTCCTCCAATATCGCACCAGTTTCTCAAACACATCAAATTTTGTTGTAGCAGCGCAGTTACCAATTTCTTTCGTCACTTCAACAACTTTTAATTTAAAACCAGCTTCATATTTTCTTCTGAGCGAACGCTCCATTGTTGAATATTTCCGGTATTACCGTGTGGTCATGTAGGCACAATACATACAAAAATAAGGCAGTGTGCTCCGTGGTTACACTCTCAGGTGGGTGTTAGCATATCATAATCTCATGGACAAATAACGAGAGTTTTCCTTATTTGACTTATACGACTGACATTATAAAATACCAGAAATTATACGGTAAAATCAATCCCCCGTCTAATCCGCGGTAGAACTTAAACGCGAGTATACATGATAAACAAGATCTGTTATTGGCAAGGATTGGTGCCTAATTAACTGGATTGGGAAAAAAAACCTGCAGCCCACCAGGTCTGATGTTTCTCACCCCTGTTGTAGAGCATTGGAAAAGAGGGGTTTCATTAAACACTGTTGACTAAATTGATTATGAGAACTGCATGTTAGAACAACTGAACCCTTTTAATAACGTATCTATGATGTAATAATGCATTAATTTCCTGAATTCGCTTAACCCACCTTGAGGGCCGCAAGCACCCAAAATTTATCAAAACATACTACACGCTGTGATTTGTAAATTGTAAAAGTATCCGGCAAAAAAGATCATCCATTCATTCTGAATATGAACTTTCATGGCTGTTTATGCCTCAAAGCTTGAGCCAGATGGATGCTGATCGATCATGGAGTGCTGACCTTCATCCTGTCATCAATTAACTTAAAACATAGGATATGGAAGGAAAACTACAGAGTCTAAAGAAAAACACACACAAACATGATAAAACAAACAAAAAAAACACAACATGTTGGCTTCATCCAGACAGCTGCGAGCCCAAGATCTGAACCAGTCCATTAGAGTTATGATTTTTGTATGAATAGCATCAAAACATTGATTACTAAACACTAGTATGTTATGTCTATCATACAAACAAGTAAGGGTTCATCATGTCAGAATTGTAAAAATGAAACATCCATAAAGCGATAAGACAATTACTAGTCAAAAGTCCAAGTAACTTGTTGCAGAAAAAGAAGAAGATGGAATTATATATTTATATAGCACTTTTTAAGGTACTCAAAACACTTTACAAAGAGAAGGGGAGCCACTTCAAGCACCACCAATGTGCAGCATCTAGCTGGATGATGCAATGGCAGCCATTTTGCATCAGTACGCTACCACAGTTAGTTACTAGGTGATGAAGAGGTGGAAAAGATAGTTAATCAGTTAGGAAGGGAGGTGATTAGGAGGTCAGACTGACTAGGCAGTGATGGACAATCTAGCCAGGACACCAGGAAACACCCTACTCTTTACAGAAGATGCCCATAGATCATTTAAGGCCACAGAGAGTAAGCACCTCTTTTTCACGTCTCATCCGGAAGACTGCACCATTTTTGCAGCACGTTGTCCCCATCACTTTACTGGAGCACTGGAATCCACCCTCAGACCACATGGTAAGCACACCCAGCTGGCCTCACCAACACCTCTTCAAGCAACAACCCAAGTTTTTCCTAGATGGTCTCCCATCCAAGTACTGTCCAGGCTTGAACAGGCTTAGCTTCAGGCGAATGACCTGTTCTGAAGTTCACGTGGTAAGGCTGCTGGCTAACAGAGTTGAAGTAAAAGAGTTCAAAACTGCCTTAAATATAACCATGTTGTAATCTGGGATAAAATAATTCATTGATTCTATTAACACAAATTGTATTAATAAATTGAGCTGTCAATTTCTAAAACCTACTGTTGCTTTCTTCTCTACTATAAAGTATAACACATACACATGGGAGAGATTCCCTTCTTTCCTGGATGACGTGAGACAATCCCTAATTTTGTCCCATTCAAAAACACAACCGTGCTTCGTATGAAGCATTCATCCATTATCAAAGTCTCCTAATGTAATTTAGGGCTGTGGTAAAAAACAAAAGCAGAGTTTTCAAATCATAATAAGCCAGAAAAATACCTAAAAGCAAATTTTACAAAAGTTAAATTTCTTGCTTAAACAGTTAAAATGATAGTGAGGATGTCCATCCTCCTGGCTGCATCAGAGTAGATCACGTCATACCTTGTTTGTTGCAGTAGCACTTGAACCTGGCACTACCGGTACATTCGTGACTTGAACGGACAAGTAGTTGTTGTCGATCAGGGGCCAAGCTCCCTCCACCTTACATGTCTGAAAATTGTCCTTGAAAGTCCTAAGATGTGGGTCCCCAAACAGGCCACAGAAGAGGTAGGTGGGTTGGTCCTGGATCCCAGTTCGAATGTCTTTACCCATCCCTTGATGGCGACTGTGATAACTACAGGGCTCGTGGATGACTTCTGTCTGGGTAGAAGAAGTAGGCCCATCCTTGGAGCAGTTGCGCTGGCTCATGAGATCACTGATGCCTAGAACAGCTGAGTGAAACACCAGGTTTCCACGACAGGCCTTGGCGGTTCGGTGTGTGCAACCAGAATAGGCGCGCAGTGCTTTGCAAAACTCTGTGTCAAAAACATCCAGCGCTGTGTTAAGATGGGACGTCAGAGAGACAAAGTCCGTTGTGCACTTCTGGATTCGGCATTGTGTGGCCTGTACCTGGCACCCGCCTGTGGAGGAACATTAAGAGATTAGGACAAATTTTAAAGATGTCAAATCACAAATAAATGTCCTGTTACATTAAATAATACAAGTACGGTTTGATTAAAATAAGCCATTTAGTCTAACAAAGCTTGCCAAGCACACTGAAGTAAATTCTGAAATATATCATCGAGTACAGATCAGAAAGACCCTAAAGTATCTACTATGTTACTTTGTAATTTACTGAATTATTTATGCTGTGAAGACAAACCTCCTAATGTTTGTATGGAATTACCATCAACAACAGTCCAGCGCGTCCATAATGAAGAAAAACACCCAACATTCTTTGTACTAATTTCATTCATAATTTTAATCACTTCAATCACGTCACTTCTAAACTCCAAATTAAACAGATTCATTTCCTTCGGTCTTTCCACATAGCTCATACGCACCATAACCATAGCTGCACCATAACCACTTGCTTTCTAAACACAGAGCACTTTGACCTGCCATTTCCCTTTGGTCTGTTCTCGTCTACATTGTTCTAATTAGAGACTGAACATTCAGCCCAACAAAGCTCACCAGTCTTATCCATATAATTCTTCTAAAATTACATCAAGTCAAGTTTTGAAGGTCCCTAAAGGCCTGCTGTTTATTACACTACTTATTAGCTTATTCCAAGTGTCTATGGTTCTCTGTGCGAAGAAAAATTTGCTAACATTTTTGTGAAATTTACCCTGAACAAGTTTCCAACTGTGTCCCCATTTTCCTGATGAACTCATTTTAAAGTCACGGTCTCTGTGCATGGCACTAATTCCTTTCATAATTTTAAATACTTCAATCATGTCTCCTCTTACTCTTCTTTTGCTTAAATTGTAAAGGCTCAGCTCTGTTAATGTTTCCTCACAACTCATTCCCTGCAGTCCTGAAATCAGCCTAGTCGCTCTTCTCTGGACTTATTCAGTGCTGTTATGTCTTTTTTATAGCCTGGAAACCACAACTGCACACAGTACTCCAGATGAAGCCTCATCAATCTCTTATGTAATAGGATACCAAAAGCTTTTGGAAAATTAAATTAAATTTAATTTTCATATCTGATCAAATGATTTTGTTAGTAAATTGGATTCTGAAAGTATTCAGACACCTTTGCTTTTTACAAATTTTGTCAAGTTGTAGCCTTGTGCTAAAATCATCTGCATTTATTTCTCCCCATATCAAGCAACAATCAATACCCCACAATAACAAAGCAAAAACAGGATTTTAGAATTTTTGGCAAATTTATTTAAAAAAACTGGAATATCACAATATCAGAAGTATTCAGACCCTTTATTTCGTACTTCTTTGAAGCACCTTTGCCAGTGATCTCAGCCTGGAGTCTTCATGGGACTGATATGACAAGCTTTACACACATTTATTTGGGGATTTTCTGGCATTCGTCTCGGCAGATCCTCCCAAGCTCTGTCAGGTTGTATGAAGACCACTGGTGAGCAGCTTGTTTCAGGTGTCTCTAGAGATTTTTTATTGGGTTCAAGTTTAGTCTCTGGCTGGGCCACTCAAGGACATTCCCAATGTTCCTAAGCCATTCCTGCATTGTCTTTTCATCCTGCTTAGGGTCATTGTCCCTTTGTAAATGAATTTTGGACTTTCTGGTTGATAAACAACAGACATTCTGCATTGGCAACAAAATCTCTAGCACCGAAAAGCCCCCCATGGATGCGAACTTAGCCTACTTCTGTTCACCTTGGTAACTCATGACTGTACTGTGATGTACAACCCCAACAGCATCATCAAGTCTACAGATACCCCGGTAGTATCGTCAACAATGATGATGAGACAAAGTACAAAATGGAAGTGGAGCAGCTGGTAGACTGTTTCAGGTGCAACAACCTGTCTCTCAATGTTGATAAAACTAAATATATGATTTTAGACTTCAGCAATACCCCCCACCACCCCCACCCCACCACAACATTTCACTTTACATCAAACGTTCTGTAGTAGAGAGAGGGAAAAGCACCAAATTCTTTGTATGCACTTAGTGGAGGACCCAATGGGGTCTATCAATACCTACTCCTTAACCAAGAAAGAAACTCCACTCTATACGCCAGCTGTCAAGCCTTCCACCACATTTTACAGGAGCACCACTGAAAGCATCCTAACCTGTTGCTCTTCTGTTGAGTAAGGGAACTGTAATGCATCTGATCGCAAGTCCATAATATGGATAGTACACACTGTGGTGACCATCACTGAGACTTATTTCCCTTCCATTGAGAACATGTTCACCAAGTGTTACATCTAAAAGGCCTCCAATGCTGTGGGAGATCCCTACCACCCTTCCCACAATCTCCTTTCCCTGCTTCCACCTGGCAGATGGCATTGGAGGCTGTGGACCAAGACTGCCAGGCCGAACAGCAACTTCTTCCCAGAGGCAGTCAGGCTCCTGAGTATAATGTTACCCCTGTCCCTGCACCCTTATCATAGACTCTTATCTGATCACTCTTCTGTTCTGCATTCCATTGCATTCCTTGTCCCAAGTACACCTCCTATAATCACTGATTGCTGTGTGTCTATGTGATGGATAGATGGATATTTGTTCAGATGTTGTTCTTAGCTCCACATTTCCTTATATAAACCCCCCCCCCCCCCCCAATCTGTATGTTATATCCTTATTGCCTAAATATTCCACTGTGGCTGTGGGAAACAACATTTCCTACCACAGTATATGCTGTACCAAGATATTTCTATAGATGGTATGATAATAAAGCCCACTTGACTTGATTTTAGTGACCGGGCATTTTGTGGGCATTTTACCTGGCAAAAGTTTCCTCCCAATTCCAGAAGACATGCAAGGTAAATAGAATTTGGGACTCTAAACTGACCCATCGAAGTGTGTGTGACTGTGGGGACTGCATGTTGTCCCCATTTTCATGTGTGGTGTTTCCTTTTTATTCTCAACTAGTCATTCCAAAGATGTTCAGGTTAGGTTAACTGCCAACTCTAAAATTGCAAATTGTGGTTGAATATGCATGTGTGTGTGTGTGTGCACAAGTATGGCCTGTGATGGATGGGCTGCTATATTACCCCCCGATGCTGCTGGGATAGGCTCCCACCCACCCTAGCACCTTATAAATGCAGTATTTTAGGGATGTCATGCAAGACAAGGGAACAAATATCCAGACCTGTCTTGCCCTTCTTGAAAAGTGCCAGTGGTACATTAAAAAGATTTTAAGAGCATTTAATGTAGGTGGAAAGCAAGATGCAGTCAGAAGCTGCGTAGCCAATACAGTTTTACCAGAAGCAGCGTCGGAACAAAGATGCTTTTAATGCCAATAAAGTGCACTTCAATACCTTTCGCACTAATCTCGGCAGCATTTTCATTCAGTTATGGACTTCTAATGCAGTTATATCATAATGCCCAAGCAGAGTCGCAAATTAAATATGCTTTGGAATCAATAACATCTGTTTTTTTTTTTTTTTTTTTTTTTTTTTACTGGAAAAGTTGTCAACCAATCTTTTTCTTTTTTTCTTTCCTTTAACACTCTCTACTTATGTGACTCATCATGTCAGCCACATCTTCCCCATTATTTCTTTATTTAAAAGGGAAAGGCTTGAAAAGGTACATCAGGTCTAAGCATACTTTCATCTCATGGATGTGAGGCATGAAGTTATCATTCTAAAGTTTGGAGTATAAAAACGTGGTTTTCTCTGTCATCATCCAGTTTAAAGAATGAATGAATTAAAAAAAAAAAAACTCAGAATAAAAAAGGCGCTGTGCTGCTGATCTGGGTGATGAATTTGGCCACTTGCACTTAAATGCTGTTAAATATTAATAAGGTCGGCAGCTGAGGTTGCGCCATTGTGTGAAACTGCCTGCACTACCACCAATGACCAGATGGTGGCAGCAATGAATCACAAAATTGAATCCAATTGTAAACCCTCCATTCCACCAAGATCTCCTAGGAACAGAAAGAGGCAACTCAGTGTTACTTTTAACACCTCACGTCCCCAGGCTGCTATGCCTTAAAGCAAACAAAATGAAAGACACTTCACAGGCACCACCACATATGATATGCCATTCGACTCATCATGATGTCTAGTTATGCAAGACTTTGAGTGTTTTGGGTTTTACCCCCTATTTTTGGTCTCTGCAACCAAAAACCCTCTTTTTTACACCATGTTTGGACCAAACAAACTACACCTTTATGATAAAATTTAAACCTATAGTTGTCTTCAGCAAAAATAACTTGAAGTTGTGCATTCCACATCAACTGACCCAAGGGGTTCACAATCAAATGGGATAAGAGGGATTAAAGTTACTTCTTCTCACAAAACTAACAAAAAATGAAAATGTGGAGTGCCGTTCTATGTGGATTCAAGGTTGCTGAACACTAACATGATAATATTGATGATATTTTATTCTTATCCGGTGGTGCATCTTTTTAGACAATAAAGGTCAGTGATTACAAATATGATGTTATTTTTGATGTTTTAGTAGGAATCTAGTCCTCTATGGACCTCTCACAGAGGGGGAAAAATGAAAGATTTCTATTACAATCGAGAATATTTAGACTTTCAACATTTAAACTGAGGCACATATTTTAACATTTCATATATCTGATGCAACTATTTTTAGTTTATTATGTACTTCTAGCTCCTGAAGTGAATCATTACATTTTTTATGAACACTCTGAATTAGGGCAGCTTATGCAAATTCAAACTTCTTATCTTTATCTGTGTCACACATGCAAGTGCAGGTAGCGTCTTAAGGGTCTGTGCCAAAAGAAACAATAGGGGGAAAACTGTTAAAGTGACACCAGCACAAACCTATTTTACTTCCTGTCCTAGGATAGAAGAACAGGAAGAGCTTTGACATCACTTTGGGAAATTGAATGTAGCCCCGCCCATCCTGCCTGAATCACTATTTAAAGAACTCAACTGACCAGAAATCAGCATTTACTTTGGGATCACCTTCCTTGGACAACAGCTAATTTTGTGCCTAAAGAGTTGTATCTAGCATTTGTGCGGTATTTTTCCTTTTCTTCTTTTTGTCAATTTGGACATTAAATGGGACATTCCTTGGGACCCAACACATCTGTTGCTCTGTTTATTAGATAGATAGATAGATAGATTGATTTTGTCTCTCCTATCTATCTATCTATCTATCTATCTATCCATCTCCATACAGTATACACGATTACACTCTGGTCAGAACCATATGATGTCATTAAATAGATAGATAGATACTTTATTAATCCCAAGGGGAAATTCACAGAGATGTACTTACATTAAGCAGGACACGACTATTATATATATATATATATATATTATATATATATATATATATATATATACTCGTATGCTGTCACAAACTCGACAAAGAGCCATTGTAAGGTCTGTGGCAGCCACCCATATACTGTATTATTTCCTGGCTGCAAAACTGAAATAAGTGATAGCACTGATGTGCACAAATCGGAGTCCAAAACAGAACTGAAGGGATAGGGGAAAGGTGGAGACTTTTAAAGAACAGTATAGGAAGTGACATCAAAGGGACCGGGACCGGAAGGGTCTTCGTCCATATGTTGGGATCAGACCTTAAAATAGCAGCCTGACATCCCAATTATACTGAATGTGGGATGTGGGTGGAGTTGTCGGGGTTTTGGGAGGTGGAGTTTTGAATTTAGAGGTTGTTGACGGCATGGTGGGGCTCTCGTTTTGGTCTCTGTTAAGCTAAAACAGGCACCTTAACAGAAGGAGATAATAAAGTCAAGCATTGAGCAGTCAAGCCTTATGTGTCACTCTCTGCGGTAAATTAGAAGAAGGGAACTCAGGGACAGGGTTTTACCCCAGAGTACGTTGCTCTGGCCCTGAAGCTTCACACTACTGGACACAAAGAAGGAGAAGCTCCCCTGCGTCACCCCGACCATGGTCCAGAGACAGGCAGGAAAGGTAACACATAGGCTCGGACCCAGAAGTGACATCAACAGGGCCAGGTGGAATTTCCTGTGAATGGTCTGCAGAGAAGCGACAAAAAGAAGCAGTGCACCCTGCCACATCCCAGTCTGGCTTGGAATTGCCCTCATTCAAGCCCTTTAGCTGCCTCCCATTCGCACGTGTGTGACATTGCTCACACAGTTGTGTCTCGCTTAATGACGCCACATGGTTCTGAGTAGAGTTTCATTAGTCAATTTGGTCGTTAAGTGAATTGATGTACATTAAGGGGGCAGGGGGAAGCCTCTTTTGTCACACTGACTTTGGATATAAGGCGACACAGGTGCATCGCTGAATTCTGTGTGCAGCATGTGCTGAAAACCTACCGTGTGCCAGCAGCCTTTGTGTTATTTCATTTACTGTGTTACTTCATTCATGTATAATATACAGAGAACTAATTTGAACATAGTGTGAGAACATATATCAACCTTAATAAAAGGAGACGTGTCTAAGTGTGTGTGTGTGTGTGTGGGTGTGTGTGTGTGTATCTTTATGCCCATCCAGTTGCTAGACTTTGGAAGAAAATTTTACAAATAGACATAACATGTAGACGGAGGGAAAAAAAAATCAAAAATGGTAATAAAATGACCAAATAAGGGTCTAAAAACAGAATTGTTCTTAGTGGACTATTCTATTGACCAATGTTATATGCCGACAACAGCAGCATAGTAGCAGCTTTCTTCTATGCACTCGGGCAATGTGAACAAGCTGCATCGTGAATGACTGATAACTTTGTGTGTTGGTCAATGGATGAGTGAAAATAATGATAAATTGACATGCATGTCGGGAAAAGAAAGCTCTAATACAACTAGGCTAAAGTCACTAAACCAGGCTAAGGGAGTAGCAACCACTGCCGCATTTTCAGATCGAAACACTTCAATTGTAAGAGAGGTCTGTTGCAAAGCAGAAGTGGTAAAAAAGGGAGGCTGTGTCAGTTTAGGAAAAGGTGGGTATTATGATATCAGATGAAACTGACAACCACCATATCAAATAAAAAACATGAGGTCTACAGTGATTTACTTAGATTACAACCCGACTTAGACAGGAGCACATCTTGTTGGTATTAGTAATAAAACATAAGTAATATTTATAAACTATTAATAACCCTCCTCTATTCTGTTTCTCTTCTTGGTATCCTCATGTGGCACTTGGTGCCACTGCTCTACTGTTGTGTTGTTTGCCTGCCTATGGAAAAGTCATCTCAGATAAAGGAGTACTGGAGTCATTGAGTAGAAGGGTCCTTTCATCTGATTGGCCATCCCAGTGCTGACTCGGCTGTAGAATGACCAGTAGGGGGAGGCAGATTGATGGCCGAGGTCTCCAGGACTCTGACACTGTCTGGCTTGTCTGACTCCTTTTCTGTAATCAGGCTGTGGTTCTGCAATTAACTAATGGGCAGATACTGGCATTTTTCATTTAGGATAATTAGTTTCTACTCTGTTTTTGATCTATTTGAGTGTTTTCTATTTAGTGAATAGTACTGTATAATCTATTCTTGCATTTTACCTTGAGAGTTTTTGTGCTGCTCTGTGCCTGCATTTGGGGAGGAGCGCTCAGCATTTTGGACTGTCATGTTGTATTTCTGAGGTGGCCATGACAGATTGGCCATCTGGCTCTGAGAAGAGGATTTACTTGTTGTGGAGGACTGCCGGCTTCCCATGCCGGTCCTCACCCCCAGGCCGC
>JANRMT010062835.1:24319136-24335416 GCA_026402145.1 Polypterus bichir lapradei | reverse complement strand
TGTGGAGGACTGCCGGCTTCCCATGCCGGTCCTCACCCCCAGGCCGCCAGGAGGAGCTCTCCCGACAGCAGGATCGTGCCCCGAGGTCCAGCAGGGCCCTATGGACTTTGTAGTGTTTTTACACAGCCCTGCTGGATACCTTGGGGACCACCAGGAGTCGCTGTGGGAGGGCTTATAGGCTCTGTGATGCCTTATGACCCGGGAGTACGTCACGGTCACGTGACGGGAAGGAACGACGTGCTCCCGGGTTGAAGAAAAAGACTGATTGCCCTGACCCGGAAGGAATAAGGAACTGTGGACTGTTGGGACAGAAACACCTCCGGGTCAGGGGCTATAAAAGGGCGGTGCCTCAGTCCAGACACTGAGCTGAGCTGGGAGGTAGGAGGGCGAAGTGTCTGGGTGAGGAGGAGAGTTATTGTGTGTATTGTAGTGATTGGATGAATAGTGTGGAGGGTGCTTTGTGCACATTGGTAGAAAATAAAGAGTCTTTGGACTTTACCTGGTGTCTGGAGTTGTACCTGAGGGTTCAAGGGTGCACTACTGCCCCCTACTGCCACATTGTGTTCTAGTTTATGTGTTGTATTTCACCCATTTGTTAACATCTCTCTGAATTGCCTTTCCCAAAATTTCTTTCATTTTTTCCCTACTAGGTTTTTTTATTTTTTTCGGGAAGTTTGTTCTAGTCTTCTTAGGGAGCCAAGGCTTTGATGGGGATGGGCTGTCAAAAGAAAGGTCTGTTAAAGCCCATTGATGCATTCCTTGTGTGATTTTGGCTTAATAGAAGAAATAAATTGTTGTTGCTGTTATTGTACTAATGAATAGAAATCCATGGCTAGTCATCGCTTAACTGAGCCGATATTGTGTTGGGGTTGTGGGAAGGCAGAAACTACTTCAGTAATATAAAGTACAAATATTGGAACTGGTCCTGAACTGGATACCAGTAATATGACAAACTTGCACACTCGTACCACACTCATACTGTTCAAATTTAATCATGAAATAACATTTTGGACCTATGGAAGGAACAATTTGGAGACCTAAGAAAAAATCGGGAGTGGTCTCCCCTCGACTTTCTTGTATACTCAGATATGAGGGTGGATATTTGAGGAGTAAACCGCAAGACAATGATTATATTTTCATATTATGTACAATAAAGAACCATCAACAACAAATCAAGTCAAATTAATAATATATTAAGAAATTATAATTAAAAGTAAAGTTAAGCAAATCGGACTCTGCAGCTGCATGAATAAAAGGTAAAGTACCAATTGTGGTTAGCGGGAATAGCCCAAAAGTTGATAGAAATCTATGTTTTGTACCTAATACGCGTACTTGTATGCAAAATTTAGTTGACCTAACTGAAGGCGTGCTCAAGTTATCATGTGTACAAACACACATACAGGCACACAGAAATAATTCCAAAAATGGTGTTTTCGGACTCAGGGAGGTCTAAAACATTGAGACTCATCAAAATCTCGACATCTAATCTTTGGACGATTACAATACTTTCCCAATACAAGAAAGTAAAATGGAAACTCCATATGAATTGTGACTAAGGTGGGAACTGAACCCAGGACTCCATGACTGGCATCCAGTATTAAACTTTATTAAATATTTCATGCAGTATCAGTTCTCTTTACTGCAGCAAAGTTTCATTTATATTACAGAAAGTCAGTCAGTCAGTCATTTTCCAACCCGCTATATCCTAACACAGGGTCACGGGGTCTGCTGGAGCCAATCCCAGCCAACACAGGGTGCAAGGCAGGACCAAACTCAGGGGCAGAGAGCCAGCCCACCGTACGGCACACACCCACACACCAAGCACACACTAGGGACAATTTAGGATCTCCAATGCACCTAACCTGCATGGCTTTGGACTGTGGGAGGAAACCGGAGCACCCGGAGGAAAGCCACACAGACACACGGAGAACATGCAAACTCCACGCAGGGAGGACCCGGGAAGCGAACCCAAGTCTCCTTACTGCGAGACAGCAGTGCTACCACTCTGCCATCGTGCCGCCCTATTACAGAAAGTCTTGCACCAAAATGTGTTGTCATAAAAAAAAACACACACACTGGAAAGAAAAAAAATGGATTGATAATGATAAAACGTCAAATAAGGAGAACACCCTTAGGAGCTGTGAGATGTCAGTGCCAACCACTACACAACCTCATCACCCCCAATCTGTAACCCACCCACAGGTGCAGCATTATCCATGTGAGCTACCCAGAAACTTCCATGACTTCCACAGGTCCAATAAATAATTAACTAAACTGCTTTGTATTCACTGTCTGCACACAAGCCCTGAAATCACCGTAGCCAGTATGGGAGCTCTGCGATGGGCAGGATGGTCCGCACGTTATTCCTGATGCAGCTGTGGCCCCCATGACCCTCTACCGGATTAAGCTGAGCCAGTAATGGAAGGATCTATGGATGAGTAAAACAACTAGCTTTGCAGAAAGATGACTAAGGAATTCCTGAGGAGAGGAAGTGTCTACTTACCGCATGACAGCCGTAATCCTACCATCATTCACAAGCTAAATTAATTTAGTCATTTTCTTTGTTAGATTTTTAAAGAAGTCTTCAGGTTTATATAAAGGAATATTTTCTCTATAGGGTTGTGAGATAAATGGACATTAGCACGCGTGTCCTTTTTTAATTTATGATCAGGCAGACAGTGGGATTTCTTGTTCTAATCTGTCTGCCATTCACCTAAAGAGTCCCTTTGGGTCCTCGGTGTCCCTCAGGAATGGAAACAGAAGTATGACAGAATATTTAGGGACGTGTGCCATTACTTGGCTCAGAGGGGACAGCTGTGACAAGTCTTACTCTATGCTAGCAGTTTTAAGTGTCTGCCCCTTGAAATCAAGCAGAGCTCTTGACCCCTGTAGCCCTGGCCAAATTCCACATCTTGAAATTTCACTCCCAGCAGCAGCAGAGAGTAGGCCCCTTCAGAAAAACCTGGAAACTTGCGAGCCTATGTAAATATGGGCAGGCTGCTCTGTGTGTGTGTGTGGCACTCAAATCACATTTTTGTTTGCACCGATCTCCTTCATCCCACCAAAAGTAGTGGTTGACATGGAAGGTGGGGGAGGTGAAGGCCTCTGGATTTTTTTTTTTTTGTTTTCTAATTCTGTTTTTTTACTTCTCAAAAGGTGCTAGGCTGACTTTTAGGTAACTAGCCTGAAGTTCTTTTTTTTTTCAAAAATCTTTGAGCCATACAACTCTTAACTAGTTCCAACCAGCTTCTTCTTGCATTCTCCTGGCTTTCCAAGTAGACATTCTAAATCGCTTTTTAAAAACACAAGTGATCGAGTAAAGGGAGACGTCATGCCAGTTAAGCAATGCTGTTGAATCCAGAGAGTTCTGAATTCCAGGTTCACACACACAACAACCCTGCCATGTCTTGGTAACGCTTTATCCATTAGAGATATCCAAAGAATCTAATGTGGTAGATTCAGTGGTGCTGATGGTTCTGGAGGTGCTGATCTTATTACTTTCACTGTAGGGCACCCAACCGAAAATACATTCATTCATTAATTAAAAACAAATAATAAATTGGCCAGATCACAGCCGCTATTTTCAACGTGCTGCTTACAAGAAGAAACAGTAGAAAGTCGATGTTCGTCCCTTTGGTTCCATTTACTAGCCAGCCACTAAAGATTTTCAAATAAGTCCTTGAGCCTTAAATAAAAAAAAGAACTATGGATTTCTAGTTTGATTTCATCCATGCTTGTGCATCTACATTCAACTTTGTCCAATCTTACTCTTCCAGGAATTTGGAAAATACAATTTGATCCCAGATAATGAATAATTTCCATAAATGTGAAGTTTTTCTTCATACAGAGAAGCAACAAGGAATAAATGGAAGAGCAGTGTGGTAGGAAGTAGGACCTTTAGGACCTTCAAATCTCAACTTGATGTTATTTTGGAGAAATGAGGTAGGTAGGACTAGAAAACTTTGTTGGGCTGGGTTGGCCTGTTCTTGACAACATTGTACAAATGTTCTAAAAATATGAATGAAATGTTGCTCTACAGGAATACTCCACTCAAAATTGATATTTTTGATGTTTTTTTTACCCCTTATAGTTTGTAGTTGTGGCTAAGAAAATGTTTGAGCCTCATGTTTCACCAAAAGTGACCAACGCTAGAAAACAGCAAGCAATATCAAATGTCTGTAAAATATCCTCCCCTTACTCGCTTTTAATAATCCATGCGTCAAGTATTCCAGTTGTATGCTCACAACATACAAAACACATGCATTTTTTGATAAACTATTGTTAAATGATTGTCTGGAAAATTAATTTATTACACAGAGGTGAAGTCCCGTCACACTTGGTCATGCCTGTGAATTAAAGACCTGTCTCCCCCCTCAGTCATTGGTGAAGAGTCCTGTTTTCAATTCAAAATCATGCCTGAAGACAAGTTTATCATGAAAGTAATCTGGAAAAATATTGCAGGAGGACACAATAACAAATGAGGAGTACAAGAAATGTTTCCAGGAATGGAGGAAGCAGTGGGAGAAGTGTACTGCATCTCAAGAAGAATATTTTGAAGGTGACTAAAACTGAATTCAAGTAAGCTTGTTTTTAACAATTTTAGAATTTTATGGATCTCACTTTGTACATGTATAGTCTGATCACTCATGTCATGGCTTGGCAATCAGACGGAATGGGCTTATACATTTTCAGCACATTTCAAGCCAAATGTCTTTATTTGTTTCTGGGGGGGATGTTGTTTGTTACTATTATTTTTAGGAGCTTCTGTAACATTTTACTTTCACCTTAAGGACAGATGAAGCATAACCTATCTTTCTATCTATCTATCTACTCATATAGATAGATAGATAGATAGATAGATAGATAGATAGATAGATAGATAGATAGATAGATAGATAGATAGATAGATAGATAAAAACAACTAACCACTATAAAATACACATCACAATGACTAAAAAGGAAGAAAACATTATAAAAATCAGACAATGTATGCCTGACCTTACAGGAAGGAGCCTTTAATGGCATTGAAAAGCACTGGTGTTCATTCACACAAGAAGCCACTAGAGGGAGTTCTAACCTGTTGCCTTTGTGGCAAATTACATAACATGTGGGAGTGTTCAGAAGTGTTCCAGGATGGGGGTTTAAATCTGTTACACAGCAAAATGTCCTCCGAGTACAAAGTCAGGAGAAGAGTGGGACAGACATTAACCTGACACTAGGGAGAGGGGACAAGTGTGAAACAAATACAGAGAAAGACAGAGACAGAAAGAGGGACAAAGGTATTTGTTGTGGCACCACAGTAAACTGGACCACATCAGCCAGGCAGACAGACAGACAGACAGACAGGGTGCAAGACATGTGAAGCCCAGAGAGACAGCAGAGTTTCCTTTAGGTTAATGCTTACTTTGTTCATAAAGGGACCATTTTTATTTACCTTATGCCTGCTTTTGATGCCTTTGTAGACGCCCGGCACACCCAGAAACCCTCTTATCACAATGAACGCGCACACACTCCCACAGAACATACACATTTAGTTTCAGCTCCATTGTGACCCCGGCCATGTAAAGCAGCCACAGCATTTCATCTAATATTGAGCTGGACAATTCACCCATTTCCTAAACCCAGCCATAGACAGTGCAAAGCAGAAATCAGCCATGGATGGGACAGATACCATGCCATGACCAGCTACACTGACTGCCACTGGTGCAGTTTTAAGTCACTATTTATCCTGGCAGCATTTCTTTTCCCCCCGAGACAAAACTGGTGTTGACAGAAGGAAGCGTGGAATGAACACAGCATTTTAATTTTAACTTCTACTTGGGTCGCCTTCTATGGGCCATCAACACTAACCACTGGGACACAATGCTGCCCATATTAAGCTGCTACTTCAAAACATATGCATTGATCAAATACAATATAATTAATATAACTCTGCACACTAAAGCTATGATTATTTTTAATAATGAATGTTAAAACTACCAGAGGCAAGTATATTAATATCATATAATGAATGTAGGTGATAACACAGAAGCAGATTTCAGCTAAATGATTTATTGCACTTTTGATTTTCCAAGCTTTGATTTTTGTGTCTCTGTGCTTTGATGTAGCAGCCTCTGCTCATTTGAAGATCACCAGATGGATATTCATCTGCAATTGTGTTTTTCATTAAATAATAAGTGAAATGCAGCTCAGCACAGGAGAATGACAGCTTTATAGGCATTAGACATCTGATCATTGCGTAGTTGGATAATTTTCTATAATAGCAAACTGTCTTGTGATAAACCAGTAAATTAACAAATATGTTAACATATCAAAATATTTATAAAAATAAAAACACTGCATTTTTTCCTGCATTTGTCCATTTTAAGTCATTAGGAAGTGAAACATTTCTTGGTAGCACTGGCAGCTAACTATAAACGAGACCCCGGTTTATCACAGGGGACATTTGTAATTTGTACATCTCCAGGCTCCCCTTAATTCCATTAAGGAATGGAAACACCGTCCTAGAAACACTGGCCAAAGTCTGGAATCATCACCGGATGGGAGACCAGTGCAGCACACAGCGCATTCCTACATGCACCCACGTCAAAAGTCAAAAATAAATCTTGCTGGTACTTTGGGGTTTATTCCATACAAGACAGTTACAAGAGTCCTGTATCTTCAGGACACAGAAAATTCTTCTTCTTTTGGCTGCACCTGTTAGGGGTTACCACAGTGGATCATCTTCTTCCATATCTTTCTGTCCTCTGCATCTTGCTCTGTCACACCCATCACCTGCATGTCCTCTCTCATCACATCCATAAACCTTCTCTTAGGCCTTCCTCTTTTCCTCTTGCCTGGCAGGTTTATCCTTAACATTCTTTTCCCAATATACTCATTATCTCTTCTCTGCACATGTGCAAACCAATGCAATGTCACCTCTCTGACTTTGTCTTCCAACCGTCCAACTTGAGCTGACCCTCTAATGTACTCATTTCTAATCCTGTTCATCCTCGTCACACCCAGTGCAAATCTTAACATCTTTATCTCTGCTATCTCCAGTTCTGTCTCCTGCTTTCTGGTCAGTGCCACCGTCTCCAACCCATATAACAAAGCTGGTATCACTACCATCCTGTAGACCCTCCCAAAATGATTCATGCTTTTGTGTCACCATGTCTGGACTTTTGTAATGCCATTTTTACTTGCCTCCAGCTAAGGAGTTGTCACTCATCTTTAGTTGTGGCTGCCTGTCTTCATACTACTGCATGTCTAATCACAGATGTCACAATACCCCTGAGCTTGCATCACTCTACTGGTTGCCAGTGAGGTACCACATTGATTTTAACCTCCTCATGTGTACATACTAAGCACTAACTAATGAAGCCCCGGGACACAGTTGTGAATTGTTGGCACTGTACATATATTAGGAGATCTCTTAAATCCACTAATGGAGGGCTTTTAGCTCAGTTACAACTAGGCTAAAATTAAAGGGCGACTGTGCATTTGCAATCTATGCCCCAAGCTTTGGAGCTTCTTCCTGATATCTGCAAAAGATTATCCATTTCAAAAAGACATTAAAAAATATTTTTTAAATATGTTACTTAAGTCACACAGATTGCAGAGATGGCCAAGAAAAATTTTGAATCTCATGTTTTCATGCAGAACACAGATAACAGAGTTATAACAGGCGTCTATGGTGACCAACACTGGGCAACAGCAAACAACAGAAGAAACATACATGAAAAACTCTCATATTAATCGTGTTGCCTAATCAGCATATCAGGTCATCTTGTCGTTTGCTCACAACATCCCGATAACATGTATTTTTATTAAAATATTGTAAAATAAACCACCTCTGGTGAATGAAAATGGAATGTGCTCAGATGTGAACAAGCGCTGAACTGTAGACCAGCCTCTAGTCGTTACATTTATATTCATATTTTCATGAACGCGAGCGTAGAAAGTGTCTCACGTGTCTGTCCGTACTTCAAGATACGGGGAAAGTTTCGGGTATGCCACCATTAGCTTTGGAATACGGGGGAACTCCCCGGAAGCCCAAAAATGCCACTTCCACTCGTAGTAACTTTGCCCCTTCCACTTCCGACCTCTATAAATATGCCAGCTTGAAAGGAAGTCATCGTTCAATCTGGAACCCTGGCCCTGACAACTTCAGGAGCTATAAATCTTTTTAAAAAATTATTCATAAACTTTATAAGAAAAACTATTTCACCTTGGACATTACATGGAGTTTCCCCTGGAGCCCCAAACCAATACCTTTTGCCCCTTTCTTCTGTTCATAATATCCACAACTGGTGTACTTCAAGATTATTTAGAGGCATTCTGTAAAACTGCACACATAAATTGACCTTCTGCTTGTTGAAGCACCTCAGATATGCTCAAGTAGGAGGCAGATACTCTTCGTGGTAAAGTTTTCACTCATTTTCTTTTAGTTTTCAATTAGTGTGAACAGATTTTCAAAGTCCCAAAATGGGACCCCACTTGAGAATTAAGTGGTCAGACAGCAAGTGGGCTTCTCTTTGGCTTTATGAGTACTTTTTAAAATTAAATCGAAGAGTTCCCACTTCGGAGTTGTATTTGTATCACAATATTCATTTTATTTAATGACCAGCCTGGTAAAAACTGTACATTTTATTACATAAATCAATATCAAATAGGACATACAGTATTGCCCAAAATCACAACTGTTCTGGTAAAAACGACAGGTCTGATTTCCCGAATTATAATGTTTAGTTTTGCATGTGTTTTGTTGAAATCACATGAATAGCTATGTTAGCCAATGAATAAGCAGTTATAGGGCAGTACTCCTGACCAATGAATGAGGTGGGGAGGCGGGTTTGCAATTTAAATTCTCAGGCATCCCTGAGCATATTCTGTTTTTAATATTTTACGAAAATGGTTTAATTTAACAACATTTTAGTAAAAATGCATGCGTTTCTGACATTGTAAGCACAGAGCTGGATGACTTGACATGTAGAGTATGCAACAAAACATTTTCAGAAGTGATATACTGTGTAAATAAAAGTTTACTTACTTATTTACAAAAAGCGTCCCAAGCTGGAAAGTCAGCATATGCATCATTAAATAATGCAGTGGTTAATTTCTATAATGAATTAAGATGTTTGGAAGAAACACCAAGACATCACTAAATACCATTTTCAACATTGTATCTTCTCCATTTTACAGAAACAATCAATAAATAAATAAAACCTACAACACAAAGAACCTTTTGGAAATCAATTTTCAGTATTTAACTAACTGCAGGTCTCGATTCATAAGCATAACTTACATTAACATAATCACTCATTGGTTAGTTAAACCCATTTGGCTTTCTTTTCAGCAAACGCTACAATAAGCACCATGCCTCTGCCACACTTTCCCCCTATATGCTACTTGTTGATGTCTAACAAAATTCCTTTAAAAGGGTTAAAAAGAGTACTACGGAGTAGCCATTGCATGTCAGCCATGAACACTGTCCTTCATTATAATGAATTATGTAAGGCACATAATGAATTGCCTACACTGTGGCTGTGTGGTCAAGACATTACATGGCTGCATGAATTCTGCACAGAGCTGGATATTGGCCAATAATTTAAAAAAGAAAACAAAATTAATTAATAATTATTTAAAGCATTTATTTTTACTCATGACTCTTGTTCAATGCATTTGCTGCTATTTTTGGAAATCATGCCCCATTGCCATATATATTCTACCCATTTTTCTGGTGCTTGTTTTCCTTACTTTCTTGGTCTTCTCCTACATCCCACGGTCTTTGCTACTGAATGTTCAATTCGTGTCCATGCAGAGAACGTTGTGGTTCCTGTACCTGAACTACACTGCATTGAATCTGTAAGAGTTTAGTAAAAGATCTTGGAAGCAGAGCAGTCTCTGCAAGTCGTTCCATCCATTTTCAAATCTGCTTAATGCGGCTGAATGTTGCGTAGGCCGGAGTGAACTTTGGATAGGATGCCAGTCCATCACAGGGTGCACTCACACACTCACAAGGCCAATCAACTGAATGTAAAAGTCTTTGGAACGTGAAAGGGGAAACGCAAAGAACTCCGAGAAAAAGCCTCACAGACGAGGAGAGAATATGCATTCTCCACAGACTCGGTGACTAGACAGGGACACCCAAGCTGGAAAGCATTGGTGCTAACATGTAACACTTGTCCTCAAATAGACCCCACAGTGATGTTGAAGAGATTATGTTAACCTCTTCTGTAAGTCGCTTTGTCTGCCAAGCAAATAAATATAAATTAAAATGTAAATGTGCCATTGCACAACCGAGCTGCCTCTGTGAAAAAATGCTTGACCTTCGCCAGGCTTAGTCCAGAGAGGCTCACAGTGGCAGAATGGTAAACTGGACAGGCCACACCACCTTATCCTAAGCAATTTCCTCCTAACTCCTCCTGGGAAATCCTCTGGAGTTTCCAGTTCTGTCTAGAAATGTAATCCCTCTAGCATGTCCTGGGTCTGCCAGTAGGTATTTTCTCACTGGGGTTTGCTTTGCACACCTGCCAAAAGGGGGCTCCCAGACTTATCTTAACTACATACCCAAACTACCTGGGAGCAAACATATGTATCTATCTATCAACCTCAACTTTCTCCTCTTGATCTGGACAGGGAGACTTTCTCCTGCCAGTTTGTGACCCAGAATTGAAGGGAAAAATCTAACAACCCTGCACAGGAACCTCATTTCAGCCACCTGGACTCAAAATCTAATTCTTTTTAGAGAGTGAGAATTGCGAGGTAGCTTCTCCAAAAGATTTGGCTCCTTCTCTAGCAATGGTGTTGTTATAAAACAATGTTTATAAAAAACATTGACTATATGTTAAAATTAATAATTTGTGAATTTCTTAATAAACTACTCTTTGAGCATTACTGGCAGTTACATTTATAGTATTTTGCTCTGTGTAACTTTTTTTGCAATATGTTGCAGAGAACTGTATTTCATATATCACAGGGCACAGCAGCACCACTGCTACCTCACAGTAAGGAGAGCAGCGTTAATGTCCTCCCTGCATGGAGTTTGCATGTTCTTCCCACATGGTGCTCCTGTTTCCACCCACAGTCCAAAGACATGCAAGTTAGGTGGACTGACAATGCTAAAGTTTCCGTAATGTGTGTGTGTGTGTGTCTTCGGCCTTCAGGATTGTTCCTGCTTTGCCCCCAATGCTTGTTGGTACAGACTCCAGAATTCCCAAGACCCTGCTTAGGATAGACCAGGTGAAGAAAATAGATGGATGGAGAAATCCACACCTCCATTCATTCTCTAAAGCACCTTCCTCCTGAAACAACCCCTGGGTGAGATGCCAGTCCATCACAGAGAGTGGGTACACTCATGTAAATACCCATACCCAGCCAAATTAGCACTGCTAATTAACCAAAGTGCCATAACTTTGAGGCTAGGAGGGAAAACCTGGTTACCCAGTGAAAACCCACTCTGACACAATGATGGGTGCAAACTGTAAGGCATGAACCAACACTGGCCCAGACCCTAGAACTTTACAAATGTCAGTAATTATATTGTAAATTGCCTTTAAGTTGGTAAGGCAATGAGCTTTGTGGGTACAAAAACCACTGTTGTGGTTAAAACCTCATTCATCCCTTTTAGTAAAATCAGTAGACTGCGTGACAACTCCTCCGATTAAACACTGCACACTGATGTTAATGCGTTTTTATAAATGGACTCACTGATCAAAGTTAATGAGTTCTGTACAGGTTTCGCGAATTCTGATTGCAAGGGGGTTGTTGGCAAAACATTTTCCTGTGTTCCTAAAATCCCAGTCGGATCGTCGTCTGTGGAGTGTGCTCGTTCTCCCGTGTCTGCCCGCTTTCTTCTTTGTGTTCTCTGGTTTCCTTCCACATTCCGAATGTTTGCTCTGAAATTATCCAGTAAAACCCCTAGTGTTAAAATAACACCGTGAAGGGTTTATATGGATGCTTTCTTTCAAAAGAGGAGCCATATAAACACATAAAGTGTTAACTGAACACTGGCAATAATGAACTAGACTGGCACCCCGTTCTGGAGTTGTCCCTGATTTTAATTTTATGGTCAAGAATTTTAGTTAATTAAACAAAAAAACAAACAAAAAAAACTCTTCTAAATCTAAAATATGGTTGTTTTATCCTAGAAAAGCAATGATAAAAAAAAATCTGGACCATCGCCTAAGGAAAATTCTTCAGAAGAGCCTCATATTTTAAAAGCAGGCTGCTCTCCGCCGCGATATTCGACAATTTGACAACCTTTGCTTCTCCTTTTAGACACCCTTCAGTGAACCGCTCCTTTCTTCTAAGTGAAACCAATCAAAGTTTATTATGTCCAGCTGGCCGAGACCATGTAAAATTAATTATTAAGGCGTGACTGTTCGGCGGACACCCAGTGGCATTCCTTCTCCGTTAATTTATAATGGCAATGAGCGCTCCGTGCGGCCAGAACACCCAAAGTGGAGCAGCTGTCAGGAAGCCAAGTTGAAAACAGGGCAGCAAATGTATACAAAAACAGAATTTCATTGAGCTGCCAAGCCATGGCGAAAACAGGTTAGCTTTACGGGGAGCGTTAATGGCTAACAAGACGCGAGAATGACTTTAAACGGCCAGCCTTACTGGGGGTCCCTAAAGTCCGTAATAGTTACCAAAATCTATATAACTTTTTGCACGGTATAAAAGCAACTTAATTGTTCTGAATTAAATAAAGCTTAGGATAAAGTCTCATGAAGTTTATTGAATTATATTGCGGCGTTAATTCAAACGATCAATTTTAAAAATAACAATTTGAGTAACAGCCTTAATAAAGAGCTTTTCAGTCGCGGCAGATTATGTTCAAGCGTCTTTACGTATATTTATTCAGAAGGATAAATGCAACGATCGTCTTACCTAAGATGTAGTTTATTATAAAGTTTGTTAACGACGTCGATTAGTCCAGCCTACTTTTCCCCAACCGAACACCCTGCACCTATTTTTTGAGGGGTATCCCCGGGTTTAGCGCCAGTCTTGTTGCCGTGTCTGAAAGCTGCGCGATCGCTCCCACTACACATTGTTTGTTATCTTTCTGTATTAAATTTGAATATTTTACACAACACACTTTTCCGTTACGCTGCTTTTCATTTAATGCTTCATTTCAGTTAGATCCCAAGGGTCATCCATTGTTGAACTGCTTTGGATCAATACCTAATTACCCATACAGTTTAGGGACACCATCACACACATACATACATACAGCCTGGACACAAACATTAGGATATGCCACACAAAGCTGCATTTCAGTCCGACCTGACTGTCAACCACACTGTTTTTCAACCGATTTGCAATAATGAGTAGTAAAAGTGTATTGACATAAATTAATACCCGATTTGCACTATAAATTAGCAAATCTAGTAGACCTCAGCGGTCAATAAAATACTCCAACTGACTTGTAACACAGCATCAAATATCCGAGTATGTTGGCATGTGCTGCCGGATAACATAGCAAAATTGCCAATGTTAATTTAACATACCTTCCTTATATACATTTATTATCTCAACACTTATGATTTCATCGCATGTAAGAAACAAATACCTATATTATATAAGACACACACACAAAGCATATCAAAAATGCGTCAAAAGTAGTTGAAGATGAAATAGCATATCCAGTTCAAAATACGTTTTCAAAATGAAAACATGAACGCTAAGTCATTTATCTAAAGCTTTTAAAGGGTTATACATCGCTTCACGAGCACTACAGAGCTGTGGATATGTACTTTCCTGAGGGGAACAATAAAACGGCAATGTTATTGCTTATAAAATAAAGCCCTACAGGACTCTTCCATAGCCGCTTGCACGACTAATAAAAATCAGATTTTATTTAGTTTATAACAGATTCGCTATAGCTTTAACATTCCCTCCGCACCCAATGTAAATGACATGCTATTAGTACCTGTCAGTCAAAGAACAATAAACAATATTAAATGTCTCTGTACACATATGAAATTAGACATTTTTCTATTAACGCTACAAGGCATGTTAACATAATGCCTCCCTCAATATTACCCTTGTCTTCGTCAATAACAGCAAATTTCACTTCGCGAAATTTAATTATTTTTATTGGTCCCCCGTTTTTTCTTGCTGTTTTAAGGATCAAACAAAGCACAACACTCTAACGGTCAAAATAAAACCAGTTGGTTTCTTTAAAAAAGCTACAGGCTTAAAAGCGCGACTTTCTTTATTGTAACACTTTTTTTTTTTTTTTTTTACAATCGGATAATCTAAAGCGTTTTTAGATGAAGCGCTTTGCCCGGCGCTATATAAAAGGAAAACTAAATCGAGGGAGCATAGAAATGTCTGTGAAGATTAGTATTCTGCTGATTTGTTCCGTAACTAATCCACTCAAAGCGATTTGCACTTTGACTCTGCCACATAAAGTTACATTGTTTTTATTCTGGGTTTGCGATGCCCATTACACTTTTAAAAGGGAGAGTACGGTGTTGCGGCGGTTATGTTTGCTACTAGTAGCCGTTGAACTGCGGTTTAACTCTCGGCGGAGTGACTTCGCACGTTCCCCTTTATATATTTTGGGCTTCCTCCGACTACTTCTTTTTGTGTTGCCCGGTTACTTTTAGTACCGCCAGTGTTGGTGTGTGCGAAGGTGTGCCTGTCGTCCCGTCTCGGGTTTATTTCTTCTTCCAGCTCTTAGCTACAATAATAATCAGCCCGACACTCTAAAACACACGTTCGGAATGTATAACATGTTACATGCACTTTGAGGTGTCATTTCAATTGCAAAAGTCAGATTTAACTGAAAATTAACATTTTTGTAAAAGCAGATCGGATGCTTAACTATCACGCATGTTTCGATTCGGGACAGAAGCGGGCGAGGTGTCATCTTTCTTCAGCGCGAACACGCTAATGAAGGTTCGATGCGTTTGTGTGGAAGCGCAGGCTGTCGAAACTTGCGCTTCAGCTCTTAGGAGGCTGAAACTTGATCCGAGCCCTGAATGACACACAACCAAGTAGAACAGGAAAAAAAATAACGATCGGACAAATCGACTTAGAAACAAATGGTCGCGCGCCGAAATCTAGCCGAGAATATGCAAAATGTCCACATACCAAGACACGTTATCACTTTATGTTCCGTCACAACCTACATTGACAGATTCCTCAGCACCGTCTCAATCTGTGGCTTCTTCGATAACGATCACACAGTCCGCAAGTCTGGGACGCTCTGGCACAGATAAGCATCTGCAAAGAGCATGGAAGCCTGACGATTATAACGCGTATACCAGTGCGCTAAATTGAAAAGAAGACGGGCGCAAAACTTTAGCTGACTTTAATAAATGAGCAAAGAAAGGGATAAAGACAATTACCTTTTCTAAAACAGAAGGAGACAGCAACGAGCAGCAGAAGTGCGAGGCGAGGAGGAGGGTAGCAGAGGCGTTTAGCCCCGTGGTAATAAAATCCTGCTTTCCCCATACCCATCCATCCAGGTCGAAGTGCGGGCTCAAGTACTCCACGAGAGGCTCACAGCTGCGGAGGAGATGCGGCAGTACCGGGAAATCGGGCCTCTCCTCTCCCTTGTGACTCCGCAGTTAAGGAGGCAGCGCTCAACCAGCGAAAACGGCAGCGATGGGGGGTGGGGGCAGCTGACCAAAATAGGAAGCAGGAGTATGCTCAGATCCCTGCTAGCCTCACCACAAAGCGCTCGGCTGGGTTCACCAATCCGCCTCCCATGCAGTCACTCTCGCTGCGATCAATCTCAGCTCTCCTCTCACTCCACAAACGCACACAGTACATCCCTCTCGCTCTCTTACAGACACACTTACAAAATGCGACCCCTCCTTCTCACGATTGCGAATCCACCAAACCCGTCCAGACGCTTAACACAATGCCCTCCCACACACACACAAGTGCCCGCCCACTCCCTCTGGAGTCTCCTGGAGTAAGAAGCGAGAATCCGTGCAGACAGAGCTCGGGGAGTCAGGACCTCGACCCGTGCCAGAGATGTCTTTGATTTGATCCTCGATTTACAGCCGCGGGGAGCAAAATCGCATACTCTGGACGAACGCTTCGCATAAAAATTAACATGAAAGAGCATCGAGGGCGTAAAAGACAATTTATATTAAAGTATTGTTAGGTCGTTCATTGAGAGATGAGCTCTCCAGCTAGCCAACACCGTGTTAAGTGTTGACTGCAAGCAAAACATAACATTAAAAATGTATGGTTGAGATACACTTATATATATTTAGATCTATCTCTTCATCGTGGATATATATATAAATATATATATATATAAGTATATATATATA
>JANRMT010062835.1:24230843-24309524 GCA_026402145.1 Polypterus bichir lapradei | reverse complement strand
ATGTGTTTGATGATCAGAAACATTTTGTGTGACAAACATGCAAAAGAATAAGAAATCAGGAAGGGGGCAAATAGTTTTTCGCAGCACTGTAGATAGTGAAATGCACTAGATAGATAGATAGATAGATAGATAGATAGATAGATAGATAGATAGATAGATAGATAGATTTTTTCCCAGGCTGATTATTGGACTTTTACAGAAACTCTTTAAAAAGATACACATATAGACAGATAAAGAAATATACACACTCATACACACTAATGTCTGAACACACACCAGAATGACTAAAAAGGAAGAAGATGTAATATTGTCTGTCTGTTATAGTGTGTTGTCTATCTATTTATCTATCCACGAAAGTCCCTTCTGGCAGCACCAAAAGACCCTGGCATTTCTGGACTCCAATTTCCATGCCACCCTGCGGGTGTCGTAATTGGAATCAGCCATGCGGAACACTGCCACCTGCCATGTGTGGGGGAACAAACTGCTCCCAGCATCCATGTATGCTCGGTCCATTCATTATCCCGGCCAAGAAGCCTGTCTTTCCTCCAAGGCGCTTATTGTCCATTTTTGAAAAAGACCTATGCAAGCATATGGGGAAAAGGTACAACATGGAGAAGAACCAGGTATGGGGTTTGAACCCATGTTTCCAGATCTGTGAGGCAGAGTACCCCTTGCCTACAATTAACCCCTATTTACCAAGGATGTTTTCTGACCTAACTGCTTGATGCACGCCAAGCATGCACTATATCCATTCATCCATTAACCAACCTGCTATATCCAAACTACAGGGTCACGGGGGTCAGCTGGAGCCAAGGCAGGAAACAAACCCCGGGCATGGCGCCAGCCCACCACAGGGCACACACACACCCCAAGCACACACTAGGGACAATTTTGAATCGCCAAACCTGCATGTGTTTCAATTGTGGGAGGAAACCGGAGTAGCAGGAGGAAACCCACACAGACACGGGGAGAACATGCAAACTCCACTCACGGAGGACCCGGGAAGCGGACCCAGGTCTCCTAACTGCGAGGCAGCAGTGCTACTACTGCGCCACTGTGCCACCCATGCACTATATTTTCAACTTTATTTGTTTTGCAATGTTTATGTCTCCTCTTATTGTGCTCAGCATTTGCACAGAACCTTCCTTGGAATTAATAGCTTCTTATTGGTTCACGGTGCAAAAGTTATGTGTCAGAGATTTCAGGTGTTACTGTGCAGTTGCTTTTCAAGTTATGCAATGTTCGTTATATTCTTGTCATTATGTACCACTTATTATTATTCATGTTAATCATGAAGTAAAGGCTCTTAATGTGAAGTCCTTGATATATCGCAGAGACCTGTAATACTTCACAATCATTTCCAAACTTGGCACATAATCAGTGACTCTTAATGGCAATCAAAAAACGTCAGGGGTCCCTTACATTACATCATAATGCTCACATTAAGGTCATTTGATAATCAAGTTCTTTAGTGAGAATGAATCATACTGAGAGCCTTTAATGGTGGAATTGATTTAGCTCTTTAAGATTCAGTCATCTTTTTACAGTAAAGAAGGGAGAAAGAATAGTAATACAGCACAAAGAGAGAACTTAGCTAGTTTCTGGTGGCAGCAGCCGCAGCAAACACCAAACCCACATGCTGCTTCTCAGATTCAATTGATGAAAGAAGCTGTGAAAACAGAACAAGGTGGTGACAAAGACAAAGAATTCTACTCAGTAAGGAAGATAAATGCTGCTGTTGTTTCTTTTAAGATTTTGATTTGTGTTGGTCAATGACAGAACATAGAAGCATGATGTAAAAAAATGATACCTATAATCCTAGTCAGAAAGCAGGAAAAATGCCTCCTTTTAAGGCAACTGAAACAAACAGGGATGCAGAGACTCCACAAGCTACTAGAGAGGGATTTAACTTGGTGTTCCTGTAGCAAATGCACTACAACTAGTCTCACAGTGCCTGACATGATTCTCAGAAGAAGACACACACCTGGGGACAACTCGCTAGAAAGTTTTGATGTAAACAGTGGTGAACTCTGCAGGTGAAAAGGCTCCGCCCACAGAATTTCTCCCTAAAAGGATGCCCCCAATTTCCTCCAGTCTGTACACTTTTAAAGCTGCAGGGTCCCACTTCTACCCATGTATTAGACAGATACGTAAAATGAATATAGAAAGATGTGGAGAGTAAATGAAACTAAACAAAAAACAGAAAGCTAGAATTGCCGTTATCAGTTGCACAAGGTAACCGAGGCTCAGTGATTAATTAATACAGGGTGTTCTCGGGTTACGATGTCTCAACATATGATGTTTCGAGTTTAAGACGCTCACTCCCATAAAAACGTAAAAAAATTGAGACATGAGTGTTTCGGTTATGCCGTTAACGTCGTACTTGCAAACTATGTGGGTGAACTATTTTGGTTGCACACAGCAGAAGTACGTGGCGTTTGAGTGAGGGAATTGGCGAACTAGTTTGGTTGTGCGCGGCACAGGTGTTCTATTTGTGTTGCTTTGTTTGGAGACTTTTTGGCCCTTATCATGGCTCCTACATGAAAGTGAGTCTTCAGATGGTAGTGCTTCAAAGAAGAGGAAAGCCATCACGATGGAAGTGAAATTAGACATTGTAAAGAGATCAGAAGGAATAAAGGTAAGGAATTTTTTTTTACACTCATTTTTCTGTCATTTTTTCTGTTACTACAGTACAGTGTACAGTACAGTATATTTATGTCCTTTTCCTTTTTCTGTGGCTTAGTTGTGTTTTTATGTTCTAGATTGTGATTTTACAAATGTGTTAGGATAGGGAAGTGACTTAGGCTAGGGTGTGTTTCGACTTACACCAAAATTCGGGTTACATCACTGTTGTAGGAACACAACTGTGTCATAACCTGAGGACCCCCTGTATAGTGTAATGAGTATAAAAGATACACACAAACTCATGTAGACCACTACAGATACTTGGCCCCATGCATTTGAGAAGTGCTTCTGTCTGTTATGATATCTTTCTGTCATTTTGATTATTGCATCACTACATGGCATAACAACAGCAAACAGAGTTTAGAGAGGCATTGTGCTTCTATAGATATAGTACATGTTAAAACATTGCTGCTATATTCAGTCATGACGTTTTTGCTTTTCTAATTAGACCAGAATTTTTTAATTTTTATTTGTTAATGTTAATTTACTTTGTTTTAAGTGTGTTTGTTTATAATGCACAAAGCACCTATTGCAATAGCCCATGTCTGTCTGTCCACATGAAACAACTCGTCCCACAGTGGACCAATTCTGTTCTTCTCAAAAAATGTTTAAAGGATTAGTCTACCCAAAAACTGATCATTTTCAAGTGTGCTTGTTTATACTGTACAAAACACAAATTCTCTGTCTGTCTGTCCACATGAAACAACTCGTCCCATAGTGGACCAATTGTGTTGAAATGTGGCAAACTTATTTTTCAAGGAAATGTGTCATCACAATTCAATTTTTATTGAGATCTCTTAAACAGATAATGCTGTACAAATATATGATATTTCAAAATCCATCCATCCATCCATCCATTATCCAACCCGCTGAATCCGAACAGGGTCACGGGGGTCTGCTGGAGCCAATCCCAGCCATCACAGGGCAGGAACCAATCCTGGGCAGGGTGCCAACCCACCGCAGATTTCAAAATCTCCCTTTGAAAAAATATTAGCTACTCTGCAGATTCATCTGCTTTAAAACAGGGAAACATTCCATGCTAATTCAACTATAAATTACTTTACTGTTTCAATTTTATCTTGACAACAGTTACACCAGTTGCACATTTTCCTCTTTTCCTCCTTCAATAGCCACTACTGATGGCAAACAGATCCCCAGTACAAGTTAATGAAACACCAACAGACTGCATGCATGGGTAGGAAGTTACTCACTGTCATGAGGTGCTTGTGTCAGTTGGTGGGCAATCCTCTGCTGGCAAGTCCAGATGAGCGCGTGTGAAACCCTCTGCAGAAGCAAGTTGTTTCTACTTTATGAAGTTTTCTCAACTGCTTGAGCGCAAACATAAGAGAACTAATGCACCAACATTTCACCCCTCTCAATGCTTTAAGTCGTAACAGGTAAATCAAATGATATTCCTAACTGTAGTGACTGAAGTACCATGTGGCATGTAAACTATTATGCTCAAAGTAAAAAATTAAATAGTAATTAAAAACAAGAGTAAATAAATGAAATAATAATTTAATAGGTAAACAATGCACCATTTTTGTATCACTAATTTTCATCTGATGTCTATGACAGTTATTTCTTCCACCATTTTGAGCTCAGATTTTAAGTAGATGATATTGTAAAATGCTATTAAATGTGTTTTGTCTGGCCTTCTATCTTTGTGGACCTCTATTTCTTCCTCTCGTTTTGCTTGTTTCGGATGCCTTTATTTCTTGTTATCCACAGCTTTTTTACTTCTTGATTTTTCATTATACTCTTTTTCACCCTCTAATAAGAAATTCATTTCACTGTGTTCTTTAGCTGCTAAGATCCTACCTGGCATTTCACTGGAACACGCAAGGCCAATGTCTAATAAATTCTAGGAGGAACTCATTTTATAACTTATTTCTTTTAGAACTTTCAACTGTTCATATTAATTTCTCTTCCCCATTTACAATATCATTGTGGTATAGCGGGTCCACAGCTCTCTTAGCAAAGGCCATTTTATTTAAATAAATAATCACCACACTCATGGCTTAGTGAGGGGGCGTGGTGGCTCTAGCAAGCCACAGGGTGATCTGCAGTGTGGGCATTTCTCACCTAGTGCACTGGTGAGGGACTGCCCACATCCATGATTGTTCCTATGGCTAATATGCTGTAGCTGCTATGTCCTCTCTGCATATATAGAGAAGCGCGAGTCAGTTAGGGAGAACGGTGTACAAAACGGAAAGAGAAAGAGAGAAAGACGGAGGTGGCCGGAGAAAGCAGGAGAGTCAGAAAGATGGTGCGAGTGGGCGAGCAAGTGAACAAACACTCGTAAGCAGCTGTGTGGAAGCCTGGGTGTTAGGCTAACACCCGGGAGTCAAAGTAGAAGTCGCTCCCGCTGAGTGATCATGTAGCGGGAGTGACCAATGAAGAAGTGACTGTCCGCATAAGGCCAGGATGGCAGTGGGAGTCAGGAGGCATGGAGGAGAAGTCCTTGGTGTGAGCGTCCTGGATGCCAAGGTTCCAAGTCTCAGGCCTGGGATGAGTGCCAGACCGAAGCTAGGATCGGGAGGACTCCAGACCTGTGTGTGTGTGTAAAAGAACAGACAGATGCTGAGAGAGCGTCTCGCCTGTGTAAAGCCCAACCGGGAGAAGCAGGTGAGACGCTAGTTTAAGAGGCACTGGGCTTATTGATTTTAGAAGACTGCTTCCAGCGACGGTTTTGAACCTTGTTGTTTTAAAGGATTGTTTGTTTTTGTATTTTTAAACCTCCACATTTCTTTTAATGGATTATTTATTTAATGAAGATTTCTTTTGAATTACTGCACTATATACTTTGAACACTGTTTTTTTGTTTGACTATTTTAAATAAAAGCACTTTGCACGTTTTACATCATCCCCTTGCTGTGTTGTTGCCTCACTGTCTAGCTCACCTCGGTTATATCTATTGACAGTGTTGGGTTCAAGGGCTCCCGAACAGCGGATGGGAGCATGGAGCTGAAGCCGCATCATCACAATCATCCTTAGAAAAAAAAAGGAGTTGTGCTTATTAAAAATAGCTTACTTTATTCTATCTGGATGTGTACGGGTTGCTGCTGTCACTTTTTTTGTTTCATCCATCTCCAAGGTGGGTTGGGGGGCACCGGTGGGATGGAGACTTTAATCTCTTTTTGACGTTGCACTTTTCTTATCCCATTGTTCCGCTTTTATACAAATTTAATACAAATTGTTTACAAAAAAACATGTGTTTTATGTACTTTACTAATGCATGTAATTACATTCTGTTATTGTGGCTATTTCTGGATATGACTCATTGTTACAAAAATAGTTAATAACCAGAAATGTGATATCCGTCTCTTTGATGAAATAAATAAACAAAAAACAGAAATGCTCCATCTTTCAAAACAGTTAACCAAGTTCCCGAATGTTATGCAATGAGTGCATTGTTTAACTTATACTTTGATCCTTTGTGCTCTTCCTGTCTTTACTCTCTTATATTTGTTAATATTTTAAAAAAAAATACATCTTTTAAAATGTCTGTCTTCTTTAGAATTATTCTTTGAGTGGAAGTAAACTAAAATGGCTCACTGATGTTTTATTATAATACAAAATAAGATTCTCAAACCTGCTTAATTCAATTCAAGTTCACGAGTTGGATTGAATCCGAGTGGACCAGCAGACTCTCAAACTAAATAAATAAAAATAGTCAAAAACACACTGTTGTCAAGCTGGCAAGAGGTTACCACCATCAAGAGTAGCAAAAGAGATACAGAAAGACAGAGAGCTGACTGATGATGGGGCAGCAAGTCTTGCATGTGTACTGAATGCCTGCAAGGGCAAGGGTGCCAGCATGAGAAAGTGAGAAAGACAGAGAGGCCATCTGGGTAGGAACATGCTACTGTTTACCAGGGCGTTAGAGGGTGTGAAAGCATGGCTGGACCTTTTGTTTAAAGAGAGAGAGAAAAAGAATGAGAGAGAGATGCCATCTGGGTAGAAACATTCTGGAATTTTACAGGATGTCAGTTTTTGAAAGCATTGCTAAGAACATAAGACATCTGACAAAGCAGAGAAGCTAAGCTGTCCCAATATCTGATCCAGATACTTCTTAAAGGTTGTCAAGGTGTCTGCTTCTACTCCATATTTTGTTAGTTTGGTCCAGAGTCCCACAACTCTTTATGTAAAGAAGTGCCTGGTATGTGATTCACTCTTAACTTGAAAGAATTCTGCTGGATCTTTTTTATCAATGCCTTTGAGAATTTTGAAGACCTGGATTAGGTTCCCTCACAGTCTCCTGTGCTTGAGATTAAACAGGTTTAATTCTCTGAGTCTGTTGGCATACAACATGTCCTTTAATACTGGAATGCACCCATGCCGCTGCAGTGGAAAACATCCTGCATCATTCCTGTTCCAAAGAAGGTGGGCTGAATGACTACTGACCAGTGGTACATCACGAAGACCTTTGAGAGACTGGTCCTGGACTCTCGTATATGAGTCCTCTTGTGGTAGAACACCTGGACCCACTGTAATTGACCTATCAAACAAAGATTGAAATGGAGGATGCAATTATCTGTTTGCTCTACAAGGCTTAGTCTCACCAGGACAAAGCTGGCAGCACTGTGAGGATTACTTTTTTTATGTCTCCAGTGTCTTTAGTACCATCCAGCCATCCCTGTTAAAGAGCTGACTCAGACATATGCAGTTGAATGAGCCGACAGTGTCCTGGATATTGTGTCTCTCATTTGGATGTGAGCTACACCAGAGCACCACGAGGAAAAGTTCTGTCTCCTTTTCTCTTCACTCTGGACACCTCCAACTATAAATATAATACCATAGTTGGTTCTGCACTTATGGGGTGTATTGATAAAGGGGATGAGACACAGGAGGAAGATGTTTTCTCTTTATGCAGAACGAATTGTCTACAACTTAACATCAGCCAAACTAAGGAACTGTTTATTGATTTTTGCCACACCAAAGAGCCTCTATGTCAGGTCACTATTCAGGGAGTGAATGTAGAGGTGGTTTACTACTATAAGTACTTGGGGCTCCACATTAATGGCAGCTTGGACTGGTCTCGTAACAAAAAGGAACAATATAAGAAATTGCAGAGTAGACTTTCTTTTTCTTAGCAGACTGCATTCATTTAAAGTGAGAAGTGACATCCTTCACATCTTCTATAACTCTGTGATGGCCAGTGTGATTTTCTATGCTGTGCTATGCTAGGCTGGTAACATCACTTCAGGAGAGGCCCACCGAATCAACAGGCTAATTAAAAGGGTAAGCACAGTTATGGGGCACGCTCTGGACCTCCTTGGAGGTCATAGGAAAGGAGAAGATTAAAATGTAACTGAGTGCCATTTTCAACAATGCTGCACAGCAAATGAATCATTCAGCAGAAGTGTGTCAAGAAATGTGACTGGGGCTCCTTTATACCAATGGCAACATGCCTGCGTAATACCTCACTGGGACTCTGACCGTCAAGTACGAAGTTTTCTTTTTAGTCATTCTGGTGTGTGTTCAGACCATACTGTAGTGTGTGTGTGTGTGTCTATCTATCTATCTATCTATCTATCTATCTATCTATCTATCTATCTATCTATCTATCTATCTATCTATCTATCTATTTAACTGGTTGATCTCCTCTGCACAGCCTCTGGCACTGCCATGTGTTTCTTGTAGCATTGTGACCAGAACTGCACACAATACTCCAGATGTGATGTCACTAGTGTGTTTTATAGTATGGACATAACATCCTTTTATATTCAACAGTTTTCACGATATAACCTAACATTTTATTTGCCTGTTTAATTGCTGCTGTGCACTGCATAGACAATGAAAATATTGTGCCACCATAAACCCCTAAATCCTTTTCAGAGGTTGCTTTCTGTGGGATGGTGTCTCCAATCTTGTATTACCAATTGACGTTCTTTTTGAACCACGTGTAGCACATTAAACTGTTAAACATTCTGTTCAGACTAAGAGAAAAACAGGCCTTGGAGGATGTCAGAAGGTTATGAGATCTTCTTATAAACAGGTTGCAGTATAAGAGCTTAAGCCAGGGCTATTGCTGCTTATTCAAAGGTGAGGTTAGGGCAGACAGGCAGACAGCCAATGCTGCATCACACTCCCTGATTTGGAGCTTATAAAAATGTTTTACATTTATTATGATTTTATAATAATAAAGTGTAGTGTAGTGGTTATGTTCTTAATGTAGATGTATTAAAAATAAAATTATGAGCACAGAGCAGTACAGTAATGTGGTGAAGGGTGCATACTTACAGCTTCAGGAGACTGGGTTAGAATTCCAGCCTGGGTTGTGTCTGTGTAGATTTTTCTGTGGGTGTTGTAGTTTCCTCCTAAATCCCAAACAAGTGCAGGTTTGGCAACTAAATTGGCCTGGTATGAGTAAGCAAGGGCACCCCACAATGGAGTGTGCCTGATGCTTCTGGCATGTACAGTCCCTGCTGCTCTCTGCAACACTATAACTGGATTAAGTGGTTTCAGCAAATGGTTGGTTAAATAATTGGAAAAAAATCTGCAGAAGCCTCTAAGAAGTGGACAGTAAGGAGTGCAGAAATAATACGTATGATCTCAGAGGTCTGAATGTTATTTTGCTGAGATTTTGAAATGACTACGGCACGTCTGCTGTCCTTCCAAAAGCTCATGATATAATAACTCTGTTACAAAGAGCTTTAACAGCCAAGCCCTAAAACAGATTCTCATCCATCTAGAGCTCTAAAGGGACAGATAGCAATAATTCAGCTGAAGTCGTGGCGTTCACCACTGAGTAGAGTTAAAAAGAAATGCATGATTTCATTTTTGTGGTTTCCTATTCTGGAGCTGTCCCAATTTTCATTACTGAGACTAAACAAAAGACCTGCTTCTCGACTTTCCTTTAATCATCTCTGCCATTATTACCGGACCTGTAATAATTTCCTAAGAGTTTGTGCAGTGCATCCCATGTTGACTTAAATATTTGTAATTTTTTAGATTTAATTGCGCTGCCTGGAGTCTCTTAACAATTTACTTTTAAAATATGTGTACAGTCCACTAGCTACTATCAGTTTTGTTTTTAGTTCACCTGGCATTAATGTGATTTGAATTATTTACTTTAGATTAACATTTTCTTTTAGTTAAATGTAATAATACTCTAGTGGTATTTCTTTCACATAGTCTAACAGAAAAATGGCTTTCCTATTTTGACATATTTTGCTAGCTTACTATAAATTGTATAGCTTAAAGCACTTTGCAAAGCCGAGTGCCATGGAATGCACTCTAAATATAAAGATGGATTGATTGATTTGAGACTTTTAGCTATCTGCTCTTTCCTTTTCAATTCTAGATCTATTATTTCAGAATGTACTGAAGCACTAAGCTGCACCATTACCTAAAAGTACTTGCTACTACAGTGTGTTTTACACAATTTATTATATGATAGCATATTTTTTTTAGGTAATATCAGAATGAAATTGTCAGGTTGATGTGGAAAAGGAATAAGGACACACATACACATGAAATATGGTGTCTTTGTCTGCAGTGAATGATTATGTCATAATCCTCAAAACAAGAACACAATTTTAGATGTTTTTTTTGCCTCTCCTTTTAAAGCTAGGCAGAAGGCAGATTTATTATAGCTTTGAAATATCTCAATGTGGTGAAGTCCTTTTCGAAGATGTGTTCATATTTTACCACCTAATGGATGCTGAGTGTCTTCTGAAATTGCTGTTTTAAAGCAGTTTTAAAGAATAACTTTGGTATTTTTCGAGTTAAAGTTGTTTCTTCACAATCATTGTATATATTAGTTTGTCCTAGGAAGTTAGATTTTTTTAATTGATTTTAATTAGAAGCATATAACATTCCATACATTCAAGTCAAACTTAACAAACCAAAATTCCACTCCCACCCAAGGGAAATTGTATTCTAAAGTGAAGCATCTACTATAAGAGCTATGGCCTGTGTGACCAGACCCTTTAAACCACAGGTGTCGAACTCCAGGCCTGGAGGGCCGCAGTGGGTGCAGGTTTTCATTCTGAACCATCTTCTTTATTAGTGACCAGTTTTTGCTGCTAATTAACTTCTTTTGCTTTAGTTTTAATTAACTTGACTCAGGCCCCTTAGTTGTCTCTTTTTCTTTAATTAGCAGCCAAACAATAATGAGACACAAAACAAGCCGTCCTATGACCAGCTCACCTGTGCCCATCATACAATATCTGAAAATAAAGAAAAGTGAAGGTCTCAGTAAGGCTGATCTCTCAGGTCACCAAAATGTTTGACGAACAGAAAATCAACAGTTTTGGAAATGTCTGCTGTGGCAGAATGAGAGCAGCAACAAACCACAAAATTAAATAACGGGCTTAATTAATTAACAGCAAGAATCAGCTTCTCATTATTAGATTGGTTGGAGTGAAATTGGTTGGAGTTTGAAATCCCAGTTTAGCTGCTCATCTGTTGGCTCGTTTCACATCCTATTTCTGTTTGGCTGCCATTTCATGAAGAAACGAATCAATTCAGAGGGCTGAATCCTTAAAAACAGGGCCATTAAAATGAAGGGAAGAGGAGTTAATTAGCAGTGAAAACTGGTCAATAATTAGGAAAAAGGTCAGAATGAAAACTTGCAGCCACTGCGGCCCTCCAGGCCTGGAGTTTGACACCCCTGCTCTAAACAATCTTATTGGTCAGCTTGGCTTTGGTGTGATTGGTCAGTTTAGCTTTGTTGACATGATTGAATGAGGAAGTGCAAGTGTGAGACACGCAAAGAGGAGTCAAGGCATATGAAGCATGCTGAGAGCGTCACCATCAAAGACAGGAGGTCAGAAAGGCACCTCGGAAATAATCAGAGTCTGAGAAGCAGCCTTTATGGGAATGCACTTGAGCGAGGGACCACCCGGGATGAGATGTTCACACACATGTGAATCCAGAGGAAAGGCACTGAAGGTACACGTAGAACAAGAGATAACATTTTTTTAAATTATTCTATTACCTACCTTTGACAGGTACTGTGGATAGTATTTTAGAAATTTTAAAAGCAAACTAGCCCACGCTTGCATTTTACAATGGAGTACTTGTGAAGAAAATACATGAAAATTACAGTGTATGCCCATTTTATTAAGCATTTTATTGAATTTATTAATAGCAAATAACATTCCATACAAGCAAGTCAAATTTTACAAAACTAAGGTCACATCAGATCAAGCCCCACCCATGAGAAAGAGAGCTAGGCCAACAGAACAAGACTTTAATAGTAGGAAAAATAAGTAAATAAATACATACATAAACAAATAAAAATAATTAAAATAAATAAGGGAAGATAACCCACTTTCTCAATTTAAATGCTTATTCTATAATGTTATTGATTAGATCCTGCCAGGTTTTAAAAACTTTTTGAATAGATCCTCTAAGTGAGAATTAGTCTTTTTCCAATTTCAAATAATATATGGCATCAGTTACCTACTGACTTAAAAGAGGTGGATTAGGATTCTTACAGTTGAGCAAGATAAGTCTACGTGCCCATAGTGTAGTAAAGGCAATGACAGTTTGTTTGTCCTTCTCCAGTTTAAGCCCCTCTGTGAGCCCACCAAACACAGCTGTTAGTGGATTAAGAGTGATTGTGACACTAAGGTTGTCTGATAGGCATTTAAAGATTTTGGTCCAGAATGATGCTAATTTGGTGCAGGCCCAAAACATGTGGCCCAGGGAGGCTGGAGCTCAATTGCAACGTTTACAGGTTGGATCTTGCCCTGGAAACATCTTGGACAATTTTAAACGAGACAGATGCACTCGATATATAATTTTGAGTTGAATAATTCTATGCTTTGCGCATATGAAGCTCGAGTGAATTCTGTGTGTTACTACCTTCCATGTTGAGTGAGAGATCATTTTCCCACTGTACACTGGGATCTTTGAAAGGGAGCGATTTTAAAATGTTTTTGTATATTACAGAATGGTATCTTGAGTCCTCAGGACTGATCAATATTTTTTCTGGAATACAAATAGATGTGAGGTGAGGAAAATTGTCCAGGTTTTGTTTAGTTTTGTTTAACTTGTGTAAGTTTTTAATTTGGAGGTAGTGAAAGAAATGTGTTGCTGGAAAGTTACGTTTGGAGCGTAATTGTTTGTAGGATGTGAAGATGTTGTCTATGTACAAATCTCTAAATGATTTAATCCAGAATGTTTTCCAGACATTAAAAACTGCATATGTTTGAGTCGGTGAAAAGGTGGTTCTCATGCAGAGGTGCCACAGATAAAAGCTTCTCTGTCTTAAAATACTTCCTACATTGGTTCCATATTCTGAGTGAGTGAAGCACAATTGGGTGGTTAGTATATTGGCAATAACTTGTATTTATTGGGGTACAAACCAAGGAATATAATGAAGTGTTGCATGATTTTATTTCTATCGCATTCCAAGGCTGTGTGTGTTCATCTATTTGTGTCCATGTCCAGGTTTTTATAGTTTGTATATTTGCCGCCCAATAATAAAAGTTAGGTAGAGCCATGCCACCTTCTGCCTTAGGTCTTTGTAGGGTCACCCTTTGGATGCGTGGATGTTTCGAAATCCAAATAAATCAGGTTATGATTAAATCAATCTTCTTAAAAATGATTTATTGATGTAGAGTATGCCCATTTTACAAGCCAAAAAAGTTATCAGATATTGATCTGCGTCTTCAGATTACACACATGTTGCAAAACAGGATATCCTTGTTGTTTTAAGAAGAAAGAAAAGCAAACAGCAAACCACTATTATGAGATTCAGCGATTTTAAAAGGCTGTGCCTTTCACTTCACCACTCTTCTTTGTCCATGGAACCCTTTCAGGAACGGGAGTGTGGATTCACATTGGTACATTAGTGCCAAGCACCATTACTGACACTGAATGCTGATGTACAGATGTGAATTGCTATCTTTGTTCTGCAGAAAAATGGCAATAATAAACTAAAAAAGTCACACAGTTGCTTGCTTATGTTCTTTCACTATATAGAAGCTTATTTCTTTATTTAGCAAAGATTCTGCCTACTTCCTGTGATAAGCGGTCCATGGCGAATTAAAAAAATAATCAGGCCCCAAGAGTATGCAGGGTTAGAATGGGTGCAGGTGGGCGCATGATGGCGCTGCTCCAGGGCTGATTGCGGTGCTTGGCTGATCGCACGCTCACATGCAAATGTGGGTGGATCAGTCAGGTGACGCATTCAAACCTTGGGGTGGGCAGAGGGTCTCATCTGCACCCGATTGGGCAGTATAAAGAAACTTGCACTGCAGACAGATGAGGGAGATAACAATAAAAGAAAGAACAGGAAGAAGCAAAAGGAGGAAGAATGGAGGTTAAAGTAAAAGCGGAAGGAAGAGAGAATGAGAGGCAAGATTGAGAGAGCACATGTGAAAAAGGAAAGAAGGCAGGTGGTCAGGTACAAGCCTCAGGGTGAGGAGCCTGGGGCTGAAGAAGGGGGATCCTATTGAGCAATTGTTAGGGAGTAGGAGCGGCCTGTAATTCTGTGTCTCTTGAGGACACTGAGGAACTGCCAGTGGGAGATGGGTGTGCAGCACGGCGCGGTGCCCAATGGATGCTGCAGGCCTGGTAATGAGGACCTGAGACAGGAATTAAAGGGAGACTGCATCTGTCGGTGGGTGTCTCCTCTTACTGAAAGGTCCAGATAGGATAAGTGGGGGAAACGCCAGGTTTTCAGAAGGAAGCATTGGGGCTCATATTTTTTAAAGGAAGAAAAGGACTTTAAGGATTTTTAACCTCATTTTATGCATTATTTATTGTTTTGGATTTTTTAACCTCCACGAATTTCACCAGTTTTATGGATTATTCCTTAACTAATTGGAAGAAAATTTGATACATTGCACTTTAATCTGAACCCGGTTTGATTTTCTGTTTTGATTGTCTTTAATAATAGCACTAGACACTTTTATACCTACCTCTTGTTATAAGTATTTGTCCTCATTTGCTTGGCTCATCTCGGTTCACGACTATCAGCAGTTCGGATTCAAGAGGGTCCCAGATGCAACAGGGACCATGGAGCTGACCCAGACCATCACATTGCTGCTGGACTCATAATGCATATGTGTGCTTCATTGAGAAAGATTATTAAGCAGATATGTAGCTGTGGGGAGCAGCACACCCACAATAGTTTATAGCACGATTATTGTTTTAAATAGCTTTTACAAAAGTACCACACTTATCATGACAGAGTAGCAAGTGTGTTGTATCTCCAGAGCAGATATGGCACGGAAGCACCTTCTTGTGGTGTGCGCATGTCTGATTCTCAGAGTGTGATGAAAGTTAGCCAGCAATAGATCATTTTTGTTCCACCTCTCTCCTTACACTATCAAAAATTATTTTTAGCGATGTAAAAAGTATTTTTGGAAAGCATCAAAATAATACAAAGGCTGTACATTTTTAGTGAAGGAATTCCTTTATAATTACCAACATATTGTTAATTTTCCTATGCCAGTACTCTAACAGTTTCAGCTAGCCATTTTTTTGTACTTATCGTTAGTTCTCTGATGTAGAATATGTTATGTAAATTAGCTATAATATTAAAAATGAACCTTGTTTGATTGTATGTTTACCTACTGATCAGTGGCAGCTAGTGAAAAAAAAAGTGGGCAGGGGGTACAGCTTTTTTTTGAGTGTGGGGGGGGTGCAAAATGAAGCAGCACTTTGTAGTTCAGGAGAAAAGAAAAGAAGAAACACACACACAAACTGTAATGTTGCCTACACATAGCCCAGTAGTACTATAAGTGCCACACTTATCATGACAGAGTAGCAAGTGTGTTGTGTTTCCAGTGCAGATATGGCACGGAAGCACCTTAATGTGGTGTGCACACGTCTGATTCTCAGAGTGTGATGAAAGTCCGACTAAGCGTCGAGGTGGGCAAAACCAGCTGCCCATCGTACCTTGAAAAAGGACTAATTGTAAAGGAGTGCGGTGAGTCGTCAATTTAGATAGGAGGCTGTAGTGGTTAAGTGAAGTCCCAGGAGAAAAGCAAAGCAAAAATAACATTCCTCCTTTGCCTCTCCTCTATATCTTCTCTCACCCAATATGTAACTGCAGTGTTTTTCCTACACCTCTTCTCAGTATCCTTGTGTGTCTCACCCTCTGTTAACTTACATGTACCCTCAGCATTCCTCTGCCACCTTTCCTTGGTATCCTTGTGTTTCTCAACCTCTCTTGTTCAGCAATTACATTCTCACATTCCTGTAAAGTCTGAGTCTCAGATTCTATCATTTTCAGGAGCCTTCCTTGCCTCCTGTCTGCCTTTTGACTACTACCAATGATAGACAGGCCCCTGTTACCCGCTGTGAAAACATCACTTCTATTCATGCGAATACTTCCCTTATTTGAAGGCAACTCAGGTTGCACCTCATTCATATTTAGCAAAGCAGCATTGCTAGGTAAGTTATTTGCTTTCTTGGCATTGGAATGTTCCATTTTAACTCATTTTTCTGTAAAAATAATAATAAAAAGAATGTTATAATTAGAAAATAAATTTTGCACCCCTAAAGTAACATGTTATCATCCTCACTACTGAGCAATCAAAGGTTAACTTATCAACTAAGCCAAAGCCAAACTGACCAATCAGAATGTTTGGAGGGACTTACACTATCAAAAATTAGTTTTAGCGATGTAATAAGTTTTTTTTGGAAAGGATCAAAAGAATACAAAGGCTATACATTTTTAGTGAAGGGATTCCTTTATAATTTGTTAATTTTCCTATGCCAGTAACAGTTTCAGCTAACCATTTTTTTTATATTTATCATTAGCTCACTCTGTTTCAACAGATTTAAAATAAGTTATGTGAATTAGCTATAATATTAACACTATAATTTTCAGGCCTGAAATTTTCTCAATTACTTTCTAATTAAATTGAGTCATTTCAGTCACCAATTCTTTTCCATTGATAGCATGGCCAATGCATTCAGTCTCTCTTGAGTCAGGGTGTGTCTGAGAAAGGTTTTATGTACTTTGAAAAACTTCCTAATATGGAGAAAAATATATAACTCTGAAATATGGCTGTTTGGAATTGGCTTGTATCAGAAGTCTTTAAATACCATGACGCCCTATTGGCTGTAGGGGTTGGACAGAAAGTCTATAAATTTGCTTGCTTTACTCCTCCCTCTCTCTCTCTTACAAACATCTGATAAAAGAGCATCTCACACACCATGAACTGAAAAGCACAACACAATGGACAGCACAGCTCGACAGCCATATTGAGACAGGCATGCGGCCTGTTCTGAAGAAAGCTGACCAAAAATGATGCCTTAACTAGAGACATTTTAAGTAACTAACAAGTCTGTGAGTCGCCTGAAACTACACATCACCATTTATTAGGTTGTATGGTTGCCAATATTCAAATGCCTGAGGTTTTAAATGTAGAAGGGAAGGTGGGGAGACGTTATATGGTACAATACCTTATAAACAGTAGTAAGTCTGTGAGATGTGAGGCATTCTGGCAAAGGCTACATATTAATAATACAAAAGTGGAAAGTAGAGTAATATAGAAATCTACCAAGACAAAACATACAGTGACATTCTCAAAGTGCTCTTTTAACACTCCATTAAGAGAGGCAACAAAATCCACCAACCCATGGAAAATCCCAGGCTTATCGGAGCACTTGTTCTCATCATGGCCATGTAAAGAAATTCAAATGCTCTACAAAAATTCACACAGTCTATTATTCTGGACAGGATTTTTGGTCACCTCTTTGTTGTGCCTTCTTATGCCAATCCTGTAGCCTTCGTCTAGCTGCTCAGCAATAATAAGCCTGCCAAAAACTTAGTCTGAATTTAGTCTGGATGTCTGCGGCTAATTTCATGCTGCTTGTATATTTCAGAAGGATGTTTTTGGTCTCGTATCCCCATCATTGTCCACAATGCTTCAGTAACAACACTTTGAAACAGCAAAAAGCTAAAGCAAAAAGTAAAGCATTACTTATATCACACCCCGTTAGCCAACTCTATTTGTCATGACAAGAGCAGGAAAAAGACAGTGTGTAAGCTTGTCCTCGATTAGCATTTATGAAGAGGTATTTCATTAAAGAAATAACCAAATTCTCTTTGACTTCCAAAGTTCCACTAGAAGTTGCCATTGCTGTTAAGTCGCTCTAGCTCATCAATAGCTGGAGTGAACTGTAAACATTTACATGAACTTGAAAAAGTATGTTGAACACTGTCCAATCACATTAGACTAAAAAAACCTAAAACAACACTAATTCGCTGCTAATAATTGTGGGAGTGTCTGGGGTGAAGAGAGCTGCATCTCCGGAAAAATCTGAAAACAACCAATTAAAGGAGAGCCTCAAGTCACCTGCTTGCCAAATGTTCAAGGACTTACATTGACTCTAATTTGACCAGCAGCCTTCACTCAGGAAGCATAGGTATTCACACAGAATTTAAATAAATGCAAGTCAAAACAAATTATTAATAGATTTTGACATGTATTGACACTAGGCATGTTGTGCAAATGAACAAATGTATTTCATGATTATGCTGCATTACCTAATTTAAGTAGAATCTGTAAAATATTTTGTGCCACAGAAATGCCCCGCATTACAAAGCGTCACTGCTAGTGACCATTTATCTTCGTACTGTTTCAAAAGATTTTTTCATTTTGTTGTATGACTTATTAAGCTCCTATCATGTAACACACAGCATTAGATGTGGCTTTAAACTTATAGTTCATATTTTTATTAAGAAAAACATAAAATAAAATTGCATCACAGTTACATTAAGTTGTGTTTGATAATCAGGAGCAGATGGTGTTGCACAGTCGTGTTCCATTGAGAAGGAACCTAGTGTGCTATTTAACATCAGCACAGACTCTCAGACATTAACTCCCAAGAGGAGCATTTGTCCTCTCAAAAGATGATTCCCATGTTAGTAGTACACCAGATTTGCTTCAGCTAAAATGTTTTGGCACACCATCAGTCTTATGACAGCACATAAACTTCATACACTCATCAGATTTTGAGCAGTGGCTACAAACAGACTGTATTTTGCTATAGCATATAGCAAAACTTGGTCCTTCATCTCTTTGATGTTTTGCATCATTTTCTGTCTCTGTTATTTCAGTCAAAAAGCTATGACTACCCCTAAAGTCTTGACTTTTAAGCTTATGTGATTAAGTTTATTTCTAATACCCTCGTTATTTCCATATTTGCCAATCACAAAGACTTTATTTTTTTCCTTATTTAGTTTGAGAATGTTTCTACTCATTCAATCGGAAATACTGCTAAGACATTGGATCAGAGAGCCAAGAGCATCAGGGTCATCAGGCGCTATCGATAAAAAAAGCTGTGTGTCATCTACATAGCTGTGGTGCCTCACCTTGTGCTTTAAGATAATCTGCCCTAATGAAAGCATGTAGATTGAAAAAAGCAGCAGACCCAGAATAGATTCTTATGGTACACCATATAAATTATCATGGCTCTCCGAAATACAATCACCACAACTGACAGAGAATTTTCTACATGTTAAGGAAGACTGACTCCAATTTAAGACAATGCCAGAGAAGCCCACCCTTTGTCTAAGGCAATTTATAAGAATACTCTAGTCAATGGTGTCAAATACTGCCCACATACTGTATCTAGAGATCAAGAACAGACATACGGCCTCTGTCAGCATTAATCTGCAAATCATTTACTACTTTAACCAGTGCAGTTTCTGTACTGTGATTTGTGCTAAAACCTGACTGAAGCAAATGAATTGATTCACTCAAACTGGTAGTTCAAAAGAATCAAAACTGTAAAGTGAATCACAATACCCCATTAGTATCTGTTATTTCTATTTAACTACTGCAGCTCTTTTCAAAGTTTCCTTGTAAGATATAATATATAGACATGGGAGTGATACAGCAGTTAGCATTACTGCCTGATGTATAAAGAATCTACGATTCAGTTCCAGTACCTGGCTGTTTTCTGTATGAAGTTTGAACATTCTTTCCTTTTCTGTGTAAATTGTCTTCCCACACCTCTATATGCTCCATTGGTGCTTCCAAATTGTCCCCCAGTGAGTTCATGCATGAGTGGGCCCTGTAATGGACTGGTGCCCAGTCCAGGGCTGGCTTCTGTCTTAAAAGCGAGATACTGCCAGGATAAGTTCTGGCTTCCCAGAACCCACAAATGTATGAAGTAATTTTGAGAATGTTATGTTATGCAAAGACAAGGATAGATTTGTGTTCCAGCAGGTAGTATTTCTACTACACTTAAGAGTCCAGTTCACATGAGTGAAGTCTGCTCATGTAAGATCCATCCATGTACTGTGGCTCTCTACCACATTAGCTACACATACCTGGGGGTAAGAGCAGACTGAACTTCCTGAGGAGATTCATATCTGTTGATGTGTGCAGCAAGCTGCTAGAAATGTTCTATCAGTCCACAGTGGACAGCATGTTGTTCTATACTGTGGTCTCCTGGGGAAGCAACTCAAAAGACAAACAATGCCTGAACAAACTTATCAGGAAAGCCTGCTCCATCACAGGACCACCAAGGACAGTTGTTGTGTAAAAGAGAATGCTGGAAAAATTAGATGTCATCATGAAGAATCCCCTCCATCCTCTTCAGGATGCGCTGTTTTGGAGCACTTTTAGCAACAGGCTTATTCCACCATGGTGTGCTAAGAAGCACCTCTTGGGGTCTTGCTGCTCTCAGGCAATCCAAATGCTTCCTCTTGACGATCTCAGACTAAATGTTTATACTTTTAAAGTTTTTTTCCAATATATAAACAATATTTTTAATTAATTTATTTATATATCTATATATTGATTGGTTGCATTAATGGTCCTGTCTTTGTTTTTTACATTTCTGCTACTGTATGTATGTATCTAAATTTACCCTTGGGTTTATCTAATCTAATTTGTTAGGCTCATATCTAACACTAAACTGGCTGATAGTGAATAAGCAGGGCTTCAAGTAGGCCTCACCAGCAGTATTCCACTTTTAGCTGTAGTAAACAAGTAGTAAACGGTTATGTACCGACACGTCCCACTCTAACACCCTCCTGCTGTCTTATCAAATGTACGAATATGATCCCAACCAAAATTCAAAGGAAAACCCCCTTCTGATCTAATATTCATATATCAACCCGATACCCAAAACTCAAAGAGCCCCACCACTCTGCAGTCGAATGTGTGTGCATAATAGCAATTGAAACACCCTCAGTTCACTGATCTAAAGTACGTTAATAATCCTGATGGAAACTCCAAGGGGGACCTCCCCAACACTCTGTGCTCCAACGTACGATTATCACTGTGATTGAAACTCCAAGGGGCCCCCATTCTGCCTTGCTGTCCAATCTAATGTACATATATCATTATGTTTGAAACTCAGAGGGGGATCCCCCTTGATTAAGAAATTGTGTGAAATTTCCAACACATCGGGAGGAGCATAAAATTGTAGAGAGTAGCAGCACTTATGTGTCTGCACTTCAGGTACTGCAAATAAGTGTACCCTGTGATGGAACGTCTTAATGTCTACATTTGTCTCCTGCAATCTGCTGTTAAGATATCTGAGATATGTGATGTGTGGGTTGTCTCCATGCTATCGGTTGCATCCTGGAGCCACCCATCACCACCGATAAAACAGTCAAGGATGAGGACACAACACACGAACATAACAAGGGGAAGGTGAAACAGTGCTACTGCTTTTATTAAAACAAATCAAAAACAGTGTCCAAATAAATATTGCAGTGCAAAAAGAGTTCAATAAATAAATACTCCTTTAAATCTGTGAGATTAATAATCAGAATTAAAGCAAGATTAAAACCTTCATGGTCTGATGGATGAGCCCTCACATCAGCTGGTGGAGACTCTAGCAGACACGGTCCTCACCACCCTGACTCCAGTCTTTTCTGCCACAAGCGGCATTGGCCAGATTGCTTGGGGTCAGTTGTTCTCCCGTCTTCATTCTCGCACCCGTGGTACACCTAAGATCACTGGGTTAGGACTCCCTCTTGATCTCACTCACTGCTCACCAATATTCAGTGGGGCTAATATGCCCCTTGAGTGCCAATTCTTTGCTGCTTAGCGAGACCCACCTCCGCGCTGCCCTTCACTGCACTGGCTGGCTGGCTCATCCTGCCTATGATGCTGTTCTCACAGCTCTGTTCTTTCAATTCTTTCTTAGTCTTTTTTTTGTCCTCCTTTTTCTTGTGCAGGTGTATCTCGCCTCAACTACCTCACCAACCTCCTGCAGCTACACGAGCACACACACCCACAGAGATCGAGCTGGCCACTTAATCATTTATTTATTTAAAAATTGACCATTAAAATCTTAAGCCGTGGACCCTCTATAAAACAAGATACTCTGGAGGAAAGTGGAAATTCACAATTCCTGGATTTCAGGACACTGGAGCTGCACAAATCGGTGAGTTACTGTGCCACTCCAAAGTATTTCAGATCATTTATTTTCAGACGACAACATTTCCACTGCAAACTGCACACAGACAGGGACTGGACAGGGAACAGAACTAATAAGAGTTTATTTGAGCTACCTGAAGCTGTCTGATATAATTATTTTTGTCAATATGTTTTTTATATGGCACTTTTTAGTAGGACAAATACACATTTCACAGTCCAGCTCAATTTATTGTATACACAAAGCAGCTGCTATTGATGGATTGCACACACTATATAAGAAGGCGCCATTGTTCAAGGCTTCCAATTCTACCTTTAGTCTGAAGCAAGGCTGTTCATTATAGCAAAGGCCGTAGCTCTGTTCCTGTTTTGTTCCAGCGGCAGTGTGTTAGATTGTGATGACTGGCTCGTACATTTTCTGCTGCAGACACTTATTATGGAAATTTGACACGCTTTCTATGGTCATTAACATTTTATTGAGATCATTAAAGGTTAATGGTTGTCTGATTTATCTTGCAAAAAACAACATCGTTGTGCTGTAGGACAATCATTTATTTAATGATCTGTATCTATCGGCATATTCAGGAAAATTACAGACTGCTGTTTCATTCAGAGCGGCACTCAAGGGTTCTTGTTGAACAATCACTCCAATAATAAAGTCTCAGTATACTGGATATTTTCATTTATTGAGTGCTACGTCTGGATATACACACACAAAGCTTATTCTGACTTTTAAAATAATTACTTTACCAGCATGGACTATTAAAGTACAGGTGAGGCACATATTTCCAGATTTTAAAATAAAACAAAACTACATAAATATGGATTTTTCTTTGTTGGCATATTTCTAGGATTTTTTTAAAATTTTATTTTACAGTAATTAGTGTGTGAGAATTTCTGAGTAGACTGAACCAAATAAGCATTGTTTGTTCAAAAAGAAAGATAATAAGCCTAATATAAATGCAATAACAAAATAAAATACTAAGCAGGGTTCTAAACACTGTAATCGATTGCCAACATTTCTCTAGAGGTAACTGTAATTTTTGACAATAAAATACTGTAATGACAAATGTATTGTGTGATCACAGCAGGCTGTGCCATCCTCCACCATAAGACAGCAAATTACTGTAAAATTGTGTTTGGACTGGTCTGTGTTGCATTGTGGGACATTTTCAGTTCATGCATTTTCATGCTGTTTCACTAATTTGTGTGGTAATATGACAGGGGCACTGATGGAAACTTGCATAATATCGTACAAACTTCAGAAAGTTTTCATTCACACAGAGAACCACAGATACAAGGAATAAGTGACAAAATAGGGAGGTGGACAGGAGAAGGACTTTAGGGACCATCAAAATTCAATTTAATGTAAATTTTGGTGAAAATAGTTGAAAACATTGTGAAAAAAATGTCCTGTGAAGAGTGACACAATGAGACATGTATTTTGGGAGTGAGGGTGAGTACAGAGTTTATAGAGAGATATTTGGAAGTCCTTTCAGACAGAATTTATATTGGTTCAATGATCCTATTGAGGCAGAGTGATTTCTAGCATATAAGGTGGTAAATATTTTGTATGCTATGAGTTGTAAGCTAGACAAAGCAAATGTAATATTAAGTGTGTTTCAGGAGGCATGGTTTACTTCATTGTTGAGAACAGCGGTGCTTTAATGTTTACCTAACCAAACTCCCCAGTCTTTAGGACTGACTCCCCTTGCCTTACTTTGTGTATCCTGGGTATGACATTAAACTGCATCCGGCCCTGCAAGTGGTCCTCTAACTTTTGAGGGTTTTGAGGGTTGGTGGCAAGATTGGCACTCCAGCTACCATAAAGAATTTCAGGTAGCTCTGAGATGAAAGACAGGACTCTTTTTCGCTCTTCTCTAGCTCTGCTGCAGCCGCTCATAGGAAGGCTGCTCTCATTATACAATACAATACAATACAATTTATTTTTGTAAAGCCCAAAATCACACAAGAAGTGCCGCAATGGGCTTTAACAGGCCCTGCCTCTTGACAGACCCCCAGCCAGACAAGGAAAAACTCCCAAAAAAAACCCTATTAAGGAAAAAACGGAAGAAACATTAGGAAAGGCAGTTCAAAGAGAGACCCCTTTCCAGGTATGTTGAGCGTGCAGTGGGTGTCAAAGAGAAGGGGGTCAATACAATACAATACACAGAACAAAACACAAGTAATCCTCAATACAGTATAATACAGTATAATAGTAAAATTAAAATATTACAAGTACAGGGCAGAATTTAACAGTAGATGATATCACATAATATGATTTGGATTTGTTTAGAGTTCCCCAATTGGCCATTCCACAGCTGGGATAGCGCTGGGTCAGCCAATCCGATGAAAGGACCCCTCTACCCAGCGATTCCTGTGATGAAGGGCATGAGGGAAAGCCCTCGGTAGCATCATCCCCGGAAGAGCCAAAACCATTGGAAAGCCAATGAGGTCAGGCCTGTTGGAGATCGGAACTAATGTGGTTCTGAGGAGTTGCCTGCTGCACGGCAGCACTTGGGTCCCAATTCGAGGCAGCCCACCTGGGTAGGCGTGTGGTACATCTTGTCTCTCCAACATGATAATCATCTTCCTCTGCTGTCAGAGGAACTTGGTAATCTCCGTTTTTCAGTGGCAGCACTCTCTGAGGTGCACAGACCTGGGACTGGTCAGATCTCTGTAGGAAGATACACGTTTTATTGGTCTGGTCGCTCTGATGGCTGTCACACTCAGGTAGTAGCTGTTGCTGTGGCAGATCGGCTCCTTCTGATGGTGTCCTATGCCACTCCTTTCAACGAGCATATTATGAGACTCAAAATAAGGCACTCTGTAGGAGCCTTGTCTGTTTTCTTATTATATGCTCCAACCAAGGCGAGTGATGTCTCGGTGAAGGAGACATTTCATTCACAACTTCGCTTGGTGGTTGATGGGTGCCGGTGATGTGATACTCCTCTGGTCAAGGGTGAATTCAATACGACTACATGCACTGAAAGGGCTGGCTATGAGGATTGCTTTGGTCCTTATGGGTCTAGCGACCATCGTGAAAGTGGACCCATGTGCCTTGACTTTCGCAAAGAGTCAGGGGCTGAGGATCGCTGGATCCTGGTTGCAGCACCCTGAGCCACATTACTGGACCTAGTACTCCAATACTGGTGGTGTGGTGAAGGAGATTGATCACATCCTCGTGGGCAGACGCTGGAGGCTCTTACAAAACTTCAGGGTCTACAGAAGTGGCCAATTTGTGAATTCTGACCACAGACTTGTTGTTGCTACTCTTAAGATCCAGCTTAGGTCCAGTAGGTTACCACCTACTAGGAAAATGAGGCTAGATCTGGCCAGATTCCAAGATCAGGCTATTTCTAATGTGTTTGCTCACAGTTTGTGAGAGGGTATCACTTGGGGGCGACTGCTGATCTTAATGTGATGTGGGAGACCTTCCGTGACAAGACCCTCAAGGTTGCTGAGGGTTGTGTTGGTGTTGCTGGTGTTCCCAGAAGGAAGTGTATAATTTCGCAGGGCACCCTGGATATCACCAAGAGGAGTCACAGCACATGACTTCATGGCAACTCTGGTCTGTACCAGAAACTGGGAAGGATGGCTGTGAGGGCTCTGAGGACAGATAAGGAAGTGTTTATTAGAGGAATCTGTGAGCAAATGACACACCGTCTATGTTCCAGTGTCCCACGTCCTCCTTACAGAGGAACTGAAGCATTATGCACATCCGAATCTGTTCCTCGGAGTGTCACAGTCTGGGCGGCTGATGAAACTTTCCTTACGGATGACACTGCAGTTGTGTCCCTCTGGGCAGGCTACTTTGAGCAACTGTTTAAAGCTGATCATCCAGCTAGGATGTTGGACATCTCTGGGTCCACAGTTCTTGAGGCAGATCCTCCAATTAATTGTGAACCACCCAGTCTCACTGAGACTGCACAGGTGGTGAACCGGCTGAAAGTAGGGAAGGTTCCAGGGATCTGTGGTATGTCAGTATCAATTAATTGTTTCATTGTGCAGGACTAATTTGTGAATAAGTGTATTGCCACAAAGTCACAATAGCACAGAAAACTAAATTTGCAAAAATAGAGTATATTTGCATAAGGAACGCCCCCTTTGCAGCAACACTATTAATGATTCCCAGTGACTCCAACACCTTGACACAGTGAGAAACACAAACTTAAAGTTGGCCAGCAAACTCATTTTTCTGTATGATGAAGGTTATTTTGTGGTTGTGGAAACTGATTTTATGGTGTTAGTTGTTGTACTCAAATGTGGCACTTGGTGCCACGGCCCACCTGCCAAGTTGTTTTGCCTGCCTAAGGTAAAGTCATCCCTGCTGGAGGATCGCAGAAATCATGGGAAAGAGGGGTCCTTTCATCGGATTGGCTGACCAAGCAATGTTTTAGCTGTGGAATGGCCAAATGGGGGAGGCAGCTTGATGGCTGAGGAGGTCTCCAGGACTCTAAACAAATCCATATCATATTATGTGATATCATCTACTGTTAAATTCTGGTCTGTACTTGTAATTTGTTTATTTTTATACTGTATTGAGGATTCGTTCTGATCTGTGTATTGTATTGACCTCCATCTTTTTGACACCCACTGCATGCCCATCCTACCTGAAAAGGGGTCTCTCTTTGAACTGCTTTTCCCAAGATTTCTTCCATTTTTTCCCTACAAGGGTTTTTTTGGGAGTTTTTCCTTGTCTTCTTAGAGAGTCAAAGCTAAGTGGCTGTCAAGAGGCAGAGCCTGTTAAAGCCCATTGTGCCACTTCTTGTGTTATTTTGGGCTATACAAAAATAAATTGTATTGTATTGTATTGTATAAACTGGTGAACCAGTAGCACACCTTACATCACAAAAGGAACTGTTCCTTTTCCAGCAAATAACATGAAATAGCTTTACTGTATGTCTGACAGCAACATGATTGGTAGATCAGTTGCTAGTGATTTAACTGTTTGGTTTCAGACCTTGTTTTTTGTTTTTACTACGCCTTTTAACTAAAATTGTTTTAGTAAACTTACTGTAAATTACTGGCTACTAAACTGCAGTACTATTATAGTTAAGGCTGCCAAAAGAGGATTTTCATGCCAAACTGAGCTATTTTTGAAATCGTTGCACGGGCAAAAACTTTGATTTGGCGGAGTGTGGTTTTTTGGGCTATTTTTAAAATTATGTGCAACCACCCAAATGGCAAAACTCCAAGGAGTTATGTCTACAGTCCAAACACTCCCCCTGGTCTTCAGCAACGTCATTCATAGGGCTGGACCACAGCATCCTTAGATGGGTTTTCAACTGTCTTTGGGGTGGGAATATTTCTAGGACCTTGCAATCCTGATTATAGTGAACATGTAAAAAAAAAAATCAGGAAATTACTGTAATTCAATAGCAGGGTACTGCTACATTACATTAATTTGTGGCCTAGTTTACTGTAAAATTCCTGTATATTATTGTATTTTTGTTGTAATACACAATAAAATTCCATCCATCCATCCATTATCCAACCCGCTGAATCCGAACAGGGTCACGGGGGTCTGCTGGAGCCAATCCCAGCCAACACAGGGCACAAGGCAGGAACCAATCCTGGGCAGGGTGCCAACCCACCGCAGGACACACACAAACACACCCATACACCAAGCACACACTACGGCCAATTTAGAATTGCCAATCCACCTAACCTGCATGTCTTTGGACTGTGGGAGGAAACCGGAGCGCCCGGAGGAAACCCATGCAGACACGGGGAGAACATGCAAACTCCACGCAGGGAGGACCCGGGAAGCGAACCCAGGTCTCCTAACTGCGAGGCAGCAGCGCCACCGTGCCGCCCCACAATAAAATTATACAGTCAAATACTGTTAAAGTAATGCAATTAGTAGCCAGTAATTTATTGTCACATTTTTTACAATGTAGGATTATTCAGGAAGGTAATGGCAAATAGTAGATTATGGTAAATGTAATAATCAAAAACATCAAAAAATAGAAGAATAACAATACATAAATAAGTAATTGAAAAGAAAATTCACTAAATATATATTAACACAATTAAATCCAAAACATAAAACTTGACAGTATGATAATCAATAAATTAAATTCTAGTCAAGAAACATAAGATATTCAAGCAAATATTAAATTTAATAATCAGAAAAAGGCACAGATGTAGCAAATATTTATTTTTTGATTGTTTTCTTTTTATGGAAGCTGGCTGAGTTTCATTTCCATAATCATTGTAATGGGTGGCAAGCATGGTCTGGCATTCCTGACTTGGCTGCTTAAAGATTCCTTACCTAGCCTGGAGTTCGGCTTCCTAAACTGACAGGGTGGTCCCCTGCTGCAGCCAGGAGATAGACAGACATGGGTATGCTGGCATCCCAGAAGGACATGATCAAGGGTCTTTAACTAGCTGGGATGCCAGTACAAATGGAGGGATAGGGGGAGCCAACTTATTTACTCTCCAGAAATGTTAGATGGCAGCACACCTGGGTTACGGTACCTCTATAGATACCCAGTGGGCATTTTGGGAACTGCAGTCCTGTGAGAAAACCCTTTTGGGTTTCGTGGGTGCTCCCGGGGGCACTGCAGGGATTAACGGTCCCTACTTCATGGGACTTCTGCCTATCCCCGAATTGCTTCCGAGAGACAGTGTTGTATCATCGGAAGTACCCCCGGGTTCTGGATAAAGGAAGCAGCTCTGCTTCAGCAGGATGAGATGGAGTCTGGGAGAAGTGAAGATGAGAAGATATACATTATTGTACAATGCTGTATTTTATATATATATATATATATATATATATATATATATATATATATATATATATATATATAAAATGTGATATTTCAGTTTTTTATTTTTAAGAAATTTGTAAATTTCAAACAATTTGTAAAAATTTCTAAAATCCTGTTTTTGCTGTCTCAGTCTGCAATTTCAACATAAGGCTTCAACATAACAAAATGTGTAACAAGTGAAGGCGACTGAGTACTTTCTAAACTCACTATAATTATTTAATTGTTTTATTTTTGTAATCTATTTTTTACAGTTTTGTTAACATAATTATGTTATATTCCCTTTCTAATCATCCATCCATCCTCTTCCGCTTATCTGGGGTCGGGTCGTGGGGGTAGCAGCTTAAGCAGAGGGGCCCAGACTTCCCTCTCCCTGGCCACTTCTTCCAGCTCTTCCGGGAGAATCCCAAGGTGTTCCCAGGCCAGCCGGGAGACATAGTCCCTCCAGTGTGTCCTGGGTCTTCCCCGGGGCCTCCTCCCGGTTGGACGTGCCCGGAACACCTCACCAGGGAGGCGTCCAGGAGGCATCCTGATCAGATGCCCGAGCCACCTCATCTGACTCCTCTCGATGGTCTACTCTGAGCCCCTCCCGGATGACTGAGCTTCTCACCCTATCTTTAAGGGAAAGCCCAGACACCCTGCAGAGGAAACTCATTTCAGCCACTTGTATTCGCGATCTCGTTCTTTCGGTCACTACCCATAGCTCATGACCATAGGTGAGGGTAGGAACGTAGATCGACTGGTAAATTGAGAGCCTTGCCTTACGGCTCAGCTCCTTTTTCACCACGACAGACCGATGCAGAGCCCGCATCACTGCGGATGCCGCACCGATCCGCCTGTCGATCTCACGCTCCATTCTTCCCTCACTCGTGAACAAGGCCCCGAGATACTTGAATTCCTCCACTTGGGGCAGGATCTCTCCCCCAACCCTGAGAGGGCACTCCACCCTTTTCCGGCTGAGGACCATGGTCTCGTATTTGGAGGAGCTGATTCCCATCCCAGCCGCTTCACACTCAGCTGCGAACCGCTCCAGAGAGAGCTGAAGATCATGGCCTGATGAAGCAAACAGGACAACATCATCTGCAAAAAGCAGTGACCCAATCCTGAGTCCACCAAACCGGACCCCTTCAACACCCTGGCTGTGCCTAGAAATTCTGTCCATAAAAGTTATGAACAGAATCGATGACAAAGGGCAGCCCTGGTGGAGTCCAACTCTCACTGGAAACGGGCTCGACTTACTGCCGGCAATGCGGACCAAGCTCTGACACCGGTTGTAAAGGGACCGAACAGCCCTTATCAGGGGGTCCGGTACCCCATAATACCGGAGCACCCCCCACAGGATTCCCCGAGGGACACGGTCGAAGGCCTTTTCCAAGTCCACAAAACACATGTAGACTGTTTGGGCAAACTCCCATGCACCCTCCAGGACCCTGTCAAGTGTGTAAAGCTGGTCCACTGTTCCGCGACCAGGACGAAAACCACACTGTTCCTCCTGAATCCGAGGTTCAGCTATCCGACGGACCCTCCTCTCCAGAACCCCCGAATAGACTTTTCCAGGGAGGCTGAGGAGTGTGATCCCTCTGTAGTTGGAACACACCCTCCGGTCCCCCTTTTTAAAGAGGGGGACCACCACCCCGGTCTGCCAATCCAGAGGCACTGTCCCCGATGTCCATGCGATGTTGCAGAGACGTGTCAACCAAGACAGTCCTACAACATCCAGAGCCTTAAGGAACTCCGGGCGTATCTCATCCACCCCTGGGGCCCTGCCACCAAGGAGTTTTTTGATCACCTCGGTGACTTCAGTCCCAGAGATGGGAGAGCCCACCTCAGAGTCCACAGGCTCTGCTTCCTCATTGGAAGGCATGTTAGTGGGATTGAGGAGGTCTTCAAAGTACTCCCCCCACCGATCCACAATGTCCCGAGTCGAGGTCAGCCGCGCACCATCCCCACCATATACGGTGTTGACACTGCACTGCTTCCCCCTCCTGAGACGCTGGACCAGAATCTCGTCGAAGCCGTCCGAAAGTCGTTCTCCATGGCCTCCCCAAACTCCTCCCATGCCCGAGTTTTTGCCTCAGCAACAACCGAAGCTGCATTCCGCTTGGCCTGCCGGTACCTATCAGCTGCCTCCAGAGACCCACAGGACAAAAAGGTCCTATAGGACTCCTTCTTCAGCTTGACGGCATCCCTCACCGCCGGTATCCACCAACGGGTTCGGGGATTGCCGCCACGACAGGCACCAACCACCTTGCGTCACAGCTCCGGTCAGCCGCCTCAACAATAGAGGCACAGAACATGGCCCATTAGGACTCAATGTCCCCCACCTCCCTCGGGACATGGTTGAAGTTCTGCCGGAGGTGGGAGTTGAAGCTACTTCTGACAGGGGACTCTGCCAGCCGTTCCCACCAGACCCTCACAACACGTTTGGGCCTACCAGGTCTGACCGGCATCTTCCCCCACCATCGAAGCCAACTCACCACCAGGTGGTGATCAGTTGACAGCTCCGCCCCTCTCTTCACCCGAGTGTCCAAGACATATGGCCGCAAGTCCGACGACACGACCACAAAGTCGATCATCGACCTGAGGCCTAGGGCGTCCTGGTGCCAAGTGCACATATTAACACCCTTATGCTTGAACATGGTGTTCGTTATGGACAATCCGTGACGAGCACAGAAGTCCAATAACAAAACACTGCTCGGGTTCAGATCGGGGGGGCCATTCCTCCCAATCACGCCCTTCCAGGTCTCACTGTCATTGCCCACGTGAGCATTGAAGTTTCCCAGCAAAACGAGGGAATCCCCAGAAGGTATGCCCTCTAGCTCCCCTCCAGAGACTCCAAAAAGGGTGGATACTCCAAACTGCTGTTCGGCACATACGCACAAACAACAGTCAGGACCCGTCCCCCCACCCGAAGGCGGAGGGAGACCACCCTCTCGTCCACCGGGGTAAACCTCAATGCACAGGCTCCAAGTCAGGGGGCAATAAGTATGCCCACACCTGCTCGGTGCCTCTCACCGGGAGCAACTCCAGAATGGTAGAGAGTCCAGCCCCTCTGAAGGAGATTGGTTCCAGAGTCCAAGCTGTGCATCGAGGTGAGTCCGACTATATCTAGCCGGAACCTCTCGACCTCGCGCACAAGCTCAGGCTCCTTCCCCTTCAGAGAGGTGACATTCCACATCCCAAGAGCCAGTTTCTGTAGCCGAGGATCAGACCGCCAAGGTCCCCGCCTTCGGCCACCACCCAACTCACAATGCACCCAACCTCCTTGGCCCCTCCCATAGGTGGTGAGCCCATGGGAAGGAGGACCTACGTTACCTCTTCAGGCTGTGCCCGGCCGAGCCCCATGGGTGCAGGCCCGGCCACCAGGCGCTCGCCATCGAGCCCCACCTCCAGGCCTGGCTCCAGAGGGGGGCCCCGGTGACCCGCGTCAGGGCAAGGGAAAACGTCGTCCAAGGTTTTTGTTCTTCATCGGAGGTTTGTTGAACCGCTCTTTGTCTCATCCCTCACCTAGGACCAGTTTGCCTTGGGTGGCCCCTTTCTATCATGTGAAAATACACTTTTTTGACTTTATATAATGCATGTATCACATATCATTTTGCTTAATTTGCTTTTTGAATTCTGGGATTGGGTTTTGATTTTATAATTTAAAATTTTCATTACATATTTATGTTTTATGTTTGATATTTAATTTTTGTTCAAACATATTTACTCAACTTCTTTTGTTATTTCTTATTAAATTCAGAATTTTCTTGGATTTGTGCATATTAATAGCTCCTGTCTGTTAATTAATTTTTTGATTAACATAGAAATTATTTTTTATGTTTGGCATTTTTCCTAATACACATTTAATGAATTTCTTTTCCTTATATATTTCTTATTATCTCTCCATTTTTTGATTTTTCTGATTATTAAATTTGGAGTACTTTAATATTTACCTTTCTGAATAATCTGATTTCAATCTCCTGCTTATTTAATTATGTTTCTTCATTGTTGAGGAGTGCCACAGTAGTGTAATGTTACCCCTGCTTTGTCCCAATTCCAGTGTTCTTTGCTCTAGTGACACAGCCCGTAGTGTCTGTGTAGTGTTTTTGTGTTCTCCCCATGTATACAGTACAGGCCAAAAGTTTGGACACACCTCCTCATTCAATGTGTTTTCTTTATTTTCATGACTGAAGGCATCAAAACTAAGAATGAACACATGTGGAGTTATGTACTTAACAAAAAAAGGTGAAATAACTGAAAACATGTTTTATATTCTAGTTTCTTCAAAATAGCCACCCTTTGCTCTGATTACTGCTTTGCACACTCTTGGCATTCTCTCGATGAGCTTCAACAGGTAGTCACCTGAAATGGTTTTCACTTCACAGGTGTGCCTTATCAGGGTTATTTAGTGGAATTTCTTGCTTTATCAATGGGGTTGGGACCAGCAGTTGTGTTGTGCAGAAGTCAGGGTAGTTGGACGATCATTTATTTTTCAACAGGAAAATGACCCCAAACACACCTCCAGGCTGTGTAAGGGCTATTTGACCAAGAAGGAGAGTGATGGAGTGCTGTAAATGGTCATGAAAATAAAGAAAACACATTGAATGAGGAGGTGTGTCCAAACTTTTGGCCTGTACTGTATATGAGTTTTTCTATGAGTGCTACATTTTCCTCATATTTTCTGAAGTACATTTTAGACTAGATAGGGGGGACTGGGCGGTCTCTTGGTCTGGAATCCCTGCAGATTTAATTTTTTTTCTCCAGCCGTCTGGAGTTTTGTTTTGTTTTTTCTGTCCACCCTGGCCATCAGCTCTTACTTATTCTATGGTAATGAATGTTGACTTATTTTTATTTTTTATTGTGTCTTCTATTTTTCTGTTTCTTCATTTTGTAAAGCACTTTGAGCTACATTTTGTATGAAAATGTGCTATATAAATAAATGTTGTTGTTGTTGTTGTAGATAAGCATTCTAAAGTAGCCTCAGTACTAGACTAGACATCTATCCATGTATTTTATCAGAACAGTTTAAGTATCTAGGGGTAAACATTACAAGTAAATGTAAAGATTTTTTTCAACACAATTTTGCTGTCAGAATGGAAAAAAACAGGATGTGAGCAGATGGTCTACCCTCCATCTCTTAGCAGAGAGAATCAACACTGTCAAGATGAACATCCTTTCTAAGCTTCTTTTTCTATTTCAGAACATTCCTATATACTTTAAGAAATCATTCTTTAAGAAATTAAACTCAATTGCAACCTCATTTATTTGGAATTTGAGACATTCATGGATTCAAAAGGTGACTCTGCAAAGACTTAAGGCAGAAGGTGGCATGGCACTATCTAACTTTCAAAAAGTACTATTTGTTGGTTTAAACAGTGGTATAAACAACAAAAAGAAGTTGATCGAGTGACATAGAGTGTCGGAGAAACTCGAAAGCTCAAGTTCACAAAGTTGATATCAAGTGCCCAAAATAAAAAAGAAGTTGTCAGATATCAAAGTCGCCGTGAAAAGACGAGTCGTAGCCCACCGTCTGAGTGTTATATGAAAGCTTATTAGGGTACAGAGAAAAGAAAAAAAAATAGGGACACAGTGAGACAAAAGCTCGAAATGTCAACTTTAATCTCGAAATTTCTACTTTAATCACGCACTTTACTTTGTCATTAAAGTAGAACATCATAAACTTCATCTTTAAATTGTTTAATTTACTAGTTTCTGAAATACTATCGTAACTATAGTAGCACGTTAAATGCTTTGTTTTGTATGTGTTCTTCTATGTGGTCTATGTGTGTGAATCACTACGTGTTTCTTAAATAGGTTTTCTCTTCCTCCGAAAGGAAACAGAATCCATTACATTCATGATATTACAGTTCCCTGAATAATTCAAATACTGAGATATGTACTTGATATCATTTTCATGATGATAGGAGTTAAGGCATGTTATTAAACATGGGAACAAGGTGGCACAGTGATAGTGACGAACTGGCGCCCTGTCCAGAGATTACTTCACGCAAGATGCTTGCTGCTCTGTGCGCGACCTTTGATGAAATAATTTATAGCAGTGCTGTCTCTTTCAAACGTACTAACTCCCAATTCCTGTCCTTCCTTTTCTTTCTCCAAGTAACCAATCGCCACACAATCAGCTCTGTAATGGACGTTAAGCCATCTATAAGCCTAGAAGGCTGATTCTTCAAAACTTTTAAGGAACATTGAAATATCCTCGTAGTACATGTTTAATTATTCTATCCATCTATCCTTCCAGTGTCGCGCCAGCCCAGCAAGAATACAGCGCGAGGCAGGAACAATCCCTGAACAGGGCGCCAGCTCCTTGCTAGCTCTGCGGCACCGTGTTTAATTATTAACAATATAGATTATTTAAATGATGTTAACATTTTATCTGTATTATGTAATGAACATATTTTGCTGCATTTCATCTTAAAAATGATATTGTCATAATATGTAAATACATGCTTTATAAAGTGGCGCAGGTTGTGCAATATTACAACTGTATCGCAAGTTTTCAGTGAGGTAATTGTACTAAGAAGTACAAACAGTTCTACAAGGAGCACTTGATGGACTGATTGAGGCTCTGAAGCATTTGTCGTTTGACAGCAGTTCAATAGACAGCATGGCTGAGGCACCGTGTGCTTGATGCTGTATATCGATAATTCTCTTTCCAATTAGATTGCACACTCAGATACAGTGGAATAAATAGCCTGAGTGGTGTTTTGAGAGGAACAACGATAAAGCAGCTATGGTATTTGGAATAATTTGGCCATTTTACATAGACAGTTGGGGAGCCACTTCAATTACCATCAATGTGCAGCTGAACCAGCCATTTTGGCAACAGTGCTTTCAGCACTCATTAGCTATTAGGTGGTGATATGGTGAGAAGGATAAGTAGCCAGTTGGAGACACAGGGTGATCAAGGGGCCAGAATGACTATGCCATAGTGGGTAATTTAGCCAGGAAATTTGGATACACCCTACTCTACGAAAAATGCCCAGGGATCTTTTATGACCACAGAGGAGTTGGGACCTTGGTTTACATCTCATAAGTAGAAAGGCTCAATTCTTAAGGCACAATGTCAGCATCACTGCACTGGGGTATTGTGATCCGCACATAGACTACAGGTGAGAAAGATCAAAAATGAAAAACATCATCATATTCATAATCAATGACCTTGAAAATGTCTAAAACGATATCCCACATGCTTATGTTTAAAATGTAGTGTAACAGACAGCACTCATGAACTGGAGTCCCTGCCAGGATGGGTCCCAGTACATTTCCTGGTTGAAAGGACAGGAGAAAGAAAAGGCAGGACATTCTCTGTCTTTGCCATAAGGTTGGCATGAGGAGCCAACAATTTGAAGAGTTTGCTGGCTTCCCAGTACTGGCGGATAAAGGACCCTTACTCTGGAACATAATGGAGCGATTAGGAAGGACTCCATATGTTACATGGCAGCACCCCTGGGCCTCAATGCCCAAATGGACACCCACAGGGCATGCTGAGAACTGTAGTGCCATGGAGCAGCCCTGCTGGGTTATGATCCCTGCTTTTGGAAACTTTGGAAAGGGATATGCCTTCGCACTGGAAGTACTCCCAGGTCTTGTATAAAAGGAGTCACTCTGCCTCTTGCAGGCAAGTTGGAGTTGGGATGAAGAAGGACAAAACTCTTGTGGAAGGAGTGGAGAAATACTGAGAAAGAAGAGAGTAAAGAAAATTTGTGATTATACAATGTCTGAGAAGCCTTTTGTAAGGTATTGTTGTTACTAAACCTTGTGTTTGAACCCAGAATTTGTGTCTATGCACTGGTGTCTTGGGTTTGAGGTGCTGCCCCCTAGTGGTCACACGGGCTAGGACCACTGGTAAAAAAAAAAATCAGTATTTAAATTATTGTCATATTTATGATGAGCAACCTCGAAATATCATAAAAAAACACTCCACCTGCCTATATTTCCTACTCCCATTGTTCTGAAGTCTTGTGAAAGGGAGTAAATTTGGGCACTCGTATCCCTTTATGGGGTGAATGTCTGGGGTTGATTGCTGTGACATGTACAACTTCACGTCCTTCTGATCATTTTTGCTGAAGACACCTATTAGTTTGGTCCAAAAATAGCCTAAAATGAGGGTTTTTTTGAGTCTTGATTGTCAAAAATATGGGGAAACCTTGAAAAGTGTGATATTTTGTATAACTAGACATCAAGACACCTCAACAAATTGGAGAATCTTCTTGTACTGGTGAGTCAGGACAAAAAAAAAAAAAACTGAATTGATTTCAAAGCATTTACATGTAATTATTACTTACACAATACATAAAAATATGGAATATAATAATTCAAAAACAGCAATAAAATATATACATTTAGATTCATACCTTACAGTAGCCAATTACATGTAGGTTGACATTAAGATGAATTGTCAGTTAGATGGTGGCTATGTGTGGGAAAAATAGTGACAGAGCAGGCTTTGGTAATGGAAACTACTTTAATGTATGCTTAATACAGATCTAATGGAAAAACTTTCTTTAATTAGAGCTTTTATAGAGCCCCACAATACGAGAAAATGCAACCCTTTCTGAAATATTTTGGCACCCAGATTAGTTGGCACACAGCATGGCTTTAGCAGAAGAGGTGTAGGAAGTTGTTAAACAGCAGAGGTGTGAAATAGAGAAAGGAAACGGAATTCACTCTGGGAATATGCATGTGCAGCTGTCCCAGCTGTTCATTCTGGAGGTTACTTTCCTTGTGAGGGTAGGAAAATTTACACTGGGATTTTTTTTTCAGGTATCCATTGATTTAATAAGTCAGAAGCACCAATGGCATCTACTCATAATGGAATGAAGCCTAACATGTTTGTGCCCCCTCAGCCACAATGCAGGCCTCTTGTAAGCATAACTTCCATCTAGACATTAAGGATTAAAACCAGTGACACAGCTTTTGGAACCATAAATAAATTGTATATCTTAAATGTATTAAAAATGTAAATATTATAATTGGTGCTTCCTCCATGGTTGGTTTGTTTCATATTTCTGGTGCTGCTGAGTTGTGTTCTGACCTCTACAGCCCTGAATTAGATTTATTGAGTCAGATAATATGACTGGACAGCTATTGGCACCTGATACAACTTGTTCCTAAGTGTGGAACGAGTAGCTTGCTGCACACCAGACATTTGACTAAGATGGGGATGAGCTAAAGTAGACATTCTAGTTACACTTTATGATAGGGACTATGCAAGAGAGTCTGCTTGCCAGTTAAGTATATGTAAGAAGGCCATAACAAAAATTTTGATTGGTCTTATAAGACTTTCAAAGCACCAACGATACTTTAGATCGGGGTGCCCACACTTTTACTGCTTGCGAGCTACTTTTAAAATGACCAGGTCGAAATGATCTACCTACATTAAAAATGATATATATACTGAGTATACTTTAAACGTAAAATATATGATGCTGTACCTTGCATAACTGAATAACCTTTATGGCACAATAACACTTCAATACATTTATGGTCACTACAGTATTTAGATTTAATAATCTTCATGTGGGGAAAAGGCTGACTCGTATAAATAAGCAGAGCCGAATAATGCAGTCAAGGAGCTTTTGAATTCAGTCGAGTGAAAAATGACAGCTGTCCAATTAACTGCGATTTTAGTTCCCTCCCATTTTTCTTTCTCAGATCTCTTTTCGGAAGGAAGTCAGTTTCGTAGTTTTTATGAATAGTTCGAAATTGCCTTTCCACATTTTCCTTCTTTGGAATAGCAATGATAGATTGACAGATCAGACAAACGCACTTCGATTGTGACATTGTGAGAAAGAAAATCCTCTTCCAATTCCACATCCAGTCCATAGCCTCCCCAAACAATTTTTTTTTAATCCCTTCTTTAGTCGATATAAATCGGAAAGCTAACTAGATCACAGCCAGAGTTTTGCAGTAGCTCGCGCGTTTGATCGTGCGTGCAGGATGACCAGTGTGTTAGAAGAAACGACATCTCAGACTGGACGCCCTGTATGTCAATCAAGTGGCAAATACCATAGGGAGGATATATGATAAACTTACGTTTAAAAAAAAATTTTTGGAATGCAACGCGATCTACCTGCACTACCTTTGCGATCTACCGGTTGATCGCGATCGACGTATTGGGCACCCCTGCTTTAGAATAAGTACATCTATTAGTCTACTCTTGTGTGCTGTTTTGGCCTACAGGCTACAAAAAGGACATAGCAGCACTAGAAAAAGTCCAAAGAGCAACTGGTCTGATTCAGGGACTACAGGGGATGAGTTATGAGGAAAGATTAAAAGAGCTGAGCCTTTTCAGTTTAAGCAAAGAAGATTAAGAGGAGACATGATTGACAGAATTCAAAATTATGAAGGGAATTAGAACAGTGGAACGAGACTGTTATTTTAAAATGAGTTCATCAAGAACACAGGAAACACAGTTGGGAATTTGTTAAGGGTAAATTTTACACAAACATTAGGAGGTTTTTCTTCAAACAGAGAAGCTCAGACACATGGAATAAGCTACCAAAAATTATGATAGACAGTAGGACTTTAGGGATGTTCAAAAATTTGACTTGATGTTCTTTTTGGAAGAATTAAGTGGATAGGTCTGGCAAGTTTGGTTGAGCTGAATGGCCTGTTGTCATCCAGATTGTTCAAATGTTTTAATTTTCTAGTTCTACTGCTATGTAATAAGACCTCAAGAAAAATGGACTTGTATTATGTAGCAATGAGAGACTAATACATGCTGTATAACAATCTCTAAAATTGTGTTACCATTGATCTTTAGTTCATATTGGAAGGGTCACCGATGAAAAATGAATTCTTCTGTCATCAGTCAGTGTTGTGGTGGAGAGTATCAGTATAATGAGTCCCCCAAAATGGGTTCTGGCATATAGAGAAGGAGAGGAGGAAGGTGATACTATCCATCCATCCATCCATCCATTATCCAACCCGCTATATCCTAACTACAGGGTCACGGGGGTCTGCTGGAGCCAATCCCAACCAACACAGGGCACAAGGCAGGAAACAAACCGTGGGCAGGGCGCCAGCCCACTGCAGGAAGGTGATACTAGCATTTGTCTTATACTCTTTTTGAAATTTTTATGATGGCAACTCAGTCAGTGATAATCAAAAAATGTTAAGAATGTGCCATGAAGATGTAAATTTTTTTTACAAGTGGAAGGGTGGCCAAGGAAGAAAATAATGGTGGAGGGTTGCAGTTAGCTATATAATTTGAAGGTACCCATTGAAAAATCACTTTTTACATGTAATGTGAAAAACACCTACTGCATTCACTATGTCTGTGTGAAACAGCTTGGCTCTGAGTGGATAGTGTGGTTTAATTATTCTTAAAGGAAATATGTCATGAAACTTTAGTTGTCTATATTAATCTTTAAATTCTCTGTTTTCCTTTCCAGTTCTTCTGTGGTGGTGTTCTGTGCCACCACCATCTGATCAGCTACCTGAGATATCTGAATGAAAGTGGATACCCCAACCTGTCATAAGAACCACAAGAATCTTTTAAGACAAAGATTAAAAAAAAAAAAACCAGATACTTAAGAACATTTATGTTGGGTAGATTACCCAGTGGGGGGTTGGATGGTATTTTGCCCTGGAACACCCGCAAATTTTATATATTTGTTTCAACTTAATTGGAGTTTTTAAATTTTTTTTCTGTCCATCCCTTCCAACCAATCTCATTATCGGACCGCCATTTAAAGACTTAATAAAAAACAATTTGATATTTAAGGACTCTATTTCTCTTAATTATTTATCTATCTCACATAAGTGTGCATTATATTATTTTTTGAATCCCAGTTCTGCAGTTTTATCTAATTTTATTTATTTTTTTACATGTAACTACTTCATTGACATCCTGTAAAGCACTTTGAGCTGCATCCTTAGTATGAAAATGTGTAATAGAAATAAATGTTGAATACAGCACACTATAATGCTTCTTGTTTTCTACCCTCAACAACACTTCTTTCATCATCAAGTTCTTCCGTGTGAACCCTGAATACAATGAGGACTGATTGAGGTCATTTATGTTAGGTAGAATGCCTAGATGGGGCTGGGTGGTCTCGTGGCCTCGGAACGCCTGCAGATTTTTTTTTTTTTTTCTCCAGTCGTCTGGAGTTTTTTTTTTTTTATTTTTTTTCTGTCCTCCCTGGCCATTGGATTAGTGTTCCCTAATTTTATTTTCTTATTTAGTCTTTTTTTCTCTTTCTTCATCATGTAAAGCACTTTGAGCTACATCACTTGTATGAAAAGGTGCTATATAAATAAATGTTGTTATTGTTGTTGTAGTGAGTTTTATGTTTCACAATTGTAAAATCACCAGGAAAACAAAATTTAGTGTCAGTTTCACAAAACAGTACATGAATTAAAATGTCCCTGTTTTACTTATCGCTATTCATTACATCACAGTTTCATGTGGGTGTTTTTCATGAGCACTGCCATGTTGTCAGTTGCAATGGAATCTGTTGCCTGTCTTATAGTTTAGGCTCTCTGTTATAATGTACGTTATTACACTGGCACTGTAAAAATTGTCTCGATGCTGAGAGAAGTATCCAAACAATAATATTCTTTTCTGAGGGACTTGGAAATAAAGAAGCGATTTTGGGTAGTCTTATTGTTTTGTATATTGCTATGTTTTTTGATTTTTTTTATCTGGTTAATGCTTTGGTATTAAACAAAAGATCACTTGGATTCACAAGTTAATGGGTCCCAACTGCTTTTAAATGATCTCTTACGTAGACCATACAAGTAGAAGTTAGTGCACATTTTAGAGCCCTCTTACCAAATCCAGTTCGATTGAACTTTTTATCTATTGTCACACACGTGCTCATGGGAGACAGCTTAAGGGCTCGAATAACTGTGATTACCAGGAGTAAGCACTGTCCTCTAATGCTTTCTCTCTTTCTCCCTCTGCAGACCAGCTGACTGACCTTTCCACCACTGATGTCACCTCTGGACCCACCTCTTCCTGTCATCCAGCCATATAATCCAACATTTTTCTCATTTATATTGGTTCTGTTTCAGCTCTATTGTGTTTGTTTTTTTGGTTGCACGATTCCAAGTATATGGGGTTGCCACACCTGAACCCCAACTCTTTACTTTTTGTGCTTTATTCATGGTGTTCAAATCGATCTAAATGAAGCATGAAATGATTCTTTTCTATTTATTTGCTCAGACTTGCATTTCCCTCCTTAATTATAAAGTACTAGAGTGTTGTACCTTGTTAGCCGTTATGGATGTAATGAGAGGTCAAGCAAAATAACATCTTTTATTGGTTACCTAAATAGATTACAATATGCAAGCTTTCAAGGCAACTCAGGCCTATTCTTCAGGCAAGATGTAATTACATCTTGTGATTACTTCTTGACTGAAGAAGGGGCCTGAGTTGCCTCGACAGCGTGCATATTGTAATCGTTTTAGTTTGCCAATAAAAGGTGTCATTTTGCTTGACTTCTCATTACCTTTATTATAAACAAAGTTCAGACACCTTCCATCCTACATTAAAGAGAATGGTCACCACAACATGGCTCCATGCCGTATGTAAATTGCAGAATGCAGGGTCAGAGCAGCCAGCTTACAAAATAGAAATTTGACTATGATGTTAGTGAACACTTACATGATAATGGAAAAAAGACTAAATTAAAATAAAACACATCCATACAATTTACTGTTGAATCAATATACTGGTGGTGCTATACAGAAAGATGGGGGCTGAGTGAGAGAGATAGCTTAGCTGACATCACAGGAAACACTTTACTTACAGTGCTCACAGGTAGTCTCTGTGCAGCCGAGAACGGGAGGTCTTCGATTGTTCTCACTGTAGTGACACTGCTTCTAAAGGCTGTTGTAATCTAAATGTTACAGGTGTTTGGCTGAACACCAGTAGTTATCACAATTCAAAATGTGTGACCTGGGATGGATTTTGGTGCGGTTCCATGACAAAACATTTGGCATAGTCGGCAGTATTTGCACTGTGTATTGGTGGAATGTAGCGGATGTGCTGTGCAAAAAAGTGAGTGAGTGAGGGAGAGCTCAGCCGTCTTCAGTAGAAAGTATGCCGCTTGTAGTGCTCACAGGAAGTCCCTGCATACACAAGCACAGAAGTTCTCCTACTGGCTCACCCTATAACAGAGCTGCTTCTGAGGACTTTTGTTATCCAGATGTTGCAGGGATGTGGCTGTGCACACAGCGCAATATGTGTGACGTGGGATGGACAATGGTGTGATGCCACATTAAAACAATCCTGATGGGGCAAAATGTTCAAGACCTTAAATTGCTTTAATTTGAACAAAGTCACAGATGGAAGGCAAAGGAAGAAGATGGAACCCCTTACAAGAACTAAAGTTTTTGAAACAATTTTGAGCCAAAACTGAGAAAAAGGTTGCTAAATGTTAGGAGAAACCCCACCTCACTATGGGTGCTAAATTCATTTACTTTATTTTTCCGTGGCTGTATGAATATTTCTGACAGTAACTGTAAAGCCATAGGGTTTCCCTGCAGCTGTTCATTGACAGCTTCATGACTTCATGTGATTTCAATTCAGAACGATTTGTTGTAATTTATGTACTGTATATTAAATTCTTTTTGAGAGAAAATCTATTTTCATTTCCCCATTCCTCTGAGATTGCGTAATACTTCAAAAATGTTTTAATTCCTCCTGGCTATTTTTCACACTATATAACTTGGGCAAAAAAGGTAAACATAAAAAGAGCCTATTTTTCTTTAAAAATATTATTTTCATAATATCTGAAAGTGATTTATGCACTCATTGTTCTTCAAACAGCAAAGGGATGACGTGTTCTGTAATAACTGAATAAGGCAAAAACACGAATTCACTTGCATTCTTTATTATCTTCAAGGTAAATGTCTTTATCAATTTGCTCAATAATTGTGTTATTACGTCATGGAGAGTTTCATTAGTGAATTCCATCTTTTTTGGATCAGCTTCCTGTTTTTATTCTGGTATCATATCAAACAATTTAATATCCAATGCAGCAGGCAGCATGGATTCACAAAGGAAGGTCATGGCATGACTTTACTCCATTTCTCTGACGAGGGCTCAACTACAACAGATAATGGACATGCTTACAACGTAATTTAATTACATTTTTAGAAAGCTTTCTACTTGGGCCCATGGGAATAACTAATACACAGCATAAACTCATATTAGTTAACATATGGAGGAAAAAGAAATGGCTGTGGGTATGATAAATATAAACAACTGAAGCTAAAATTATTCTTTTATGGTGTGTTTTAGGACTGTCTTGACAAAACAATCTATCTTTAACCATTTTTAACCATTCATTCTTTCATTCATTCATTACCAAACCCACTTAAGAAAGATCAGGATAGCAGGAATCAAATTGTTTAGGTGTTTTTTAATTGTGGCCAGTGGGGGGCACCCTGTAAATCAGGACACCAAAATAATGTCTTAAATCTCAGAATATTAATCAAAAGATTTTTATTGATACACTTAAGTCCATTAAGCTGAGTATTGTCCACGGAGCTGCTGTGGTCTCGGTATCCTCTCAAGAAGGTTTTGCTCCTCTTTGGCAAGTGATGAATGAAACTGTTTTCCCAAAGGGTCTAATCAGGTGTTTAGCTGGTGCAGCCAAAAGGGTCGGTTTGTCACCTTCTCTCTTACCTTTCTCTCTTACCCTTTAGCATAAGACTCCAAGAACTATGGATTTCTTTTCAGGGGTGTGAGCCGATTTTCTCAGCTAGTGTCTTTTTCAACTTGAAGTACCCATTATGCCTTGAGAGGTGTATTTATTCTGTGGTTTCTGGTAATTATTCAGGTGAGGATCCTGGTTCTTGTATTTTCTTTTCTTCCCTGAGAGACAGTTGGAAGGGTTCTGAAGCATCTTAAGTTCTCAACCATGCTAGTGGATCTCCTGGGCTATCTACTTATTAAGACGTTATCTTACAATACAGCATCTTGAAAAACTTGTTGTTTCACTTTTCTCAAGCAGAATTAATTACTTTTATGATGCTTTACAGTCCAGGTGTTCGAGTCATTCACTTTCTATGCTGCACTTAATTCAAAAGACAACTAGAAGCAAAGATGATAGCCATATAACTCCAGTTCAACAATCATCTCCCTCAATTTCAGGTAAGATAATAACAATAATACATATAACAAGTAATAATAATACTTTTAACATTTTCCATATTATATACAAATCTGTAAATAATTTGGTCCTTCTTCACTTGTAGAAGTTATTTGTACAAAAGAGATCATCCACCTGAAGCTAAGCATTTTTGGGCCCAGCCTGAACTTGGATGGGAGACCATCTAGGAAAAGCTTGGGTTGCTGCTGGAAGAGGTGTTGGTGAGGCCAGCAGGGGGTGCTTAACCTGTGGTCTGAAAGGTGGATTCCAATACCCCGTGCAGTGTTGCAGACATTCTACTGTAAAAAATGGCACCATCCTTCAGAGGAGACGTAAAAGCAAGGTCTTGATTCTAAGTGGTCATAAAAGATTCCTGGGCATCCTTCGTAATGAGCATGGTGTATCCCGATGTTCTGACTAAACTGCCCTCCATGGCCTAGTCATTCTGGCCCGTTAACCATCCCCTGTCCGTTATTGGCCTAACCACGTAAATATTCTAAAATAACATCAAGCCTAGCTTTGAAAGTCCCTAAAGTCCTACTTTCTACTACACTACTTGGTAACTTATTCCCCATGTCTGTGGTTCTCTGTGTAAAGAAAAAATCGGGAGTGGTCTCCCATAGACTTTCTCGTATACTCAGATATGGGGATGGATATTTGAGGAGTAAACCACAAGACGATTATATTTTTATATTATTTACAGTACATTAAAGAACCATCAACAACAAATCAAATCAAATTAATAATACTGTATATTGAACAATTATTATAAAAGTAAAGTTGAATAAGTTGGACTCTGCAGCTGCATGAATAAAAAAGTACCACTTTCGGTTAGCAGAAATAGCTCAAAAGTTGATAGAAATCTACATTTTGTACCTAATACTTGTATGCAAAATTTGGTTGACCTAACTGAAAGCATACTCAAGTTATCGTGTTTACATACACACACACACACAGACAGACAGACACGCAGACATAATTCCAAAAATGGCATTTACAGATTCAGGGAGGTCTAAAATATCGAGATTCATCAAAATCTCGAAATCAAATTTTTGGATGATTTACAATACTTTCCCTATACTTCGTATACGAGAAAGTAAAAACCTCTGTCACTAATGTAAATCAGAAAAAATGAGAGAACCCCCTGAGGGACTCCACTAATTATGTCATTCCACTCTTTGTCTCCTGACGGGTATTCAACTTGATGCCTACAACTTCTAGTTTTGAAAGTAAGCTTTTGGGTGGAACTGTGTCAAAGGCTTTTTGGAAGTGTAAGTAAATTATGTTGCATGCTTTGCTTTTGTCAGCTATTGCAATTGCCCGTTCAAACAAATCTAAGAGATTGGTTTGGTAGGATTTATTGCATATAGATAGACTTTTACATTATTTCTTATTTTAGTTTTTTTTTTTTAATTTTGCATGGAACAATAAGTAAAACTAACTGATTTGTAATTACCTTGCTCCATTTTGTCTCCTTTCTTGAAGACTGGAGTGCCATGTGTAACTTTCTAGTTCTGAGGTCATCTCCTTTCTCAAGTGTCTGCTCCACTCATACTAACATAAACAGCATCATTGTTTTTTATTTATTCTTTTTTTTGCACGTCTAGTTTGCATAGCTTTTTTTAACACTCATGTAAATCCACTTACAAATGGCTAAAATAAACTGACTGCCTGCCTTATATCATTATTGGGATAATCGTTCTTGCCATTCCTTGTAGTTTATGTATGCAATCTGTCTTCGATTAGGTTATCACTGAAATGCCCAAATCACAACATTCAATATCCTGCATTACAGTCATAAATTGTATCTGTCCTTTCAATAATCTGCAAACCTGCTTTTGTTATTGGCTGTAACAGAAGTTGGAAATCTTAATACCGACTGAGTTGCTGTCTCATGTTTAAGAGCTGTTTGTTAATTATTTAGGTTATGTGAAGTTGTTAGAGGCATTTTCTTAGTTATGTTAAATGTTTACCTACAGTATGTGTATTAGTATATAGTATATGGGAGGTTTTATTATAACCCCCACATACTGAACTGAAGTGGAATATTCTAACTATTTCTTGTCCCCCGGCTATAGATTAGTCTCAGTTAGTGATCTGCCATGCCGTTGGTAAGTCATGGAGGGCACACAGTTTCAAACCGTGCCCAGTTGTATGTAACGTAACATGCCCTATTAAACGTGCAGCGCTGTGCATATAGAACATACTGAATGTATTAAGCATGGAGAAATAACTCATCCTTTAGTATAAAAAACAACTGAAGTTTAACGAGAAAAACTTGTTATTTCTTTTTTGCCTTGTATTCTGTGTGTGTAACAACTTTTTTTCACTATTCTTATGTGAACTGAATGTGAACTTTGAATTTCACTAAACCTTTTTTAAACAAACTTTATTGGACTGAGAATTTTCTTTTGTACATGTTTGACTCATGATTGATCCTGCCTTACCAACTTAGCAGATTCCCCGTGAATATCAGACAAATTCATCACCTTGGCCTATCCATTGACATTTTGCAGCGGAGTGATTGTAGATTTCCCAGCACACTCATTAGTGGCATCAGTAGCATCATTAACGTTAGCACAGTAATCAGTGGGGTTTTCAGTTCTCTTTTGGATATGAAAAAAAGAAATTTTCTGGGCCAACATCTGACTCTGGCTGTTTCCTTTCACTAATAAAACCATGAAGTGTTTTGTGCCATGACATCGTTCACACATATCTTGCCTAATTCATATTTCCGTCTGAAGAGACCAACCCCAACAAGTAAATTCAGTAAGCTAATAGCCTTAACATCACATGTTTTGAGCAGTTGCGATTGGCTAAACCTTGTTATGTAGAATTGCATCGTAAAATTGCTATTCATACATACGCTTTCCAAATATTTTAAGAGTTAAATTAACTCTCCTAGTGACAGAGTTAGCACTGGAGATTTTGCTGTTTCATTTAATAATGAGTAGATATTTTAACTCTTTCAGGGCAGATGTTGACTTATGTCAAAATTCATGGATAGAGAATGGTAATCAGCTGTAAACGGCGACAAAACTAACCTTTCCGTTTTAGTTTGACTCTCTTTGCTAGAAGGAAATTTAGCTTTGCTGATCTGACCTCTTTTCCCTGTGTATGCATGAGTAGCGAAGAGCAAACGACCTCTAAAATGGCATCAACATCCAGCGAGAGATCAAGGCGAATGCACAAAACAAAATATCATGTAGACAATGTTTTATGTACTGTATTATTGCTAAATCGGACTTGTCACACTCTAATTTTGATGCACGTGATCTAGAGATGGAGATCGAAAATGAGATACTGGTATCAGCTGAACGGTCCCTGGCTGATTGTGGTGCTGAACACGTTTGTGTAGCTGATGCGCTAATGGCAATGTTTGCCTGGGAGGACCGCCACTTACAATGACAAGAGGTGTAAACCAGATTGCGTTGCAGTGCAACTGTTACCCACCACATGAAGACAGCCAGGTAGCTGGCTCGCCGCACATTCCTGCTGGCCATTGAGCTGCCCCTGTGCAGCCGGCAGAAGCCAAAAATAGGCGGCAACATCAGCCTCAGCACACAGTGACAGACATTTTGTGTTTGTTTATTTGTGAAACCATTGCTTTGTGTGCTTTTCAGAAAAGAGTGTTTTGGAAAAAATATTCAGCCGTCAAAGATTTAATCAAGGGAGATGTGAAATAAAATGCATTCATGAAGTATTGTTAAATTTTCAGTTGAAAAAAAAACTTATTATAGAAAGCTAAGCTTCAAAACAGGGTGGGCTAATGAGAAAGGCTGGATGGCATAGTCCTACCAGGGCCCAAAACTGGCACCTCGTCTGCATTGTGATCTCAAGATGCAAAACTTCTTAAAATTCTGAGAACAAAACTATAGTAAGAGCCTTTAGCTATAAAGTGCCAGGGTGGTGTACCGTGTTAGCCATTATGGATGTAATGAGAAGTCAAGCAAAATGACACCTTTTATTGGCTGACTATCCATCCATCCATTATCCAACCCGCTATATCCTATTTACAGGGTCACGGGGGGTCTGCTGGAGCCAATCCCAGCCAACACAGAGCGCAAGTCAGGAAACTAACCCCAGGCAGGGCGCCAGTCTACCGCAAGGCACACACACACCAAGCACATACTAGGGACAATTTAGGATCGCCAATGCACCTAACCTGCATGTCTTTGGACTGTGGGAGGAAACCAGAGAACCCGGAGGAAACTCACGCAGACACGGGGAGAACATGCAAACTCCACACAGGGAGGACCCGGGAAGTGAACCCAGGTCTCCTAACTGCGAGGCAGCAGCGCCACCCACTGCACCACCGTGCCACCCATTGGCTAACTAAAAAGATTAAAATATGTAAGCTTTTGAGACAACTCGAAAGCTTGCATATTGTAATCTTTTTAGTTGACCAATGAAAGGTGTCATTTTGCTTGACTTCTCGCTATAAGGTACTCAAACTTTCGATGAATGATCTATTGAACAATTTATTGTTTATTGTTAATAAATGCACCTTCTGTCTCAACATTGAAATCAAAACATGTCGCTCAATTATTAATTAATTGTGGTAAATGTTTTTGATATGTTATTATTTTCTTTTCCATTTTCATTCAGTTCTCTGTGTCTGTTATGGCAGTTAGTTATTGCATCGTCACATATGAATGACTTCTATTCTTTTATCCTGATGTCTTTTGTCTAAATAAAATTGTCATCATCTATCTATGTGATAAACCTTTTTCAAATGTGGCTGACCTAGGAAAGCTGGAATTTGGACATAAAACCTCCAGGTATATATTTATATCCAACAAAATAAGCAGACAAGGATGATTGAAAACATAACCTGAACTCCAGACAGCTCAGTAACTTTAATTTGCTGTTATTTTTTGCTTCTTGCTGAAAATAAGCATATGCTCCACTAGACTGAAAAGCTTTAAAAGTCAGACAAAGCTTCTCTTTTTTTATCTGCACTCTAATAAAAAGTGCCAGGGGATTTATTTCTAACATAATTACAAATCCATCTGCATTTCTGATGCAGGCTGATGAAGCTCTATTTCTTGGGCGGCTTTTGAATGACCCTTCATCAGTGCAGGTTTATTCAAATTAGCAAGTCTGACAGCGTTAGCCGTAATTTTAAACAAGTGCCTCTTCAGTGCATATTTTGTTAGTGTCTCATTGTAAGAAGCTCGCTTGTCAGCCCAATTGTCTTTTTTTTTCTTTTTTCTCTTTTCTTATTTTGCATTTCTAATAAAATGAGCTAAAGAGCTACTATAATTGGAATGGTTTCGTCTAGTGCCAGGAAATGTTCACTGACTTCGGAAAACACTTTTCCCATTATGTTGAATTCTGCCACAAAGAGAACAATTTATTTGAGTCGCTTAAGATTGGGAAATGGATGGAAACAGTTTGCCTTTTCCCTCTAGAGTCTTTGTTGTGACATGAAAATAATATGTTTTATCAAGTGTTTGCAGCATGAAGATTTGGTGTTGTACATTGTTATTTGCAAGTTATTTTTAGTACTGCTGTACCAGTGAAGCAGCACATTGAAAAATTCTTATAATATTCTAATATCTCTGAAAATCTTCAGGTAAGTGTTGGGGTATAATTGGTCCTTGCACTAGCCTTGCATCCTTTATAGGTTTTGTTTAGCAGCTCAACATTCTGGAATTAGAAATATATTCATAACATAGAAGGACGGATAGACATATACTATACATATACAATAACATATACATATAAATATATACTATCACACACGTGTGACTGGTAGACAATTTACTGGTATTTCCACCCCAAGCTGAGTGTCAATACTGTTGCCTAATGCCTCTCCTCTCTTTTTTGTCTTCATACCTAAAAATTAACAGCATGAGGAACAGGGACATCACTTCCGGTTCCAAGACGTAAACCTGCCTCTTCCTGCATGGCTGCCTTAAAAGACCCACCACATCTAGGCAGTCTGTGACTCACTTCTGGGAAGACAACATCTTATATTTTATGCAAAACCCTTTTTCCTCTCAGTTATAACAGTGATAACTATCCTGTGCCCCAACACTTCATCTCTTTTTGTCTTACAATGGCGTAGCCGGCAGGACTGAGTATGACTGAACCAGCAGACTGCACAATGGTGGTGGCGGCCATGTCTGAGCAACTGTAACACATAGAGATATACATATAAATTATACACATACAATATTAGACCAGTGAAGGGTTCTGGGGGATTAGAACTAAAATCTAGGAGGGGAACTTTTCTGAGGACCACTGATGTCACCAGCTGTCACCTCATCCCTCCTGCCTCTGCCTCCATAAAATTAAACTGACCCAAATAGCCGCTGACATTGTTGACCAAGTGCTCTGAGAAGACAGAAGTATGCTGCAAAGTAGATATTTTATATTCTGTATACCAAGGTTATTATAGTTTTGCCTTTTTGTATTAGTTTTTATTTCTATATTTTTTCTGACCTTACTTGGAAATTCAGTTTAGTTTTAGTTTTCCTTCATCATGTATTTTTAGTTTTAGTTTAGTTTTTATTTCACAAAGACATTTCTATTTTATTTTTATATATATTAGTTTCAGTTTTAGTTTTAGTAATTATGGCATGGAGGGCCTAAGGATTTGGTTTTGTGTCACAATCAGACAGAACTGTACACTTAACAGATTTGGATATGTGTTTAATGTTAGTGGAAGCTTACTATACTGCCTGGTTTATTATCTGGTTTTATTTTCGTCTGATAAAAACAAGCATAATCAAAACTAGACACTGAATATGAAAATTTTACACAATTTTATAATTTTTAAAATCTTTTCTCATGAAAATCACAGGGGCTTAGGAAGAACAGGGCTCTTAGACTTGAGTCAGTGTGCAGACCCCACCTGGCTGTATTGAGGGAAACAAAGAACAACAAGCATGCAGTGTGAAGGTTAGGGGTGGTGAGTCTTGAATAGCCCACCATAAGAACAGTAAACCCATGATGAGCAGAGCAAGAGCAGGTAATAAGAGTATGGACAGGCACAAAACAACAGAGACTGCGTCTGAGATTAAGAACAACATATACATTATCTAAACCTGTTTATCCAGAGTAGGATTTCAGAAAACCTGGAGCCTACCGTGGCAGGTTTGGATGCAAGGCAGGAAAAATCCCTGGTATGCAATATATATGATAAGGCTGATGTTAAGAACAAAAAGAATATGATATTTCAGCTATCTATTTTGGGAAAGAGAGAAAAACATTGAAAAAGGGAGACAAATATTTTAAAATATTCTGCTAATGGATTACTTTCACAATATCAGGTTATGATTATATTTTTATATTATGTACATTAAGGAACCATCAACAACAAATCAAATTAATAATATATTGAACAATTATCAAAAAAGTAAAGTTGAATAAATCGGACTCTGCAGCTGTATAAATAAAATAAAAATCGAGTATGTGTTCAGGTAAAGTACCACTTCCGGGTGATGGATTTGGCCCAAAAGTTAATACGGAGCTGCAATTATGGTGTAACAACTACATGCCGAATTTCATCCATCTATCTAGTTACGTTTTTGAGTTATCATGTTTACACACGCACAGAGACGTGCACACACGCAATTCCAAAAAACAGTATTGTTGGACACTGGTTAGTCTATAACGTCATGATTCATCAAAATATCGAGGTCGAATTTTTTCATGATTGCTATACTTTCTGTATACTTCGTATATGAGAAAGTAAAAACGATTTCTCCTATGCGAAGTGGCAGGTGAATTGCTGTCAACAAAAAGCAGACACCTGAGAAATAAACTAAAACGTTACTCACTTGTGATTTTTCTATGGTAAACGTTTTGTTGACGAGCACATTCTGATTTCAGCCATTTGAATTACATCTTGATATACAAAAAGCTCAAAGAAAGGCGGCACGCAAATCGCTTTCTATTTCTCATGCTTTACACACCCGCACTCAGCCTTGCTCTGTCGCCGGAGTGTGAACTGCCGCCCTCCTTCACCAGCTGCTGTTCACTGGATGAATATGTGCGGGCGGCTCGCGATGGATGACTTTCTGTTTTAGAGTTAAAACTTACAAGGGTTAAAGACTAACGGCAAAAGTATTCATTCAAAAACGAAAACTAAAAATATTTTAGTAAATTATTATTTTATTTCAGTTAGCTTTTCCAGCTACTTTAATAGTTTCGTTTAGTTTTAGTCTTTAATTTCGGTTTTGTTAATTATTTTATTTCAGTTTACGAAAATGTTTTTTTAATAATAGTTTCAGTTTTGATTTTAGTTTTCGTTAACTATAATAACCTTGCTGTATACACAGTCATTCACAAATATTTACATATTGTGAGGAACCAAGTGACATCCCTTCTGGGATTGATTCTGCTCCCTTAGCTGTCCAGGATGCCATGGGAAAGGAAGGTTTACAGAGTAGTGGTCATATTCCCCTTCTATGCCAGGACACGGACACAGAAAGAAGGTGCACCAACAACCATGGAGGAACACACTGCTTGGGCTTCTGCACCTGGAAGGACAGTAATGTGGGCAACTGCCTGCTGTGGGTACAGCATCCCCCTGTACACTGCCTGGAAGTACCCATCTGGCATGCCCCAGTGTGGATGTCTGCAAAGCAGCATGGGAGTTGTGTTCCAAGGTACGTTCCCTGTCAGATTCTGTGGGAGAAGGTGCATTATACTGATGGCACAAGGACTATTGAGATGGGAAGTATTTCCTAGAGGCAGTAGATTAAGCTAAAGAAGTACTCCTGGGTTCGGAGTTGAAAGACAGCCCTGTATTTGTCCAAGAGAGTCGGAGTTGGGAGTGGAGAAGGGCAACACTTCTCTGGGAGGAACGGAGGTGTAAATAGTAGAAAGAAAGCAAACGGAAACACTGGAAAGGTACTTTGTTAAATAAATATTGATTATGAACATGGGACTTGTCTGTGCAATTGTGTCTGGGGTTTGGGGCTCAGTGGCACCCCCCCAGAGGCCACAATCTTCTTATATAATACAGTACTGTGTCTGTCCAGGATTTTAAATCACCTGTAGCTCGCAAACTGTTTGACCTATTGACCTGAAATTTGGTACACATATACTACGTGATGTCTACTATCCGCTTTCGTGGTGATGATTGACCTCCAAGGTCAAAGATCAACCCAGGAAGGTCAAGGTCAAAAATCAAACAACCTGTAGTCTGAAATTTGATACACATATACTACACTGAAACACTGCACTACAGCTTTATATTAAAAGTGAAGAGTTTTGGAATTATTGCTCTTTTTATTTTTATCTTATTTTATTCTATAATCAACTCTCGGCAGCAGGGAGGCCGTGTGGCGGATGTGTACGGGTGTGGAGTATGGTCAAGTCAAGTGAATACACTTGACTTGAGCATTCCTAGTTTTCATCCTCTTTCTCTGTGCGTTTAGCATTTGTTTGCTCAGAGGTTGATGCGCTTGCTGCTTCCTGAGCAGCTCTTCTTTACTCCACCCTAGCAGCCCGCTTCTTCTCTTCTTTCGTCGGCATCTTTTCGCGTTAAAACTGATTAAGTCAGTGTTTGTGTTGCAAGTATTTAGTACGTTTTCTTTAATTTTTCACTAAAGCTGGCACTTAAGTCTTCAATCTGCCTCAAGAATGATTTAAGATATGAAGAGGTAGGGGAAGTGACGGCGAAGGTGGTAGGGATGAGAACGGCGCCCTGCTGGCCGCTGCCGAGAGTTGATTCTAGAATAAAATAAAATAAAAAGAAGAATAACCTTGGAGGTCAATCATCACCCTGAAAGCGGATAGAAGATGTCACGTAGTATATGTGTACCAAATTTCAGGTCAAACGGTTTGCGAGCTACAGGTGATTTAAAATCCTGGACAGACAACCACGGTAGCGTATTATATAAGAAGATATGTTTGTTTATTTGTATGTTTAAAACATAAAATTTGTGTGTATTTTTATAAACAGTAAAATGATTAAATTAATTTGAATTATTATTTATATACACTGTATAATGATTCATTTACTGTTCTATGTCCAGTAGACTACTTTTTCATTAAAATAAATTCTAGATTTCGTCTACCTTCATATAGATAGACCAACTGAATATGTCTGCACTGGTTGTCATATTTCCCTTCATGTTCTTACTATCTGTCACCAACAGGACTTGACAATAAATAATCAAAAGAGCAACTAAGATAACGCTTTGGGATGAATTGATATTTCATTATTTTTATGCATATCAAGATGGCTTACATGGGTAATAGAAATGAAATCCAATTATTCTGTATTGTGGGGTGCCTATTGTGGATGGCACCTGTCCTATCAGTTGCCTTTTATTTTTTCAAGTGAATAGTCGCAGTCTTACCAAACCCCCCCTTCCAATTTTATAGCATCTACAAAGCTGTCTTTCAGCACTATGTGAAATACATGTTCCTGCATTTATAATCAGCAAAGCTTGTTCTTCACTTAATAACATGAGGAAAAGGGATCTGTCACTCTTCTTTCTGACAACGATGTCTGTGAATCTTCTTTTGTCACCTCCAAAGCCAGCATGCCAAGAACATCCATATTTATTAGTCATCATCAGAAATATCATAAACGAAGCACAGTAAAACCTAAAAAGCAGTTTATTATCTTAAAACCTTTTTTGAACACTCTCACAGCTGTTGTTGCATTCAGATTTATTGCTTTCTATCCTTTACTTTCTCCCTGTTTTTTTTTTTTTTCTTTCCAATCTGCCAGCAATTTCAAACACTGTGTATATTGTATGCTTGGGGGGAGAAAAACAGATGTTCTCTAAAAAAAAAAAAAAAAAAAAAAAAAAATATGAAAAAATGTTCTTTAGACTCACTTGTCCAGTGATACATCTGTGGAGCAACAGCTGTGCAAAGGTGTGGATCCCTAGGATTTATTAGTTTAATCCTCCCTCTGTCCAGCAAGACCGCCAACTTCTCGAAGGTGTGAAGAGAATACTGGCTTGGCCGGTTGGAAAGTGTATCCAGTGAAGGTGTTTGCACGCGGCTTGTTCTGCATTTGGGGAAATGTATTGTAGACCACAAACAATACAGAGTGAAAGCAAAGTGCAGAAAAGGGATAACGCAGTCCTTGTTTGGCTAGGAGCGTCCAAGGAATGCCCCAGAAGTGCCCAGGTTCAGATATATTTTCTAACTGTGCTAGTGTCACAAAGAAATTCATATAACTCTCCATTTTAGTTATTGCAGGAAATTGGAAAATACGGCTAGTTTTTAAAAATTTGGTTTTTCTTTTCACCATTGCTTTCTGCTGCTTCTAGCTAGATATACATCTGCAGTACTCAGTAAAGGACTGGCTCTGCAAGTAATCAGGAAAAGTAATACAATATAACTATGCAAAGATCATTATGTGCACACTTTAAAAATTCAGTGTAAAGACAAAGCTTTATGATTGTTTTACCGGACCTTGTCATGTAATTTTCTAATCCTCTTAATCCAGACCAGGGTCATGCTGGAGGGTGGAATCTAACCAGGCTAGCACAGGGTGCAAGGCAGGAACAAACCGTGGACAGGGTGCCATTCCATGGCAGGGCAAGCACACACAGCAAACACACACCAGGGCCAATTCACTTAACCTTCATGTCTTTGGACAGTGGGAGGAAACCAAATCAGACTCAGGAAGAACATGCAGACTCCATGCAGGGTGAACCCTGGTCTCCTTACTGTGAGGCAGAAGCGCTACCACTGTGCCAGCCTACCAGACATCTTGTAATTTTTAAAAATATTTTCCATGCATTGCAACTACAACAGACTTTCATCTCATACTAACCATTAAATTCAGGCAGAATTAAATAAAGGATGATATAAAAGTGCACTCACTTTACAGTTTGCATTTGGATCACATTTCCTAATGAGAGTGGCAGCAGCAACAACATTTGTCTCAGCTCAATCCACCATTTAAATGATTTCTGGTACTCGTCTTTTTGCAGTTGCTTTCAGATGAGTTTTCATACTGAAGGGATGGTTCTGTGTTGTGATGGTGAGCACTCCTGCCAGGGTTTGAACTCAGCCTCTTGTTTGTTTTGGAATTCACACATTCTCCTCATGACGTCTTGGGTTTTGTCAATGTCAGTTTATTTATATAGCACATTTAAAACAACATAGGAATGTTGTGGCCAAAGTGCTTTACAATAATAGAATAAAAGAAAACATACAAATAACATAAATAACATAAACAGAAATAAAATATATGAATATAAATAAGATAAATAATAAATAGAAGTAATGTTACATAATTAAAATGAGGAAACCATCAGTATTACTGAAGGTCACGGAATGCAAGTGAATAGAAATGAGTCTTTAATCTTGTTTTGAACAGTTCAATTGTAGACGACTCCTTTATGTGATGAGGTAAAGAGTTCCACAGGCGAGGAGCAGCAGCTGCAAAAGCCCTGTCTGTCCCCCTTAGTTTTACACTTGGTACGAGGGACAACAAGAGACAACTGACCAGAAGATCTAAGCACTCTGGATGGCTCGTGTAAAGCACAAAATTCGGATAAACAGGCAGGAGCAAGCCCATGTAAAGATTTAAAAACTAGCAACAAGATTTTAAAATCAATTCGAAAACTGACAGGCAGCCAGTGTAAAGAAGCTAATATTGGAGAAACAGAATCAGACTTTCTTGCCCCAATCAGAAAGCGAGCGGCAGCATTCTGGACCAACTGTAACCTGTAATTTGCTAATCCCAGAATACAGCGAGTTGCAGTAATAAAGGCGAGAAAAGATAAAATCATGAGTAGCTTTCTCAAGATCCCTAGAAGATAAAAAAGGCTTGATCTTACCTAATAGACAAAGCTGGAAAAAGCAACTCTTGACTACAGAATAAACTTGTTTCTCAAAAGAGAGGTTACTGTCAAAGATAACTCCAAGATTGCGGACTTGAGGTTTGCAAAAGACAGAGAAAGAGCCGAGAAATCCAAGACCAATTTGGGCTTTAGCTGATTGACCCACTATAAGCACCTCCGTTTTATTTTCATTCAGATCAAGAAAATTATTAGCCATCCAGGATCTTAGTTCAGAAAGTATCATCAGCATAGCAGTGAAAAGAAATGTTAAATTTCCAAAAAATCGCTCCAATAGGGTGAAGGTATATAGAGAATAAGATAGGACCCAAAATGGATCCCTGAGGAACACCACATTTAAGAGGAGCAGTAGACGAAAAAGAGGAATTTAAAGTCACTGAAAAGTGTCTACCAGGTAAATATGACCTGAACCAGTTAAGAGCTCTGAGAACTCCAAATTAGCCCACGAGTGGCACTGTGTGTGAACTGGCATCGTGCCCAGTGTGTGTTTGTACCTTGCAACTGAAATGGCTGGGATAGGCACCAAGCTCAGCAGCCATGACCTCAATTAAACAGGTTTGAAAACAAACAGATAGAGGGGTGAATTATTTGCTATTGACATCTTTTATGTGTATGATGATATGCAGCAGATTCAGAAAGTATTCAAACCCCTTTACCTTCTGCACACTTGATTGTGTGGTAGATTTAATTTAAATGGTGTGGACCACCAAGGGGCGCACCAGCCACCCTACCCAACACAGACAGGCATGGATACAAGTGCAGGTGCAACACACCTTTATTTTTTGGTGTGGGAACTGCTCCCCCCTGCTTCCCACCCCAGGTCCTTTTCTTCATTTTGCCTTTACGTGCCGCCACTCCTCCTCTTGCAAGCTTCGTTCTCTTCCACCTGACTCTGGCCTGTGGAGTAGTGGCTGCTGACCCCTTTTATGAGGCACCTGGAAGTGGTTCAAGTGCTCACTGACCAGCTTCCGACAGCACTTCTGGGTGTGGCAGAAGTGCTGCAACAAAGTCCAAGTGCCCTCTGGAGGTGGCCACGGGCCCCAGCAGGGTGATGCTTTCAAGCTAAAAACCAGTGGCTGTACAGCAAGCCAGGATGGCAGCCCTCTAGTGTCCCGGAGAAGGTAATGCCCAGAACACAGTCTTTCCTTCTGATATAGGGGCGTCCCAGGCTGGGCAAGGGTTCCAGACATACGTTACAATGGACACTTTTGCCATTTTTGGACATTAATCTACACTCAGTAACCCGTAATGACCAAGTGAAAATATGTTTTTAGAAAGGTTTGAAATTCTGTAGGGTATTCCTATAGAACTGGTGCATTCAGAGCAACAGACTATGATGTAAAAGTACAATATATACTGGAACTATGCTGATGTGCTCTGCTCTCTGGCCGGCCATCACAATGGATACTTTTGCCATTTTTTGGACATTAATCTACACTCAGTAACCCATAATGGCCAAGTGAAAATATGTTTTCAAAAAGGTTTGCAAATTTAAATAAATTCAAAAACTAAAATCTTCTCATTCATGTAAGTATTCAGATTCTTTGCTGTGGTATTCTAAATTGTGGCCAGGGGTATTCTGCTTGCTTTAATTCATCCTTGAGATGTGTCCAGAACTTGATTGGAGTCCAACTGTGGCAAATTGAATTGCTTGGGCATAATTTGAAAAGGCACATAGCTGTGTAAAGAAGGTCCCACAACACACACTGCATGTCAGGGCAAAAAAACAAGCCATGAAGTCCAAGGAACTCTCTGTAGACCTCTGGGATAAAATTATGATGTGGCATAGACCAGGGAAAGGGGATAAAAACATTTCTTAAGCTTTGCATGTTCCCATGAGCACAGTGGGTTTGATTATTGTGAAATGTAAGAAGTTTGGAACCACCAGGACTCTTCTTAGAGTTGGCCATCTAGACATACTGAGTAACTGGGCAAAACGGGCCTTGTTCAGGGAGGTAATCAAGAATCCAATGCTCACTCTAACGGAGCTTCAGATAGGATAACCATCTCAGCAGCTTTCCTTCAGTTCAGAATTTATGGTAGAGTGGTTAGACGGAAACCAGTCTGAAGTAAAAGGCATTTAAAGGACTCGGACACCATGAGGAAAAAAAATTAAAAAATGAAGAGACAAAAATGGAACTGTTTGTTCAGACCTCCAAGTGGTACATCTGGTGAACACCAGAAACTGCTCATCCTTATATTGTATGACAATGAGGAACTTAGAACAGGATGGGCAATGTTGGTCCAGGAGGGCTGCAGAGGCTGCAGGTTTTGCTTTCAACCCAGTTTCTTAATGAGAAGTCAATTATTGCTGATGAAGCCCCCATTTCTGAAGTGACATTTTGATGCTTCATTTTAGTGGTCTCGCTTGTTAAGGTTTCCCACCCTTAATTGCTTATTTCAATCTTAAACAGCTGCACTGACTGTTTTAATGACAAAGGAGCGTGCAGTTCTCCATCTAACTTGTTTCCATTTACACCGCTCTGGATTCATCATGTACTATTTGGTTTAATAAAACACCTAAGAGAAAAATGTGACAGACTGAAAATTATCTGTTTTAGGCTTCAAATCATTTGGATGATATCCATGGAAAGGAAAAAATCTATGATACAAGAACCTAACATTGCAGACTAAAAAGTCATAAAATTAATTATAGTCTGGGCAAGGATTGGTTTCTAATTAAGCAATTTGGTTGGAACAAAAACCTACAGCCACTGTCAGCCCTCTAGGATGGACATTGCCCACCCCTGAACTAGAAAAACACCTCAGCAATGAAAATGGACATGAAAACTACTTTATATGAACCAAGACTGTACAGCTGGGCAGTAGCAGCACTAACCACAATGAAGTCATTTTTTGCAGGACAATGCAAGGATGGCAAACATTTAAAACATTGTTTCACTACCCTTTTCATTAACTGTTCTGTCAACACCCTGCCCCTGGCAAAGATGGCTTTTCACATGACCTGGTTTTGTAGTTTTGCAGTTTCTAAAATAATGAAAGACTTAAAAATGTATTGGATTAGCAAGGACAGAGATCTTGAAAGTTATTGCAATTACTGCTTGCTTATTTTAAAATTTGTTCTCGATTTTATTTGGATTTGACAATCAAATTTAAACACATCTTCATGGTATTCTGTTCCTTTGCTAGATCCCAGGTTCAGTTATATACTGCTTTTCACAACTTTACCTCCTACCATTTGACACACTGAGCAAAACTACTCACTCATTACACTGATTATAACTGTTTAAAGTGAAATGAATTAGTAGCAAAAGAACTGTCTTCAGCTCAATGATTTTTATAGTGCACCCTTTTCTTTTAAAATCCCAGATTACAATACACATTACAAATATAGTATTGTTAAAATAAGGTATCATGAGTGTGACCATGTCGCTGCCCTCACAAAGATCAAGATAAAGAGGGCATAGGAGAGATGATGTTTAACATACAGGATCTGTCTGCAAGTCATTGCTTCTTGAGAGGGACAACACTGAACTAGCTCCGCCCACATGGTAGATCATAAAAGGCCTCCTAAGTATGATGAATGAGGAGAAATAATGAACAGACTCTTCTTTGGAGCATAGATTAACAAGAATGTGGCCCATGGTGAAATGTCTACCAGCGAGTGGTTCCCAAACTTTTTCAATTTTCAGCTCCCTAGCTGAATCCAGGTTTTCCCAAGGTGCACACCCCCCGACCCCATCAAATTCTAATTTGCAAAATAGCCAATACTTTTTTTTTAATTAAAGTGTTAAATAAAAATAAATAAAACATGTATTTAAGGTCACGTTGTAAGATGCCAGCAATGATTTGCTTGGTATTGATGCCTGCTTATAAAATCTACCTTTTTGTTGATTTAACTCTTTTAACTTTCTGGTAAAGTAGTCACAAGATTTACTAACCAAACTGGGATGACTGGTTTCTAAATGGCGTTTCAACTTACTTGGCAGCATGCACTCTGGTGCCAAAACTTTCATACACAGTACACACTGCGGCCTCTCTTCACCATTGACTTCTGTCAACTGTCAAACACACGCGATTAGGAAGCAGCCATCAAGTCCAAAGGTGAGTGTTACTTCGCGAGGTAGAGGGTTGATTATGTGCACTGATGTCTCTTTCCCTTTGCCGACAGAAATAAAGAAAAAAAATTAGAATGTACCTACATTATTTCTGGGTTCTCAAAATCGCTGAAACACCACCACATGCAACTCCCGTGATGTCACTTCCGGCCATCCCTGATGACATCACTTCTGGCACTGCCATAATGACGTCACTTCCGGCCATTCCCAATGACGTCATTTCCACCATGTCACTTCCTTCCACCACTTTGTCTTAATCGCATATAAAAACACCTTCAACTGAATGTACAGTGTCTTCTGTGATCTGTTTTGATTCTTTTGACCACATTTTTTCATCTTTGTCTGTTGGACAATATTTGGGGACATTCCCCAACTCTTTTCTGAGTTTTCTCATGATTTTTATATATCACACAACGTAAAACCAAACTCCAAGTAACTGTCATCATATTTTCAATATTTGTGCTTCTTCACACTCGTGTTGACACTGCCACTGGTTGACGGTGTGCACTCTTTATTTTCACTCTCACATCGTTTATTACTGTTTAGTAAAAATGATGCATTTTTAAAAATACATATGAGAAAAAAATACTTCAAAAACTTCACTTGACTTAATCACAACAATATACCGGTGATACAATCTTTGAAAACGTATTCAACTCTAAGACTACGTGAAACCGACAGCTATTTATATACAAACACAAAGTATTGAGAAAATTAATTCAGAAAGCATTTGATAAGGTGCCACATGAGAGGTTGGGCATCAAGTTAAAAGAAGTGGGAGTTCAGGGTGATGTTTTTAGATGGGTGCAGAATTGGCTTAGACACAGGAAGCAGAGGGTGATGGTGCGAGGAACCTCATCAGAACTGGCTGATGTTAAGAGTGGTATCCAGCAGGAGTCAGTGCTGGGGCCGCTGCTATTTTTAATATATATAAATGATTTAGATAGGAATACAAGTAACAAGCTGGTTAAGTTTGCAGATGATACCAAGATAGGTGGATTAGCAGATAATTTGGAATCCGTTATATCATTAGAGAAGGACTTGGACAGCATACAGGCTTGGGCAGATTTGTGGCAGATGAAATTTAATGTCAGTAAATGTAAAGTATTACACATAGGAAGTAAAAATATTGGGTTTGAATACACAATGGGCGGTTGGAAAATCGAGAGTACACCTTATGAGAAGGATTTAGGAGTCATAGTGGACTCTAAGCTATCAACTTCCCAACAGTGTTCAGAAGCCATTAAGAAGGCTAACAGAATGTCAGATTATATACAGTGGTGTGAAAAACTATTTGCCCCCTTCCTGATTTCTTATTCTTTTGCATGTTTGTCACACAAAATGTTTCTGATCATCAAACACATGTAACCATTAGTCAAATATAACACAAGTAAACACAAAATGCAGTTTTAAATGATGGTTTTTATTATTTAGGGAGAAAAAAAAAATCCAAACCTACATGGCCCTGTGTGAAAAAGTAATTGCCCCCTTGTTAAAAAATAACCTAACTGTGGTGTATCACACCTGAGTTCAATTTCCGTAGCCACCCCCAGGCCTGATTACTGCCACACCTGTTTCAATCAAGAAATCACTTAAATAGGAGCTGCCTGACACAGAGAAGTAGACCAAAAGCACCTCAAAAGCTAGACATCATGCCAAGATCCAAAGAAATTCAGGAACAAATGAGAACAGAAGTAATTGAGATCTATCAGTCTGGTAAAGGTTATAAAGCCATTTCTAAAGCTTTGGGACTCCAGCGAACCACAGTGAGAGCCATTATCCACAAATGGCAAAAACATGGAACAGTGGTGAACCTTCCCAGGAGTGGCCGGCCGACCAAAATTACCCCAAGAGCGCAGAGACGACTCATCCGAGAGGTCACAAAAGACCCCAGGACAACGTCTAAAGAACTGCAGGCCTCACTTGCCTCAATTAAGGTCAGTGTTCACGACTCCACCATAAGAAAGAGACTGGGCAAAAACGGCCTGCATGGCAGATTTCCAAGACGCAAACCACTGTTAAGCAAAAAGAACATTAGGGCTCGTCTCAATTTTGCTAAGAAACATCTCAATGATTGCCAAGACTTTTGGGAAAATACCTTGTGGACTGATGAGACAAAAGTTGAACTTTTTGGAAGGCAAATGTCCCGTTACATCTGGCGTAAAAGGAACACAGCATTTCAGAAAAAGAACATCATACCAACAGTAAAATATGGTGGCGGTAGTGTGATGGTCTGGGGTTGTTTTGCTGCTTCAGGACCTGGAAGGCTTGCTGTGATAGATGGAACCATGAATTCTACTGTCTACCAAAAAATCCTGAAGGAGAATGTCCGGCCATCTGTTCGTCAACTCAAGCTGAAGCGATCTTGGGTGCTGCAACAGGACAATGACCCAAAACACACCAGCAAATCCACCTCTGAATGGCTGAAGAAAAACAAAATGAAGACTTTGGAGTGGCCTAGTCAAAGTCCTGACCTGAATCCAATTGAGATGCTATGGCATGACCTTAAAAAGGCGGTTCATGCTAGAAAACCCTCAAATAAAGCTGAATTACAACAATTCTGCAAAGATGAGTGGGCCAAAATTCCTCCAGAGCGCTGTAAAAGACTCATTGCAAGTTATCGCAAACGCTTGATTGCAGTTATTGCTGCTAAGGGTGGCCCAACCAGTTATTAGGTTCAGGGGGCAATTACTTTTTCACACAGGGCCATGTAGGTTTGGATTTTTTTTTTCTCCCTAAATAATAAAAACCATCATTTAAAAACTGCATTTTGTGTTTACTTGTGTTATATTTGACTAATGGTTACATGTGTTTGATGATCAGAAACATTTTGTGTGACAAACATGCAAAAGAATAAGAAATCAGGAAGGGGGCAAATAGTTTTTCACACCACTGTAGCACAATGTGTGGAGTACAAGTCACAGGAGGTTATGCTCAACCTTTATAATGCACTGGTTAGGCCTCATCTTGAGTACTGTGTGCAGTTTTGGTCTCCAGGCTACAAAAAGGACATAGCAGCACTAGAAAAGGTCCAGAGAAGAGCGACTAGGCTGATTCCAGGACTACAGGGGTTGAATTATGAGGAAAGATTAAAAGAGCTGAGCCTTTACAGTTTAAGCAAAAGAAGATTAAGAGGTGACATGATTGAAGTGTTTAAAATTATGAAGGGAATTAGTACAGTGGATCGAGACTTGTATTTTAAAATGAGTTCATCAAGAACACGGGGACACAGTTGGAAACTTGTTAAGGGTAAATTTCGCACAAACATTAGGAAGTTTTTCTTTACACAAAGAACGATAGACACTTGGAATAAGCTACCAAGTAGTGTGGTAGACAGTAAGACGTTAGGGACTTTCAAAACTCGACTTGATGTTTTCTTGGAGGAAACAAGTGGATAGGACTGGCGAGCTTTGTTGGGCTGAATGGCCTGTTCTCGTCTAGAATGTTCTAATGATCTAATTATTGTAGAGTGCCATCTATTAACCATTTGTAGAAGCTTCTGCAAACAGCCGTTACGAAGTGAGTTACTGTTTTGCACCAGGTCTGCCAGATGTCGTATCCTATCACATTGAATTGAAAATGCAAGTAAAATCATGAAAATTTTGTAATATTTCGCACACACTTTGGGAACCACTGGCTTATGAAACTCCTTTTTCAGTTAAGTCTTAAAATAGCCTTCTGAATTGACCATAATAACATAAGAAAATTGACCAATGAGGGGAGACCATTCAGTCCATCAAGATCGTTTGTTAAGCTAATAGCTAATCTGACCCAATATCTCATCCAGATACGTCTTAAACATTGTCAAGGTGTCTGCTTTAACTACATGTTGTGGCAGTTTGTTCCAGATTTCCACAACTCTTTGAGTAAAGAAGTGCTTCACAACCGTGATTGGCCATTTAGTCAAAAGAATTCTGCGAATCTACTTTATAGACAGCTTTGGGCATTTTGAAGACCTGGATTATCACCACTTCATCATGTCTCTGCAAAGCCCTTGTTCACATTATAGTTTGCCACATCCAAATTAGGGAGCATGTTGTACATCCAATTTGAAATGGAATTCTGAATGGGGCCTGCTTGTGCATTACATGTTTTCTTATTAAGTGATTATTTTTTTGCAAAGTTAGAACATCCTATTACCATATAAACTATTAGTTAAGCCCACTTTTAAGTACTACCTTATATGGTTAATTATATGTTACTGATGGATGAAGATCACCAAATTCTTTAGCTTTAATTTATTTTCATGACTGTTGGAACCAGGGAATAAAGAAAGAATCTACAAGCACTCAGATATCCATGCTTTGGCTAATAAAATGTTCATAAACTCTATATGCAGGAGATTTTTTGAAGTGTTAATTACTTTTGCATATGGGTCACACTTTCTATAGTTTAGTTACAATGGAGTACAAAAAATGAAATCAGAACAGCCCATAAATCATCCCTCTTTCTCTTAAAAGTTTCCATATGTTTAGGAACGGTTAAACCATAGGTGGAAAATGTCACCACACAGTGGTTGTTTTAGCTTCGACTGGACTGCAGCTAGTGGTTGCTTTATGGGTTTACAGTAAAGACTTTGGTGACTAAGCGAATAAAGCCTTGATATAAGTCAGTCTTTAAAAGATTTAGCATTTATCTCATTGTATTATCATACTCAGGAGATTGTTACATTCGGGTTACACATCTTCTTCTTTCAGCTGCTCCCATTAGGGGTTGCCACAGCGGATCATCTTTTTCCATATTTTTGCTCTGTTAACATTCGGGTTACATATACAACCCTCTAAACATTTATTATTCAGAATTTGTTGTCTACAATGTGACCACTGATGTTCTTCGATGGGGAATATTTCTCAAGATACACATTTCTAGAAAAGAGGCCACCACTCCCACAAAGAACAAGGATTCTTAAATCGCACACCTACTTCTGCCCACAGGTTCAGTCACGAAAGCCTCCCAAGAAAAACAATGGTAACATGACATGGCAGTAGCAACTGTTGTTTACCAATATAAATGGCAAATATATCAAGATATACTTAACACTAGGCAGGGATAAACATAAGAACACAACACAAGATAGTATATGACATCAGATACCCACTGACTTAAAAGAGGTGAGTTAGGATTCTTCCTGTTGAGCAAGACAAGTTTACGTGCCAATAGCGTAGTAAAGGCAATTACAATTTGTTTGTCCTTCTCCACTTTAAGCCCATCTGGAAGTACACCAAACACAGCTGTTAATGGGTTAGGAGGGATTGTGACACCAAGGCTATCTGAGAGGCATTTAAAAATTTTGGTCCAGAACGATGTTAATTTGGTGCAGGCCCAAAACATATGACCCAGTGAGGCTGGAGCTCGATTCCAATGTTCACAGGTTGGATCTTGCCCTGGAAACATCTTGAAGAATTTCAAACGAGAGAGATGGGCTCAATAAAAGATTTTTGAATGTTTTGCACATACTCCTTTTCTGAAATGTTGAGTAAGAGATCCTTTTCCCACTTCACTCAGATCTTTAAAAAGTAGGGACTTTAAAATGTCTGAGTCCCCAAGACTGATCAATATTTCTTTTGGAATAGAAATAGGTGGGAGGTGAGGAAAGCTAGGCAAATTTCATTTAGCAAAGTTTCTGATTTGGAGATAGTGGAAAAATTGTGTTGATGGGAGATTAAATTTGAAGTGTAATTGTTCATAGAAAGCAAAGACATTATATACAAATCTCTAAATGATTTAATCCTGTACCTTTTCCAAACATTAAAAACTGTGTAAGTTTGAGATGGTGGAAAAAGGTGGTTATCGTAGCGAGTACCACAGATAAAATATTTTCTAACTTAAAGTTTGATTTGAGTAGATAAAAAATATAATGCTTTGATAATACAGGCTTTGTAAAACACTAAAGCATTCAATAACAGTAACTCTCCTTTAAATACAGTGCTTTCAGAAAGTATTCAGACTCCTTCAATTTTTTCACATTTTGTTATGTAGCAGCCTTGTGCTAAAATCATTTTAATACATTTTTTTCCCTCATCAAATAATACTCAATACCTCAGAATGACAAAGCAGAAACATGGTTTTAGAAATGTTTGTACTGTAAATTTATTAACAATAATAAAGTGAAATATTACATTGACACAAGTATTCCGACCTTTTGCTATGACATGTGAAATGTGGCTCAGGTGCATCCCATTCTACACACCTTTGGTCAATTTGGTTGATTGGACATGATTAGGAATAGCACACACTTGTCTAGAGAAGGTTCCATATGTGACAACAACAACAGCATTTATTTCTATAGCACATTTACATACAAACAATTAAGCTGAAAGTGCTATATAAAACATCAAGGTGTAAGTTACAAGAAAAGAAAAACAATTAACATTAGGCAATAATGATAAAGAATCAGCAACAAGGTCAGATGGCCGGGAGGACAGAAAAAAAGAAAAAAACTCCAGTTAGGCTGGAGAAAAAACAAAATCTGCAGGGGTTCCAAGGCCAAAAAACCACGAAGCCCCCACTGTGCATTTTAACTAAATACATGTTACTAATTCATTCCTCTTTGTTTTCAGGCTTCATATGAAGATTCAAAGAAGTGGGTCTCATGGGCAACTGGGGCATCCGCCTTCATTCCATCATCACAGATGGCTGCATGGTGCCTTGGTCAATTGGTGGTGGTGGTGCAGTTTGCCACCACAGAAGAACCGGAAAAGACAGCAGAGAAAAGCAGAGATAAGTAAAGATTGCGGAACCCTGAAGAATATAATATTTCTATGCCCATATAGTATGTTAGGATTACAACTTAAATGTAGCTACTAAATTAAAATGTAGCTACGATAATGGCTATCTGAGCAAGAACCAAGATATGAGGTCAAAGAAAGTGCCTTCAGCGCTTAAAGAGAGGATTTTGAGAAATGTCACAGATCTGAGGAAGGATACAAAAACAAATTCTGCCGCATTGAAGGTTTCCAAGAGCAGAGTGGCCTCCTTAATGTTTAAATGGAAGATGTTTGGAACAAATGCAATTCTTCCTAGTGCTGGCTACCCAGTGAAACTGAGCAATCAGGGGAGATTGGCCATGGTAAGAGAAGTGATCAGCAACCTGATGGTCACTGAACTCCAGATAACCAGTATGAGAGATGAGAAAAACTTCCAGTAGGACCACATTGCTACACTCTACTAGTCTGGGTGTTATGGCCAGAAGACACATGAATACACTTATGTAGTATCAAAAAGGCACCTAAAGGACTCTCATCTGTTAGAAGCAAGATTCTCTGGTCTGTTGAAACCAAGATTAACTTGTTTGGCCTCAGTTCTAAGTTTCATGTCTTGAAGAAACCGACATCTCTCATCATCTGTATAATGTCATTTCAGCATGTTTTCAGCAGCAGGGATGGGTAGACTTGCCAGGGTCAATGGAAATCTGAATGGAGAAAAGTACAAAGATATATGGAGAGAAGAATGGCAGAAAACCCACAAATTCAGGTGTGTGAAGCTATTCATGTCAGACTCGAGAAGACTCCACACCATAATCGCTGTCATTGAAGTACTGAGTAAAAGGTCTGAATACTAATGTGAATATGACATTTCAGTTTTATATCTATCTATATATATATATAGATAGATATAAAATCCAACGCCTGTCTTTATGTCTGTCCGCTTTTCACAAGAGAACTACTAAACAGATTTAGATTTTTTTTTCTATAACTTGCTTGAACATTCTGGTTGATTTTGCTACTTCTCTCATTGTACTAAGTATCAGAGTTTGCTTGCGGTATCAATTTATTTGTGTGAATCCGAGAGAGACACTACGGGCCCTCCTCACTCACGCACAAGCTTCCGTTTGAGTTGCTCTACCTCTCGCCATGTGTTGGAGTGTACCTTGCCTCCGCTTAGCTAGCAATACCTATTTGTTCAACAGACATTATCATGTACAGATTGTTAAGGAGTAACATCTGACGTTTTTGAGAGAGAGATCGGAGCTACGTGTGTTTTAGAGGGTAGCTGCTGATTGGCAGAGCTATCACGGCCACGTGCTTTTCTCTCCACGTAGGGGAGCGTGAACACGATCAGATACGGTGCCAATGTCTGACGTTGGACCGTACTTACATTCTAGTTGGCCAGAATTACATTTTTTTTATTGATTCTTAAAGATTGTCCTGCTTCACTACTATGTTGGTGGAGCTGTCGAAAACAGCTAGATTCTAATAAATTTGCAAAAAATATTAAAATCTTGCTTTTGCTTAGTCATTCTAGGGTATTCAGTGTTGCTTGATGAATGAAAAAATGAATTTAAAATATTTTAGCATAAGGCTGAATCCTAACAAAATGTGAACAAGTGAAGGGATCTGAATAATTTCTAAAGGCACTTCAGTCTTTCCTTTGAGTGTAAATTGTTCTTTTCAGATTAAGCTGACCATTTGAATAATATGTTCCCTGCATATTATTCATATTATTATGGGGCAGGATATTACAGCAGATGCGCCCTGTACTGCAAACCATATTTCCAAATAATATCCTGTTCACTTATAGCAGTAGTTTTATGGAATAATCAGCAGCCTGATTGGCTTTTCATGTTTTGCTTTTATGTACGAGGTAGGAAGACACAGTCATTATGTTTCAGTTTTACAACAGACTAACAGTGAAAGGGTAAAAATTGACAGATATGATCATCATAACCTTTCTTTATTTCTGAATGGCCATTGTTACAAAAATTGTAGGATTGCTGATGGTCTACTGGATATCATGCTACCTCACAGATAGGGTGTCTTGGTTTCAAATCTGAGGACCAGTAACTGTGTGTGTGTGTGGAGTCTGCAGGTTAGGTAGGTTAACTGGTCCTGTTTTGATGTGTGCCTGAAGGGGTACAGTGATTTACTGGCACGTTGTTTCAAGGCTAAATGAAGCCTTGTGCTTGATGCTGCCAGGTTTGGCTCCACTGTGACCTTAAAATTCAGTTTGAGAGTGTTATGATGTGTTTTTATCGTATTTTATTTAGAAAACAAAATACATACAGTGTTCACATACAGTGCAGATAAAGACAAACCCTCACAAGCAGTACAGTGCTATGGACATTGGGTAAGGAAGACTGATTAGTCCAGATGGAAATTCAGGGCATATTTTAAAAACCTGTTGTAAGTCTGCAACAAAATCACAGAAAAAACATGCGGTCCCCACATTCTTTAAAAGGGCAACAACTATCTCTGTGCTGCAGAAACAAAAGTAGACTAACAGAATGACTACTGAATAGTGGAACTCACTCAAAAATTGACAAAGTCCGTGCAGGGACACATCAAACAGAACATTTCAAATAGTCATGATCACTTCCAGTTTGCTTATCCACAAGCAATGCCACATTTCTTGCATTCTATATCATCCAGGCACCTCTGGATAATAGTGTAATGGTGCAGGCAAGTTACATTAGCCAGTGATAAGTCACTCAAGTATGAGCTGAGATTACATCACCAGTGGCAGGGGCACCTATATAAATGCTTTTCCAACTGGTGCAGCCAAAGGCAAACAGTCCTTTTAAGGATAGGAAGCCAACTCAAATAACCATGTAAAGGCGACGAGGCTACATTGGTGTCAAAAGTGGGATGAGAAGACTTACAGTCCAACTCAGCAGAGCTTTGAGCAACTCGGAGACCTAAAACACACCGGTTTGGCTCTTTAGAGGAGTTTCTGGTGAGTCTCGAGGTTCAAACCCGTAATCTGAAATGCCAAATACAGCAGCAGTACAGGGGGAAAGACAGCTGCGAAACTGCCAACACTGTGTGGACACCAGCCAAGCTTTGGTCTCTGGGGAAAGTGTGGCAGATTGAGTTGTGTGAGGAGCAGGGGTTGGTGTTAAAAATGCTTAGGGAAAGGGCAAGTCAGATCATAGAGGTGTTGTGAAGCAGTGGTGGTGGGAGGGTCTCAAAGCTGAGATCCAGACTTGGAATGCGGTTTGCAGCTCCAGTTCAGTGAAAGAAAACAGCCAAGAGACAGATACATCTGCATCTCCACATAAGAAGGTTTATCTGCTTGCTTACAACTGACCAGCATTGAACATCTCTGCTGCACCACATGACAGAGCAGCACTCAACATCCGAGCTGTGCCACTTGACAACACAGCATGCCCTCATCACCAGATGCATGGCTGAGGTGAGAGAATGGCATACATCTGCATCTCCACATAAGAATGTTGCCATGCTGCCATTTCAACGAGTTGCACTGAGTAGGAACTGGTCGCTGTGGACAGCGACTTCAGTGGGAGGGCTATGTAATGGCACTGATAAGTTAGATCAGCCAGGGATGAGTCACCCCACTATGAGCTTTCATTACATCACCGGTGGCAGAGTCACCTATATTAATGGCAAGCCAGCAAAGTCTCATGCTTTTCCAACTAGTGTGGCAGTCCTTTAAAGAGGAGCAAACCAACGCAAAGAGCCCTATAAAGAGCAGGGAGATCCATCCATTGCAGCATGCAGCGCCAATTCTACAATACAAGCAGCTATATCAGAGTCCTGTTCGTAGACTACATCTCACCATTTAACACTTTCATACCCTCAAAACTGACCACCAAACAGTGCCAGTGTTTGGAATAAGATTTTGGACATCCTAACTAAAAATACCCCAGCATGTGCAGATTGGCAGCTTCACAACCTCCATGTTGACCCTCAACACAGCTACTCCACAGAATAGTGTGGGGGCCTGCTTTCTCAAGTACTTATTCACCAATGACTGTGGGGCCAGACACGGCTCCAGCTCTACAATTAAATTTGCTGATGACACCACCATCATATGCCTGATAACCAACAATGATGACACGGCTTACAGAGAAGAGATCTACCTACTGATTCAATGGTGCCAGAACAACGGTCTCAAAGCAAGAAACTGTCCACTGACTTCAGTCTCCAAGAAATGGGATACTGTGTGAACAGATTAAAGTGACAATCACAGATGAACTGAAGTGGGCAACAAGATGTTTTGGGTTTTGTCAGGAAGATTCATCATTGCTTCTACTTTCTCAGACACATGAAAAAGATTTCTTTATCTGTTTTCACAGACTTCTACAGGTACACATTGGAGTTAATTCTCCATATCAATGTAAATAGAATTAAAGACATGCAGAGGATGGTAGAGGTGGCACATAATATTATCGCCACCCAGCTGCCTTCTATTCAGTATACACAATACTCGGTGCCTTAGAAAAGCCAACATTATTATTAAAGAGCTTCTGCACAGCCACTTTTCTCACTCCATTCTTTTGGAAAACAGTAAAGAGCCATTAGCACTTGCACCAGTAGATTCAAAAGCTATTGAACGCTGACTTCCAGTGAGGGCTTATTGTTTAATAGTTATGAAGGGACGTGGCTTTGTATATGAGGGAAGTGATCTCATTGGTCTTCCAGCATTTCCACTTTCTCCACACTCTCTTCCATCCCCATATTAGTCCAGCACAAATCCATAAAACAATTTCCATGCTCGTGTGTGACAATATATACAGTATATATTATGCAAGAATAATGAATGTACATTGACAGCATGGCAGAAGGATTTTGTAGACCTGAACCACTGGTGTTTGATGACAATATCGAGGAGAACTGGTGTGTGTTTGAACGAGGAGTATATGATATTTTCATAGTAGCTAAACATTCAGACAAAGACTCACACCCATGAGCATTTATACCTTTCAGTATGACAAGCTCGGAGGCTTATTGAGTGAGAACGTTTTTTTGTATACGTACCCTCTGTTTGAGAGGGAGAGGGAGAATACTGTTGTGTTATTGCTCAAGCTGAAACACGAGAAGATCTGAAATTCTTAAAGTGTAAATTCTATGCACTCTGTAACCCTCAGACAAACATAGCAATGGAGAGGCATACACTCAATACAAGAAAGCAAAAGCCTGGTGAAACTTTTAAAACATGTAGGTTTGGGGGCCTACAAGACAATTTAATTAAGGACCGCCTTGTATGTGGCCTTAATAATGATGCAATGAGAAAAAATCCACTGTTGTAGTGAATTCACTTTGAGCAAAGTTATTGAAATTTACCAGATACATGAAATCACAGAAACTCAGATGTATCTTCCTGATGCCTTGTGACACACAACCAGAAGGACGACAAAATATAGTCACTCTTCTACAACATGCAAGTAAGAATTGTATTCTATCATGTACATTATGTACTACATATATATGGCAATACACTTAAACTTCCAAAACAGAAATGCACACACACAATAAAGAAACTAAAAAGAAAACACACACAATCGTCTTCCTTTACCTGCTTGGCATGCTGAAGCTCAATGCTCATCATATGACAGGCCATAATCTACTAAAAATTTATACTTACAAATATAGAGATTATATCAGTTCCAGAAAGGATAAGCTTACAGTGAGGGTTGTGAACCCTGTTACAATACTGACTGTTCACAGACATTGTTACTTTCCAGTTATTTAATTTGCTCTGCATACATTTTCTGGTGGCACTCATACTCATTCATTTTCACTCCTTCATTCTTATGAGGATTGTGGCAGTAACATGCTAAACCAGGCTGACTAGGCTTCCCTATCCTCAGCAACTTTTCCAGCTTCCCTTTGGGAATTATTAGATGCTTCAAGGCCTGTCATAAGATATAATCCATCTCCTGAGCTTAGGCTCTGCCCTGAGTTTTGTTCCTTTGAGCTGTACCTTGTACTCCTTCCGTCATGGGAGATGATTAGTGGGTATCATAACTGCAAGCCCAAATCAGTTCAACTGTTAATCCAGAGAAACAGCAGGCCTATCCCAAGGTTCTCTCATATTGCTGATCTTCTCATCTTATCACAGAAAATGAGCACAGCAAACCCTATGCTAGAAGTACATTTGAGCAGCTAGTACTCATAAATGTACTTTTGTGGTCGTAACCATATGTAAAGGTACAGATCTAAAGTGAAAAGTAAACTGAAAGCTTTGTATTGTGGAGGATGGCCGGGACGCCTCCATACTGGAAGGACCGGGTGAGCTATCATGGTCAGAACATTACCTCCCCCGTAACGCTACATGGCAGCTCCCCTGGCTTGCAAAGGTGCCTCTGACTCCCGCAGGGCTTCATGGGAGTGTGAGCTTGGTGCTGCACTGTTGGGATCCGTGGGTGCGCCAGGGAGTGCTGCAGCTGAGATAGGAGGTTCTGAGCCTTGGAGAACAGCTCTTCCACCACACCCAGAAGTTCTGCCAGAAGTAGGTCAGCGAGCACCTGGAGCACTTGTGGGTAACCTGTATAAGGGGCCAGCAAGCAATATTCCAGGAGCCAGAGTTGGGAGGAGGATAATGATGATGAATAGGATGATGATGATGGAGAAGAAGAAGAAGAAGTAGCTTGCTGAGGAGGAGTGGGGGAGCAAAGAAAAGGACTGAGAGATAAAGAGAAAATAAGAAAGCAAAGATAAAGAGTGAAGAAGGTGTGTGTTTGGGCTATTGGGGATACTGTAAATGAACTACACGTGTGCTTTTTGGACTTGTGCCTATAGCATCTGTTTGTGTCAGGTTGCCACAAGACTTAATAATGCAGGTCCCTGCCTTCCAATATGGCCAAGTATCCTACCAACCATGACATTTGTGCCAAGTATCCTGCCGACTACGCCACTTGTGGAAGATAGATGACACTATAACGTGCTAACTCGACACAAACAGACGCTAGAGGCACAAGTCCAAAAAGCACACTGAATTTTATTTACAGTGTCCCCTTTAATATTTACAGAAGTAAACAAGGATGACTGGGTTGGCGTCCCAAATTTCTTTGTTTGGGTCTTGCAGTTCCTCACTCATCCACAGCAGCCACTCATGCACCACCTGCTGAACTGAAAGCTTTCCACCCACCGGCACTTTGAATGTTCCAAAGACATGGTAATCACTGGGGATAAGGTCTGGTGAGTATGACAGATGTGAAAGATATTTGAAATGCGGATCCTCGATGGTTGCAACCACTTCACGGGCAGTATGTGTCGAGCATTGGAAATGCAGATCCTTGATGGTTGCAACCATTTCACAGGCAGTATGTGTCGAGCATTTGAAATGCAGATCCTCGATGGTTGCAATCACTTCACAGGCAGTATGTGTCGAGCACTGTCATGTTATAACAAGACATGTCAAACTCTGCAGTCTGAAATTCATTGTGTGTTGAAGATGGTTTTTGAGGAGGTCTGTATCCGTGGCTCTTTGGTGCATGTTTCCAGTGGGGTTGCCATGCCATCTTTATACTGCTACTATGAAGTCATGCACCTTGCTTCTGCCTACTGGACAATCCACATTTCATTGTTAACTTAAATGACAGTGGTACGTGTTTAGAATATTTAGGTTTTCATTTGGCTTACCCTCATATTTCGTATGAAAGACTGGCTGCTCTTAATAGCACTTTTCATGCCAGCTGTAACATAAGCCAGAAATGCCCTTTCCATCAGACTAGTTGGTTACCCTAACCAGTCACAAAGAAAAAGGTTAAGAACTGCTGTTATACAGTAGTTTATTATGTTGTTGATTTAGTACATTGTCAAATACAAATTAAACTTAGAATATATTATTGACTCAAACCTTTTATTCTCAATTGACTGCTGCCATTCAAGAATGCAAAGCCTTCCATTGCCACTCATGACAGTGTATAAAATATTGCTTGTACCCTGGTAGATGGAATTACAAATCCTAAAAATACTTAGCTGAAGAAAGATTTTCTATGCTTTTTTTCCTTTTAGAATGCCTTTGGATCTGCTATTTGCAATGCTTCAGAAGTAGTGCTTGTTTAGAGATCTGAAGCCTGGGATCAAAATAATCTTCCACCGATAACACAAGGAAGAAGTATGCGAGCTGCCTAAATGACATGCAGTTTTAATGATAATGAACACTCCTTGGTGCACACTACCGCGGGAGCATGGAATATTCATTACACCTACTCAGATGAAACTCGGCATCAAAAAGTCTGCTCTTTGATTAGAAAGGAAACCTAAAGGCAGACTCTGTTTTAAACAGAGGTAATTTTTCACCGCATGAAATAAATATGACAAGTTCAAAGTGATGTCAGGAAGAAGTCGAACTCCTGGAGGGTGCATTTATGGTACGAGCAAAAGTGTTTTACCACGTGCAGTAAAGCTTCTGGGAAAGACTTTGTTATAGTTACAGCAAAAATCAAAAGCAATATAAAAATGTTATGTCTCATCTGTATAACATATATTAAAATAGTGACTATTCTGGGTAAAAATCTAAAGTTTCTATTTTTTTTTATGCAACATTTCGTTGAACAACTCATTTATGCAGTCATTTCAAAAGCAAATTCCAGCTGAGGGAGCGGGGGCAGATCAAACTACAAACCATTCAGGTAGATATTTTAATATTTTATTTGAATTATAGAGGTCCTTGTGCCAATCACAGCACTACAAGATATTCTGCATCATGCAAAACAGCTAGCTGGTATAACACACCAAAAGTCAGACCAGAGCTCTCTGTACAGTGACAAAGTGAAGGCACTCATTGTTCCATCTGCTTGGAATGCAAACCGAAGTAGTAAACTACAGGTTAATATTAAATTACAAATAAGTGATATTTATATCATATATGGAAAATGAATGTCAAATGGCTGCTATTAATTAATGCTTGTTAATTAAGGATACAAATTATAAAAAATGTATCTTCAGTTTGTGGCATGATGTAGTCCATGCAGTTTTACTTCTCAATTTCTTGTATTCTCAAGCTGTTCTTTCCAGTAAAGTTTCTTTGATTTGTATTGTGCTAAAGGAATTTTGTTCTTCCACCAAAGACTAATGTCTTGTATGCTAATGTCATGTTCACACTTTATAGAGTCTCGATTGTGTGTTGTTGTAAAACATCCTGAAATATCACAGGATGGGTCACGATATGCGTAATATGTAGTATAGTTACGTTTTCAAATAGTTATTTCATGGCAAATGCCAAAAACAGATTTCCTTGGATTTTAAAGCACACACACATATATATATATATATATATATATATATATTGTGGCGGGTGGCCGGATCCCATACCTGGCCGAGACGCCCCTTTAACACTGGACCCAGGGGAACACCCATGGGCTTCACTCTACGTTCCCCGGAACACTTGGTAGCAGCCCCCCAGGGTTGCATCGGGGCCACAATGGCGGAACACTGGAGCTCATCCCTGTTGGGCTCCATGGCCACCGCTCGGGGGAGCTGAATGGCTTAATGCCAATATTTTGCCTTTCTGTTACTATATTATATATATATATACCATATATACTCACGTATAAGTTGAGTCTTGAAACCCACAAAATCGCTCATAAAATCAGACCCCGACTTATACAGCCGTTCAAAAATGCGACACTTAATTTTTTTTTTTACATCTTCTTGCCTTCTTCCAATCTCGCACAAGTTTCTCAGACACATCAAATTTTGTTGCAGCAGCGCAGTTACCAATTTCTTTCGCTACTTCAACAACATTTAATTTAAAACCAGCTTCATATTTTCTTCTGATCGAACGCTCCATCGTAGATAAGGGATACTCTTACGATAAAGGTGTATGAGGGTGTGAGACACAAAAAACACGAAACAGTGCAAACGTTGCTTCGGAATAGTTTGGGTATTACACGTGGTTACTTAGGCACAATAGAGAGAAAGAGAAAGAGAGAGAGAGGTTAGAAGCATGCGCCGATGCACATGCATTGCCGGACCCACATAGAAAAAAAAGGCAGTGTGCTCGCTGGTTACTCTCTCTGGTGGGCGTTAGTATATCATAATCTTTTGGACCAATAGCGTGATTTTTCCGCATTCGACTTATATGACTGACATTATAAAATACCAGAAATCTATACTAATAAAAGGCAAAGCCCTCACTCACTCACTGACTGACTGACTGACTGACTGACTGACTGACTGACTCATCACTAATTCTCCAACTTCCCGTGTAGGTAGAAGGCTGAAATTTGGCAGGCT
>JANRMT010062835.1:24206537-24230833 GCA_026402145.1 Polypterus bichir lapradei | reverse complement strand
TCCGCGGCTAACGCCGTCTTCCGAAGCAACTTCGTCACACTGCCACCAAATATTAACAGAAAAATCCACAAGTTAATACACACGCTGTCTCTAGACTTTCTCCACACTGAATCCTCCAGGCACTACTTACAAAAGGTTACATTGACAATCGTGTTACGTTATTTTTAAAATGTTTAATTTTCTTAGCACAAGCACAGCTGAGAAGCTTCGATGCATGTGCTCCATAACGCGTTAAAAAATAATGCATTTAATCACACTTTGCATTACAATCAAAGGGGAAGTTTTGTCAATGCATGATTTCCTGGTACACCGATTACATTGATCAGCGCATCCCAATTCATTTTAGCCTCGCACCACCTTGGTTTGAGAAGAAGTATGAAAAAATATGAGGTTAACACACAAAAACAGATCACCAATTCAAGCTTTATGAATAATCGATTCGCCATCAATAATTGTTTTGGTAAAGCCATACTCAGTGTAATCCTCCTTCCATTTTATAATTTTTCCGCCACTAGCCATGATTAAATGAATGGTAAAAAAGTAAGAGCGAAGCGAGGGTGACTTATTTAGGCAGGCATATATATGACAGCAACACTCATGACAATCATGTTACGTTATTATTAAAATGTTTCCTTTTCTTTTTCATTACTTCTTTAACCCATTACTTCTCCACTGCGAGGCGGGGGTATTTTGTATATGAATGACCTCCAAGGAGCGCGGAGACTTTTGATCATGTGAACGTGTCTGCAAAAACTGGCGTCTCCTGCCCAGCAAAAGTCGAGCAGCCGGCGCACGCGCATAGCTGTGCCGGCTTTTGAGACGCTGACTGAGCACTTTTAATTTTTTTCATCCTCCCCCTGAGCTATAGCCCAGACAAGTGCAAACACGGGACCCCTTTTCTACACCGCGGCAAAATAATATTAAGGCGCTTCGCACTTTATTTTGCACGTATACGATTATGAGGTCGTCAGCTCGGATTATGAAGACACGCACAGGAGTGAAGGACTGACAGTACCATCACAGCCGATTAATAGCTGGGACGTCTCACCAGTCTGCACAAGACCCACCGCGACAGTCCCCAAAAGGCGCTCATATCGTCACCGAACACATCTCTCTATACTATATAAAAGAAAAAGGCAACTTTCCTTTCTTTACACCTTTTTTCCTTTTATCCCAAACCAAAGCCTTTCTCTCTTAACACTGCAGAGGACACAAAACTAATTTTCTTTAATTGCTGGTAAGGCACATTACCAGAGGCAGAAATTTGGACTTTCACATAGAAAATGTAATTTCTATACCACAGCCGTCGTGTAGCGCCTTTCAAAAGGGATCTACTACCGAGAGATGATCCATATACATTTTAGCTGCTGTTAGTACTACTTACCTCTTCTGTTATACCGTCTTTAAAATGTAGTTTACCCGCAACCACTCCAGTAGTGCTCAATGTACCTTCACTTCTTAAAACGTTAATGTTTTACTGTTTAATAACTTATAGACTACATTTTATTATTTTTCCCTTGCACTCAGTGATCAAAGCTATACACACACATATAGACACATACATATATATATATATATACACATATATTTATATATACCTGTGTGTATGTTTGTATGTATGTGTATACACACACACACACACACACACACACACACACATACATACATACATACACACACACAAATTATATATATGTGTGTGTCTGTGTATGTATGTATGTATATGTGTGTGTATATATGATGTAGATAGGTATGCATATATATATGTGTATATGTAGATATGTATATAGATATGTATTTTGCTATATATATATATATATATATATACAACAATTACATTAACAATCATGTTACGTTATTTTTAAAATTTTTCCTTTTCTTTTTCATACCTTTTTTAACACACTACTTGTCCGCTGCGAAGCGCGGGTATTCTGCTAGTTAAATGATAAAATCAAGTCCTGACTTATCCGTGGGAGAACTTATCTGCAAGTATATATAGTATATAGATAAATGACAATAAAGGACAATACAGTTTAGTGATAGAGGGTTCATTGCATTATATTATTGTCTACCACTTAACTCTACAAACATTCAATAAACAAGACACAGAGAGCAACCTTATCAAGTTACCGGTCCTCTGTATCACGTATAATGTATATAAATTCCAGTCCTCTGTAGATACAAGATGAAAAGCGTTAAAAATAGATCACATGGTTCTTAAAAGTACCTTTCCCAAGAAGATCACGTTGTCTTCAGAAGCACATTTCCAATTTCATCCTAAAGGGCCACTTTGGTATATAATCCTATGTTTAAAAGTTTAACTGTAATCCTTCACCATCTGGCTTTTCTTTCATCCTTCTCACTGACTTTCACCTGTTGTCCTACAACTGTAGTAGTTGGTTTTTCCTCTTAGTGGTTAATTCCCATACTTCTTTTAAATGTGGCCAATAAGGAATGACTTCCTGTTGTGGACGCTAGAGGCACTGTTGCCCCGTTGAACCCACCAGACAGACGTCCAGGACACACGTTTAAAAGCACCAAGAATAATATTTAATTATTCTTTTGAATAAAGTGCACAAAGCACTGCACACTCCACAATTCTCAATAATAAATCAATACAATAATCAATAATAAACAATAACCAATCCTCCATTCCCAGCAGCTCTGTCACACTTCCTCCCAACTTGGCTCCAAACTGCTGGGTTTCCCATAGTCCTTTTAAAGTCCATGACCCGGAAGTATTCCTTCTCCGGGTCAAACTCCTTCTTCAAGTATTCCGGAAGTACTGCAGGTTTCCGTCCTTGTGACTCTGAAGTACTTCCGGGTTAGTGTCACCGTACCCAACAGGGCTGAAGAAACGGACTCCATGTCCCATGCTGCCCTGCGGGAATCCGGGGAACCATTTCCATCCAGGGGAGCTGCCATCTAGTGTCCCAGGGGATGTAGTACCCTGAAAAGGCTCTTTCTTTCAGTTGAGGGACGTCCCGGCCAGACTGAAACGCCTGGCCGTCCATCAAACTGTCTATACAGGAACCTTTTTCATTCTTCCATGTTGAGGGGCAAAACCATTTAAAGAGACAATCCCAACATACAGTACATTAATATTACACAGAATGTTATGAATAACACATTCACGCATTATACAAATGTACAGCTGCAATGTTGTAAATAATTAAAAATCAAAGTGGAAGGTTGGGTTACCTATGTGGTAACCCTGTGTAATGCTGCTGTTTTGAAGAACAAAAAGAAAAGAGTAAGAAGCAGCTTCTGCTGTGAATAAACAAATGATGCTTTTGCTCACTTCTGACTCAGAACTTTATCTTCACCAGTTGCAGGTCCTTCATGAGCGGCCCTTTCCAGGTTTTGTCAGAGTTTTTATAGCAGACTTCTAGGTTCCAATAGGTTGCCTATAGACATAAAATCAAAATATAGACTTCAAAATCAAAGCTCAAAAACTGACTATGACATCTTCCAAAAACACTGAAAATACCTTGCAATGGAGGGGATCACCATCATTCCACAAGAAAATCAAAGTAACAGAAGAAAAGTTGAGAGCCAAATATCAAAATCAAAGGAAATACAATACTCACAAAATTCCTCCAAAATCCACCAAAGCACATTCAAGATGGATTGGCCTAGAGTTCGGCTCCAAGCCTGCCATTATAGTGCTGGGGGTTGTTTCCTTAATGGTGATAAACAGGTGGCCCCGCCTCTTTGGGATCCACCAATGAAATACAAGGAACTTAAGAGAACTGCAAAACATATATTTATACTACACAATAACTAAATAGAATCAAATTAACAGATAATGCATAATTAAAACCTGGCAGAATCTAATCAATAACATTTTAGAATAAGCATTTAAATTGAGGAAGTGGATTCTTTTCCCTTATTTATTTTAATTATTTTTTTAAATTTATCGATTTATTTATTTTTCCTACTATTAAAGTTTTACTTTGTTGGCCTAGCTCTCTTTCTCATGAGTGGGGGTTGATTTGATTTGAAATTAGTTTTGTAAAATGTGACTTGCTCGTAGGGAATGTTATTTGCTTTTAATAAATTCAATAAAATGTTCTTTTTTTAAAAAAAAATGCATAATTAGACACATTCTAAATGAACAGAACAATATTACAAAAAGTAATGGAAAACAATGAAAAGTGAACAAAGAAGACCAAAAGAACCCTGCCTTGACCATAACAACCGTGAAGATAATGAAATCATATGTTATTTAACTCTTTTTATTTTTAACCGCAGTATTTACATATAAGAAGTTCCTATTTAAAAATAAGACATTTGCCAAAGACTTTTAATCTATCCAGATAGTTTGGTACCTTCCTATTTTTAAAAAAACATATGATGTAAGATAGGCTATACTACAGGTGAAATTCTGTAACAAAGAATATCATTACAACAAAATTTTCATTACATCAAAGTATTTTTACAGTCCCAACAGTTTCCCCATATGACAGGGTCTATAGAAATCTTGTTACTACGAAATACATTCAGCAGATACTTTCATTACAACAAAGTGTCCAAAAGACCTTGAAATGCCTGAATGAGTCATCCACAGAGCAGTTAGTTTTGTGGACGCAGCTCAGTTGTGCACAACAATCCCCAAACAGAAACATTGTAAATTTTTCTATTTCTTCGAACTTACCTGAAACTGTTTTTTGCTGTGTTTGTTTTCTGTGGTTTTCAGTAATACCATTTACTTATTTGCTCATCAACATTTGAAAAACATCCACTGGAACTGAACTCATTGTCACCCTCCTATAGAAATGGCAGATGCTCGTTCAAGAAACATTCCTATAAGCAAAGTCACTGTTGTGAGGTTTCTAAACTCTTTTGGCATCTCCCCCAATGGGACGACACAACGAAGAGTGGCCCGAAGCATGATCACCGTGTCTGTGGAAGACTGTTTATCCATTACCTGGGCAACAGCAAGTTCAGCGGCACGCTGCCAATGCAACTCTGAAAAGATCTCGATGGGTGATGCAAGAAACAGTATAAATGCAGGGAACAGTATTGGCCACTAACCTGACTTATATCGCGACTGCAGTGTTTTCGGATTTTGTTCCACGGCGCTCTGCTGCAGCACTGTGAGCCTGCAATTGCCCTGCCCTGGCAATGGGCAAACAATTTTCTACAGATGCGGCAATCTCGCTTAAGAAACCTCACAATATGAAGAAGAAGAAAAGGAAGATTCTGCTTCTGATTAATAAATGTGCTGCCCACAGCATGCCTCCACATTTAGATAATGTTGGAATTGAATTCCTCCCAGCCAATTGCACAGCAGTGCTTCAGCCATTTGATTTGAGCATCCTTTGCACCCTGAAAGCGCATTATCCCAAGGAAATGCTGAGAATAATTCTCGCCAGTATAACTTTTAGACAAGAGAAGTTGAAAAATAACGTGAGACAAGCTATTGAAATGATTGTAAACGCCTGGATGCAAGTTAAATCAAGCACTATAGTGACAAATATAGAATCTCATTACTACAAGATTTTCATTACAACAAAATTTTTTAGGTCCCCGGCACTTCGTTGTAACGGAATTTGACCTGTATATTATTCTGTCTGTGTTGATTACTGTAGATCTGTGAGCTTTAAAGTTAAGTTATACAAATTAGCCTAGGTTTCAAAAACTTGAACTCTTCCATATTTCCTCAGTGCTGTCAGAGTGAACTAAGCTGTAAACATGGCAGGGCTTCCTTGGGCTTATTGCAATAAAGGACATGCATAGGAACCATTGAAGGAGTGACATCAGCTGTTATTTGAAGGAGAATTGTAATTTTTTAGCCCTGTTAGGTTTAGGGTGGTGGTTTATACTGCAAACTACACTATTTAAAATGCATTGTTTGGTCTTTATTTACACTGCCACACAGTTTTTGTAGTTGTAACAAAGATGTGGATGGATGTAGCATGGAGTACTCTATAAGACAGATGCTCTGCCATTAAATTTTACATTAAGTTTAAAATATATATTTGAACTACAAGTTGGACTGAAACAATAGCAAATTGTATAGATTAGATACATTTTATTAATAATTAATTATGAAACTCAGAAATTATCAGAAATGTTAATTGTTACAAACCATTAGAAAAAGCCCAACTCTGTTCCAAATTGATTCATAGAATGGAAGATGTTGAGCATTAATGACACATGGTTAAATGCAACTTCAGATTACCACAGAGTGTGTAGGTGTACAGTAACATGAAGTGTGCGCTAAAAAAACATTCAAGTCTATTTCATGGCCTACATCTGACCCAGAATTTAAACAGTTCTCATTGACTTTTCATGAGCTTGCTAGATTTTGGGGAGCACTGCCATAATTTGACATTCATTATTCAGACTGTCGCTAGTTATTTCTGTCAGCCAAATGTCACATGAATGACAATCTTTATGAGAAAAAAACACAGACTGTAAAAGCTAGGGCCATCAGAGATGAGTGGATTTAAAGAAAATAGTCTCGGGATGATATTGAGTTATTTGAAGGCACATCAGCTTGTCTAGATTTAGATTTCATTATAATGCACGGTACAAAACTAATGACACACACGCCTGGCATTTCTTTTCTATTATTTGGTTGCCTCAGCACCACAGTAATCATCTGCATTGCTCTCTGTAAAGGGATTTTACATTTCATTTGCTGTTCTACAGTGAACCCTTAGTAAAAATTGAGTTTCGAAGGCTATCATTTGTGGTCAACAATTTGTGTTCTACCTGAATTCCCATAAAGAACTAAAGCAATACTGTACATTCCAAATGACAACCAGCAGCCAAACGGAAATAAGAAAGCAAATGATGTCACTGAAGCGTTGATTTTATTTTTATTTTTTTTGTGATTTATCTTTAAATTAAATTAAACAGAGTGTTTTTAAGTGTTACTAGCACGTTTAATTTTGCCTAATGGAATTTGAATTATAACACTTTCACGTTTATAGGCCACTACTAGTAGCACAAAACAAACATTTAGCTCCTAGCAGTTGAAATATGTGCTTCTGATGACCATTGTAATTTGGCAAATGCTTCATATTTTAATTTTTTAATTGGCGATGTAGTAACTTTATATGATATTCTTTGATAAACCTGTCACTGTTTCTTCAAGCAAAAAATTGTGGAGACAGTGTACCAGGAAAAGTAGGTATGTGTTGTCACAAACGAGTACTTGGGGAAACAGCTTCAAGGCTTTCTACCTTGTAATTCCACCCCAAGACAAGGGGTGGCGCTGTCTTAAATTGTTTCTCCTCTCCTTCCCTGTGCAGATCCAGAAACCAACATATCATTGGCACGTGATATCACTTCTGGTTCTGGGGGCTCCTGGACCCACACCTTGCACCTCACAAACTTCATAATCGGCACTGCCAGTGTCACCAGCACCATCTTCCTCCAGTCTGATTGGAGGCTTGTAGCTGAAAAGATGTTTCTTACACAACACATTAATTTGTTTTTATTGCTTTTGACATTATAATATGCAAGGTTTGCCTAATGCTGCCCCAATACTTTATCTGTGTCTCTGTGCTTTGTTTATAGAGTGAAAAACAGGAAAAAGTGACACAATTGTTAGTAAATGACAAGTCTCACAAGAGTCAGATTGATGAGGTGTTAGGGCACTAACTGACTTTCATCTTTTTCTTACAACTGATAGCCATTATTCCAAGTTGACAGTTTCAACAAACCTGTTCATCATTGGTAGAAAGGTGTTGGGTGCAGGGCCAAGTCGCACCACCACACAATGACAAAGACACAAATGCAGAATTACCCTTTAAGGATTTTCTAAGGCTCCCTATGGCACATTTCCATGTAAACAGCATATGGCTGCCTAAAGGTTTGTCTCTTCTGTAGAAGTACACAAACAGAGGAGTAAGAGCCAATCCTAGAAATTTAATGTTTAATGTTAAATTCATATTTGCTTAATTTCAATAGAATACAACTTTTTCATACTTACTTAGATTATGGTATTGTCCTTTACCCCCTTTAAGTTAACACGAAATAGAACTTTCTTAGCTATATCTGTAAAACAGAGTGTTAATCAAGCCAGTTAGGAAATAGTCTTACTGCTAGCATGGATTGTTAGATATGTTTGCATACAGGAGATGGCATACGTTTTTCTGACCATGCTTAATGTGCTTAACATGCCTAAAGTTTGACTGTACGACCAAACTTAGAGAAATAAAACAAGATAAATAAGCCTTAAACAGAACTTTTCTTAAACAAGAACTTTCCTTTTCTTTAATATCAATTTTTTTCTATTTTTCTGTAAATTGTTTTGCCTTGAATTTTTACTAAAACTTTTAAAATGAACATACTTTGTCTGTGGAAAAGAAGCGTCGCACTATTGCCAGAACCATCTTATGAAGCTAACTAAAAGCCGCAGAACTTTGGTAATTTTGGGACAAACGCTGCCACAGAAGGACTGGATTATTCAGAAGAAGGGGTTTCCAGGTTCAGTCAAGGACTCCCTGCTTTGGGTGCAGTTTTTGTCCCAACCAATTTTCTTTTTTAAATTGGACTCCTCTATTATATATACACAAGCGACAACTTCCAAGTTGCAATGTTTTCTTATGTCAATACAGAAATTAAAATCTGGTTATGCTAAATCATTCCTAGGTGAACCAAGAATGCATCTGTTGTCACACACGTGTGCATAGGAGACAGCTAAAGGCCTCACAAAAAAATAAGATTCCATGCCAAACCAGAGGATGGCAGAGTGCGCTAATCCTTTCTTTTTTGTCTGCCTGGGCTCGATGACATCACTTCCGGTTCCAATGCGGATGACGTCACTTTCAGCTCCGGGCTCGATGATGTCACTTCCGGTTCCAATGCGGATGACGTCACTTTCAGCTCCGGGCTTGATGATGTCACTTCCGGTTCCTGTTCAGATGACATCATTTTCCCTGCCTGACATTAAAAGCTGCCATTTTTCCTTCATTCAATCAGTTCTGCTTTGGACTCACATCTGTAACAAGATTGCATTTATCTTTTTTGTTTTGCCTATTTTGCAGCCATACTCCAAGTATACGGGAAGCTGCCCCAAACCTTTTTTTTGTGTCAAGACATATTCTTTCCACAGCGTCTTAAGGTTAATGTCACATTATGTGTTTTTTCCAGTGATTTTCAGTCATGGCATTCAGTTAGATATTCTGATATTAACATATTCTGACCTAAATTTTAAATCACATATTTATCAGATTACTAGGAATGCATTTTTTTCACTTAAGGAATATAGATAAAGTTAGACCTCTCATAACTTTGCAAGATGCTGAAAAATTATTTCACACTTTTGCTTTCAGTCGACTAGATTACTGTAATGCACTCCTAACAGGACTACCTAAGAAAAACATCAATCGGTTACAGTCAGTGCAGAATGCAGCAGGGAGAATCTTAACTAGAAAAAGAAAATCTGAGCACATCTCGCCAGTTTTAGCGTCGTTAACTGTGTGATTTAGAATTGACTTTAAAATACTACTAATGGTTTGCAAAGCCTTAAATAATCTCTGCCCCGTCCCATATTTTGGAATGTCTGTCCCCTTACACTCCAAGTCGTAACCTCAGATCTTCAAATGAAGGTCTGCTTATAATTCCAAGAGCCAACCTGAAAAGAACTGGTGAATCAACATTTTTGCTGTTATGCACCTAAAATTTAGGATAATTTATCAGTAGAAATTTGCCAGGCTAACACTGGAGAACAATTTTAAAAACTGCTAAAAGCCCATTATTTTAAAATTACTTTTTTGTAGCTACACTATATGAGCACTAAATTATCATTTCCCTCTGGGTTCAACAATCTGTACTAATCTCTACTATTCTCTGCTGTCTTTTCTGGTTCTTCTGTGGTGATGATCTGCACTACTACCACCTGATCAAAGTACCATGCTGGCCTCTGCATTTAAGGATTGATTGGCGGGTGGCCAAGATGTCCACATAGCCATCATCATCATCAAATTCTTCCATGTGATGCCTGTAAACCATTAGGACTGATTTAGAACATCTGCGTTAGGTAGAATGCCCAGTGGGGCTGGATGGTCTCTTGGCCTTGGAACCCCTGCAGATTTTTTTTTTTTTCTCCATCCTATCTGGAGGTTTTTTTTTGTTTTTTTCTGTCCTCCTTGCCATTCAACTTTACCTTTTTCTTTGTTACATGTTGTATAATATTATTGCCTAATCTTGTTTATGTTTTATATTAAATTCCATTTATTTCATTTTGTAAAGCTCTTTGAGCTACATTGTTTGTATCAAAACATGCTATTCAAATAAATGTTATTGTCACTGTTGGTGGAGGCATTCATGGCATGTTCCCGTGACTTCCAGTTTCGTAATATGGAATAGCCAAGGATTCAGACCAACTAGTCTGAGAATCGCCCTAAGAAAATAAAACAAGTTTGATTTTTGGCTTAATTCGTAGGAGTCGGCTCTATGCGCATGAGAGCTGACAACCAAAAAGATGCTCATCTGTAAGTGTAATGTATATGTGAGGAATAAAGAACGCAGGTGTTTTGAACCTTGCAAACAGAAAAGGAGCTCATCTGTCTGATGTGTTGTGTTTTATGTAGCAAGACAGAATAGAAAAAAGGAAACAAAAGGGCAGAGATCGAGGCTAAATATTAATGTCAGCAATGGCTCCTTCAGGCAACACACTATTGGTGGTCAGGAAAGGAGCAAGTATGACTGTGCTGGAGATCCAGCATGCAATCATGTAATTTGACATGGCCAAAAATTTACAGTTATTTAAACTGACATGGTCGACCAACTACATTTTGCAGGTTTGACCAGAAGTTACATAATGTCACATCAGCTTTAGGTAGGAATTAATTCAATCTTTTTTTTTTACTGATTAATATTTTGTTATGGACAGTGTGATGGTGCAGTGATAGCACTGTTGCCTTCCAGTAAGAAGACCAGGGTTCACATCTTGGATTGTGTATGTTCTCCCCGTGCCTGGGTGGGTTTCTTCTGGGTGCTTTGGTTTCCTCCCATTGTCTAAAGACACACCGGTTAGGTGAGTTGGTGGTGCTAAGTGTGGTGTGTGGGGTTGTGTGTGTGTCTGTGTATCTTGTGATGGCCTGGCTCCCTGTCCAGGGTTCATTCCTGCCTCGTGCCCTATTGGGCCTCAGCCCCCTTGCAACGCTGGTTTGGATTAAGTGGGTTGGAAAACATCATGACTTCTTTTGTTATTTTTTAACATTCAGAATATTTAAGCCACTATCTATTAGTAAATACACAAGTGGATAACATTACAATAGCTGCTGCTATTCAGTCAGTTTAATTTAAATCTATGCCCATTTTGCTACTTGTTAATTGTCAGTATTCAAATACAATTGACATAGCAAACTCACCATAACAAAGTGAATTGAAGACAATAAAGAAAAATGGAGTTAAGCATTTAAACCAAAAGTAAAAAATCTTTACCAGGGTGGGGCGTGTGATCATCTGAGCGATTAGATGGGGAGTGGGGTGGTCCCTTTTGGTGAATCAAGTGCAATTGTCAAAGCAGAGAGCAGGGGATTGAGGAGGTTGTCCATTGTTTGCCGCAGTCCACCTGCAATTCTGCTGCTGCAAATCAAGAGTGATCTTTCCGGGGTTTGCCATGACCCACAGGTTGGAAAACGCTGATCTGCATAAATAAAACCGCAATCCGTTAGTTTGTTTGCCAATTACACAGAAAACAGCTGAACCCATTTTCACAAAATGTTGCGTGTGAGTTGTTGTTGCTCCAACTTAAAATACAGGTTTATGTCACATATCAGGGAGGGGGGTGTTAATGGAGGGACAACTCAAAAAGCACTGCTGACAGGGCAGCAGGAGGGCACTGTTATCAGCATTTTCTTCTCAACTGATCTGAATAAGAAGTTTAATGCCTCTCTGAATTACTGTCTTTGTCGAAAAGGTTGTCTTCTTTTCTCATTGTGGGTGGTGTTTAGCCACGTTGAATTTCCAAAAGACAGCTTTTTTTCCATATTTATTTACATCTAGACCATTTTCTGAGAAGCATACAGGTCCAGAAGGGGTGCACGGTGTTGCCAGAACCTTCAGGAGCAGTGCTGCTTAATTTAAACCCCCCACAAAAACTTTTAAAACTCCCAAAAAATGTTTTTCAGTGAGGTCACATGGAAAATAAAATTTAGGGTTGACTTCACAAAACAATATGTGAAAGGAGGGCTCAGCTGTTTTGCTCTCCGCTACCTATCATTTAGTGATGCTATATCATACATAGCCAAAAGAGCGAGATTTAACCAGGACAGTGGCGGCCTGGTTCATGTTGGTAAAACGAGACAATAATGAACAATGAATTGAAGGCACTACATGTTTCACTCCCTGTGCCCAAAGAAATCTCACTATGGCGTGTTTTGTTTAACAATCTCACAGCAGAGCGTCTGTGATCATGTGACCTTGGCCTCAGCTAGACTAACGGCAGAACGCTCCACTGCTGTGTATGTCTGAACTACCCATAAGCCATTGCAAACGTGTTGTATTGCATATACTTCTATCCACTGCAATTACTGCATAATTTTCAAACCGATTCACCTTCAAATAATAATAATCCTATATTGTTGAGCTGAATACGTTGATTTTCATCTAACGCTTGCACTATTTCTCCCTAAAATATCCCTAACATTTTCCATTTTTCTCCTTATCTCATTGATACTAGCACAGGTAAAGTATTAAATATGTGTGAATATTCCATTAGGGAAGCAAAGAAATTATTCTAATTTTCAGTACTATTTTTAACTCATCCTTTTTGGCTAATAGGGCATCATTTTAAGGGTAAAAATATAATATTATATTTAGGACACAATAAATGGCTACATTCTACTCCTGGAAATGATGGTTGTGTAAGCTAATGGCTTCAATGTTAATTATAACAGAAGGAGTAGGCAGCCTGCTAATCACTTCCCCCTGAGAAATGTGCCTCATTTAAGGAGGGAAGCAGAGGACATGTGAACACTGGAGTGATAATTGAAAATTGTTTTTTGCTCATGCTGACCATGCTGCTATTTAGAAGCTTTATTACTTCTGGCAAATGCTTCAGCTTTGTGACACCCACTCTATGCAACTCTCTCCCAGTTAGTGTTCAAAAACCTCCCACAGCCCTTAATGGAGTGCCAGATAAAGGCCAGTTCCTTCTATATTTCATTTTGTAAATAACCTTATTAAATTCAGTCTGAGTCACTTGCTCATTTTGTCTCACATACTGACCTGTTGAAAATACCTTAACAATCAGAAGATTTAATTTCAGTTTACTGTCTCCATACAATGGAGAATACTTATTGCTGCTCCCGCAGGTACAGTGCAAAATACTGAAGACGTACATCTTATGAGAAAGTTCACAACGTGTCTTTCTTCTTGTTCCAATGTCCTATAGTTTCTGACGGACATAAGAAATGCATGTAAGAAAATTTTGAATCAAAGTAAGAATTAACAACAGAAATAATCAATAAAATATACCATTGTGTGGAAGCTAACAGAATTGTCTCACTTCTTATGTCTGTTCTTTTACAAGAAGAGATCAAATAAAAGCATTCAAAACATCAGAACAGAAACTGACAAAAATTGCTACTAAAGCTGAAACAAAACAGCAAGCAATGTTTTGAGTACTATTCCAGTAAAAAGACAATAAAAGAGCGGACACAAAAGGAGATGGCAAATGAACCAAATAAATATTTCACTCAAGTATTTGTACAGGAAGAAACAAATGGAATGCCCCATACAGGAAGAAAAGGAAGTAAAAATGTTAGGTTTGAATACACAATAGAAGGTTGGAAAGAAAAAAAAATACACCTTATGAGAAGAATTTAGGAGTCATAGTGGACTCTAAGCTATCAACTTCCTGACAGTGTTCAGAAGCCATTAAGTAGGTTATATAGCACGATGTATGAAGTACAAGTCACTGGAGGTTCTGTTCAAGGTTTATAACCCACTGGTGAGGCCTCATCTGGAGTACTGGGTGCAGTTTTTGTCTCAAGGCCACCAAAAGGACATAGCAGCACTAGAAAAGGTCCAGAGAAGAGCAACTAGTCTACAGGGCTACAGGGGACAAGTTATGAGGAAAGACTTAAAAAGAGCTGAGCCTTTACAGTTTAAGCAAAAGAAGATTAAGAGGAAACATGACTGAAGTTTTTAAAATTATGAAGGGAATTAGTCCAGTGGATCGAGACTGTTATTTTAAAATGAGTTCATCAAAAACACGGGGACACAGTCTGGTTGAAGGTAAATCTCGCACAAACATTAGGAAGTTTTTCTTTACACAGACAACCATAGACACTTGGAATACAGTAAGTTACCAAGTAGCATGGTAGACTATAGGAATCTTTCAAAACTTGACTTGATATTATTTTAGAAACATTAAGTGGAAAGGACTGGCAAGCTTTGTTGGGCTGAATGGCCTGTTGTTGTCAATGTTCTAATGTACAGTCGTGGCCAAAAGTTTTGAGAGTGGCCCAAGTATTGGTTTTCACAAAGTTTGATGCTTCAATGTTTTTAGATCTTTTTGTCAGATGTTTCTATGGTATACTAAAGTATAATTACAAGCATTTCATAAGTTTCAAAGGCTTTTATTGACAATTACATTAACTTTATGCAAAGAGTAAATATTTCCAGTGTTGGCCCTTCATTTTCAAGGCCTCTGCAAGTCACCCTGGCATGCTGTCAATCAACTTCTGGGCCAAATCCTGACTGATGGCAGCTAATTCTTGCATAATCAGTGCTTGGAGTTTGTCAGAATTTGTGGATTTTTGTTTGTAAACCCACCTTTTGAGGATTGACCACAAGTTCTCAATGGGATTAATGTCTGGGGAGTTTCCTGGCTATTGACCCAAAGGTTCCATGTTTTGTTCCCCGAGCCACTTAGTTATCACTTTTGCCTTATGGCTCAGTGCTCCATCATGCTGGAAAAAGCATTGCTCGTCACCAAACTGTTCTTGGATGGTTGGGAGAAGTTGCTCTCGGTGGATGTTTTGGTACCATTCTTTATTCATGGCTGTGTTCTTAGGCAAAACTTTAAGTGAGCCCACTGCCTTGGTTGAGAAGCAACCCCACATATGAATGGTCTCAGGAAGATTTACTGTTGGCATGACACAGGACTGATGGTAGTTCTCGCCTTTTCTTTTTCCCAGATGCCCCAAACTATCAGAAAGGGGATTCATCAGAGAAAATTACTTTACCCCAGTCCTCAGCAGTCCAATCCCTGTACCTTTCGCAGAATATCAGTCTGTCCCTGATGTTCTTCTTGGAGAGAAGTGGCTTCTTTGCTGCACTGGTGGTGCCCCGATCCCACAGCTGAATCAACTTTAGGAGACAGTCCTGGTTCTTGTTGGAGTTTCTTGGGTGCCCTGAAGACTTCTTCACAACAATTGAACCTCTCTATTCTAACTCAGTCAGCATGACAGAGTGACCTCCAGTCTTGTCCTTGTCAACACTCTCACCTGTGTTAATGAGAGGATCACTAAAATTACGTCAGCAGGTCCTTTTGTAGCAGGGCTGAAATGCAGTGGAAGTTATTTTTTGGGATTAAGTTAATTTTCATGGCAAAGACGGATTTTGTAATTAATCACAAATCATCTGATCACTCTTCATAACATTCTGGAGTGCATGCAAATTACCATCATAAAAACTGAGGCAGCAAACTTTGTGAAAATTAATATTTGTGTCATTCTCAAAACTTTTGGCCGCCACTTCACAGAAGTAAAAAAAAGCTCATAGGTTTTAAAATAGAAGTGTCAGATGTACTTCTAGCCCTCAATGTGTTGAGGACTAATAAAACCACTGAACCTGATGGGATTTTTTTGCTTGGGTGTATCAAATGTGTCACACAAAATTATGGAAGCTATAAAAGGAAATACATTTGAAAAGCACCTATATGAAAATAACATACCAAATAACAGCCAGCATGGGATTATGAGAGGAAGATCTTGCCAGACCAATCTTTTAGATATGAAATAATTTACTTTCTAAAAGCCTTTGATATGGTCCCTCACAGAAGATTCATTCTGAAAGTAGAAGCTGTAGACATCAGAGGTAACCCACAAAACTGCACCTCAAGTTCATTAACTGGCAGGAGACAAAGAGTACAGATAGGAGGAGAATGAGGTCATCAGTGGAGTTCCTCAGAGGTCTGTCAATGGAGATTTGTGCCATTGGAGATCTGCAGCTGTCCAAGGGAGATCTGCAACTTGCCAATGGAGAACTACAGTTGACTAATATATGTTTGGAGTTGCCAAAAGACAATGCAAAGGCAAACAAGTCCAATAACAGAATCCAATAAACAGAGCAAATACATCAAGGAAATAAAAAATATACAAAGGAATGAGAGTACACACAAACAATACAACTTCAATGAAAACACTACTCAGGCCTCTTCTCTGACAAAATATATAATCAGGATGAGGTCTCAGCAGCAAGGACATCAGGGTGCAGCTGACTAAAAAAATCTGCAGCTGGCTAATGGAGAACTGGAACTGACTAACTAAGGACTACAACGGGCTAAAGAAAAACTTCAGCTGACCAATGTAGAACTGACGCTAGTCAATGGAGATCCACAGCTGATGAACAAAGGTCTACAACTGGTCAATGAAAAACTGCGGATAGTCAATGGAGATCCACACATGGCTGACGTAGACCTGACGCTGACCAATGTAAATCTGCAGCAGGCCAATGAAGATATACACCTGGCCAATGACTAATTAAAGATCTGCCTCTGGCTAATGGAGATCTACATCTGACTAACAGAGGTTTGAACTGTCCAATGGAGCTCAGCAACTTCCTAATAAATGTCTGCAACTGGGCAATGGATAATAGTGTAGCCAATGGAGAAATACAACTGGTCAATAGAGAACAGCAGCTAGCCAATGCAGATCTGCAGCTGGCTAAAGGAGGTATGCAACTGACTGTAATAAAGGTCTGCAATTGGCCAGTGGAGATCATTAGCTGGCTACCTGAGGTTTGCAGCTGGCCAATGGAGATCTGCAGCTGACCAATAAAGGTCTGTAATTGGAAAATTAAAGTCTGCAGCAGGCGTACGGAGATGTGCTACTTGCTAATGGAGATCTGAAGCTGGCCAAATGGAAGTCTGCAGCTGTTCAATGAAGAACTAATTCTATCTAATGGAGATCTACTGAAGGCTAATTCAGATCTACAGTTGGCCAATTGAGACGTGCAGCTGATCAATGGAGACCTGCAGCTGGCAAATGGAGCTCTGCAGCTGGCCAATGTAGAACTGATGCTAGCCAGTGGAGAGCTACAACAGGCTAATGGAGATGTGCAGCTGTCCAATGTAGAACTGATGTTAACCAATAGAGACATGAAGATGGCAATTGGGGATGTGCAGTTGGTCAATGGAGAACTACAATTCAAAGGATAAATACTGTTGGTCAGTTGAGATCTGCAACTGACTAATAAAGGTCTGCAACTGCCCAATGGAGATCTGCAGCTGGCCAATGAATAATTACAGCTGGTCAATGAAAATCTGCAGCTGACTAAAAAAGGTCTGTAACTGGACAATGGAGAACAACAGCTGGCCAATGGAGATTTGCAGAATATTAATAGTTTAACCTTCTTGAACTTTGTTTCTTTTTTCATTTTGTTTTTCACTACACAGATTTCTAGAGTCACAGAAAATATTTTATACTAGCCATTCCCCGTGGCTCAACCTGCGTATTAATGAAACAGGACTGTGAGGAGGGCCCTGCCTGACTCCCCACGCCTGACATCACACTTCCCCCTCTCCTCGGCCCGCAGCCTCTTTCTTGGATTAGCGTGAATATATCGCTCCTGCAAGCAAACTGTGATTCGAAGCGCAATGAGACAAGTCGCAAATTTAACTGGAATGTTCAAGCAAATGATAGAAAAAAACCCAATCTAAATCCATTAAGTAGTTCTCTCATGAAAAGCGCACAGACAGTCATTGGATTTTATATAGAGAGAGATTTTTTTCCCTTGCTTTATTCATTTTTGCTTTTTAAAGTTGTAATTTTTTTAAATGTGTTTTGCCAGTTGCATGACACAGGACTGCGATTATTAGCACTTCCCACAATACTGTTTTTGCATCTTAATTTGTGTCTGTGTCTCACACTGGTCTGATCGACTATGAACTACAAAATGCCCAAGTATAGGTCATGTAGGAGTACCACTGCATGGGGTATCACATGTCCCCACAGTAATGTGGTTAAAAAATATGAAATACTACTTAAAAATTCCCCATATGTATGTGATTTCCACAGCAACAACACTATTCCTTATATGTGGGTCTGCCAAAATCTGGTCTGTCACGCCTTCAGCTGGTTCAGAATGCTACTGTGAGGTTTTTGATTGGGTCGAGAAAAAAGGATCACATCTCCCCCATTTTAGCCTCTCTCTCCACTGGCTACCAGTGAGGTGTTGCATTGATTTTAAAATCTTGTTGTTTGTTTTTAAAGCCTTGCATGGTCTTGCTCCAAAATATATCTGTGGCCTCCTTCACCCCTATGTGCCACCAAGAGCACTGAGATCATCCGGACGACCGCTCCTTGTAGTGCCAAGATCTCGGCTGAAGTTAAGGGGAGACTGAGCTTTCTCAGTTGTTGCTCTTAGGCTTTGGAATGACTTGGCATTTCACATCAGGTCTTCATCCTCTATCAAGGTTTTTAAAAGTCAGCTTAAGACCTACTTGTTTTCTTCCGCCTTTCACTGTGTATAATGGGATTGTGGTGGATGTTATAATTGGTTGTTTTATTAATCTGCTTTTACATGATTGTTTGTATTGTGTTTATTTTTATGCTTTTTTGTACAGCACTTTGGTGCAACCTCTGTTGTTTTAAATGTGCTTTTATAAATAAATAATATAATCTAAATAATCTATTCTGTATGCGTCTTATACTGTATATGCTTTATGGCTTCACTTACCATTTTCAGCGGCATATATACTAGCAATTGCTGGTTTCACAGATTTTTCATTTTTGGTGATTTTTTTAACGCTGTGTTATCCAAGTTTAGTAATAACGGTAAAGGAGTTTCTGGTTTTTAACTCCAGATACTCTGTTTTTTTTTTTCACATCCTTAAACGTATGCAGGTTAAGGCTAATTTGTGTTTCCAAATTGTAGCTTAGTGGGTATGCGAATGAGTCTTGTGATTAGATTAGAATAGATAAACTTTATTAATCCCAAGGGGTAATTTAGATGCATACAGCAGAAGAAACATATAAAACAAAGAGACAGACTCACAGGACAAATAATACAATCAATCAACAAAAAAAAGTATAATCATTTTTCTGGGACATTGGGAAGAAACATTGAATTGTCTGAGAGCAGTGGACAGAGAAGACCCACTCAGAGGAGGCCTCTTAGTATACCATAGTGGAATGAGCCTGTGGCTGAAAGTGCTCCAAGAAAGTGCCTCCTGGAAGGAATGGAGGGGATTTTTCATGACGGCATCCAATTTTAACACCATCCTCTTTTTTACAACTGCTTCCAGTGTGCCCAGGGTTCAGCCTGTGATGGAGTAGTCTTTATTGATAAGTTTGTTCAGTTTGTTGTGCTTCTTTTGAACTCATGTTTCTTCTCCATTAGACAGTGGTGTAGAGCAACTGGACTGGTAGAACATTTCCACCAGCTTGCTGCATATATCAAAAGATATGAGTCACCTCAGGAAGTTCAGTCTGCTCTGGCCCTTCTTGTCCTGTGACATTATGGTGTCAGACCAGTCCACTTTGTTCTTTATGTGAACCCTCATTTTCCCACATCACTTCCATGTCTTCTCCCTGAATGGTGACTGGTCTCAAAGGCTCTTTGGCATGCCAGAAGTCCACCACCAGCTGTTCAGCTTCAGCTGTGTTCTTGAAGCTGAGCTCCAGGTGGTTCTTCCTACACCACCAAATGGAGTCCTGCACTGACGTTCATTCAGGATGTTTCCTACTTGCACCCAGGATTTCTCCAGCCTTCCCATGACTCTAAACTGGATTAAGCAAATTTGAAAATCTTGTATTAAGTTATTAACTATTCCTTCTATGGCTGCCTAAAAACATTATTATTTTATGTTTCCTACCAACTAAAATAAAAATTAAGTTTTCTATCATGTTAGACTGCTCTGTTATTTATAGGTTTGTTGCTGATCATGAAAAACACAAAGTCAGATATATAAGAGCTCAGGGCTTTTCTCCTGTGCAGTAATAGCTATCATTACACCCTTTTAAATGATGAATGTGTGTATGTTATTGGCGATAAAGCCTTTAATGCTTCCTACTGCCAACCATGAAAAGTGGGAAAAATGATCACAGTGTAAAATTTTACTGACATTTGTTATTTTCAAAGGTTACTCAGTGGTTTACCTGTCATTTTATTTATTGCTTTTTTAAAATTCTTCCTCGAGGAGACACATGGTCCACTTACTTTTTTCATCTCAAGGAAATTGCAGAAAAATCATCTGGAGAGCGTGGCCAAGTAGTTAAGGTGCTGGACTGTAAGCCAAAGTAGTGCCTTATAAATGTGCACAACATGAGCTGCTAGAGCGTCAGCTGTGACATATGAAAACATGAATATGCTAAGTCACATGAAGATATATGCAGATATATATTGTATGTATTGTGATGGATCTGGGCCAACGTCGAGCCTCAAACCCCAACACCAATACACACAGAATCCCGGCTCCAAATAAAGGATGGTTTATTTTACCAAAATACCTTCAAAAGTTGACAAAAGCACAAGCACATGTTCTCTTCCTCTCTCCTCTCACCACCGCACTGCCCTCTTCCAGACTAGTGTTGCCTTCCTTTCTCCCAGCTCTTACTCCGATAAGATAGTGCAGTCTCTTTTATTCCAGTGCCAGGGCTTACTGTCTATTCAAAGTACTTCTGAGTCATATGGAAGTCCAACACAACAAGGAGCACATCTCCCTGCAGTGCTCCCTTGTGGTACCTACAGACCCCAAGAGGGCTATTCCTCATGCGCCTCAACCCATCATGTCCTGTGCTTCCTCTGTGGATTGTGTTCCCATAACAAACAGTGGGGGGTCTGAAAATTAAATGTACACCTTATGAGAAGGATTTAGGAGACACAGTGGACTCAACACTATCAACTGCCAGACAGTGTTCAGAAGCCATTAAGAAGGCTAACAAAATGTCAGGTTATATAGCACTCTGATGTGTGAAGTACAAGTCCAAGGAGGTTCTGCTTAAGCTTTATAACACACTGGTGAGGCCTCACCTGGATTACTGTGTGCAGTTTTGGTCTCCAGGGTACAAAAAGGACATAGCAATGCTAGAAAAGGTCCAGAGAAGAGCAACTAGGCTGATTCAGGGGCTACAGGGGATGAGTTATGAGGAAATATTAAAAGAGCATGAGCCTTCTCATTTTAAGCAAAAGAAGATTAAGAGGAGATCTGACTGAAGTGTTTAAAATTATAATGGGAATTAGTCCAGTCAATCTAGACTGTAATTGTAAAATGAGTTCATCAAGAACACAGGGACACAGTTGGAAACTTGTTAAGGTTAAAGTTTGCACAAACATTAGGGGGTTTTTCTTTACAGAGAGAATGATAGACACACAGAATAAGTGACCAAGTAGGGTGGTAGACAGTAGGACTTTAGGGACTTTTAAACCTTGACTTGATCTTATTTTAGAAGAATTAAGTGGATAGAAACAGCAAGCTTTGTTGTGCTGAATGGCCTGTTCTCATCTAGATTGGTTCTAAAGTCTGCTTCTCTGATTACCTTTTTTCAAGGCATCATGTTAGCCTGCATTCCGGTTTTTGAATTCCACCAAAGGTAGACAGGCCCTCATTTCCCACTACAAAAAACATCATTTGTATTCTTCTGAATACTTCCCATCTTTGAAGGCAACTCAGGCTATTATTTTGTGACCCAACGTGGCTTTGCTGTCGTTGAAATGCTCCATTTTAACTCCTTTTTGTTTGTTTTGACCACTTTGCAGAGATCTGTCTTCACTTTGACATTTAAGAGCCCTTTTCCATTGATCAGTGTTAAAAAGGCTAAATTAAATCCACAGTGATGCAATGTTGTGTAACAATAAAATGCAAAAACATTTAAAAGACAAATACATATTCTTGACCATGCATTTCTTCATTCACAACAGCATTATCAGAATGGCTACATGACTCCAGGTTATGAAAAAATCATGGCATACAATAGTGGTTTGTAGCACTTATATGCAAATATGTAGTTTCTTAATAATGAAAGCTGAAATGTCTCCTGTATATTGGTTACCTGCTGCTGCATGAGTAATGGATAATTGTATAATAAACCGTATTTTGAATGTCTCTGTATACATTTTACATTTCTGGGAAAATGAAAAGGGCAAAGATGACTTCTAAAGCGCTTTATCTACTTTAGTATCCTTACTGGCTAAAACAAACAACATTAAGTAGTTCCATTCAGCAGCAAACATTAGTATGAAGTGTAATAAACTACTCGTGTGAATATTATAGAGTTTCTCCACTTATCAGTTATTCAGTTGTAGATCTGTCAAGTCCCAGTCCAGAGCTGCTTGTATTTTTCTGCTCATGTTTCAACAGTTGAGATTGATTAAGAAGGCTTATGTTGTTTAAATAATTCCAAAAGGTAATAACATCACCCAGTATCCAACCATCCCCTTTTTAAACTTTATTTTTGACTGTAGGGTATAAGAGAGAAAAGAGGACAACGATAAAGAGTTGAGGTATCAGCTTGGTAATCCTATATAATTGGACTGATAAATACAGAAAAAAACTTGCAAAAACTGATGAGATGTCTTCTCAGATGTGAGTTCAGGACAGAACTGACAAAGATGAAGGAGCTTTCAGTTTTCAGTCCTTCTGGCAGGAAGTGGCGGGTCAAAGTGGACGAACTTCAGAAGTGACGTCAGAGTTGTTATAGCCGTCAATTATCTGGTCTGCAGAGGGAGGAGGAGAGAAAGACATTGGGACACAGTGCCAACCTCTGGAGTGACAATAGAATTACAGTCACTAGAGCCCTTCGGCTGTCCCCTATGTGCACGCTGGTGACAGAGGTCATGGAGACCCCCTGTCATTAGGCATGATGCATGGGCCCAACCATGAAGAAATACAAATCTATGTCAAGGAGCACTCATAAGCACAAACTCACTCAGATTGGGCTAGCTGGAACTCACTAAGTAACCGAATATGAATTTCTTTAAAACATGGACATCCAATGCCAGGTTCTAAAGCCAGTTGAACAATTTTGTGCATTTTATATTTATACTGTAAAATATACTTTTTACTTTTCCTATTGTTTTGTTGACAATGCTACATTATTTTAAATATCCAAGATGGCCACTGTGATGTCATCTATGAGAGAAGCTCAGAGATGTTATGATGTATTTGAATTTAATTCATATCACGAACAGTTGCCTTAGTTGAGCTCTCTTTAATCTTAAACTATATGTTTGAGTTTTGCCATGTCATCTCCTTCAGTTGTGAGCCTGTGTATCTCATGTCTTACACAGTATAAATATTTGCATTATTGTCATAAACTGCACAATCCATTCAGTTTACTGCAAACTTGTCATTTCTATTAATGGTTTTGGCAAAGAAGCCTCAAAGTGTTTTGCAAGTGGCAGAGACTGTAAAGGTCTTTCGTTGAGCAGTATATTCAGAATATTCAAAAACACTCGCAGAGTTGGTAGTCTGAATTTGTTATATATTATGTTACCGGCAATGTGTGAAAAGCAGGTATTGTATAGACCGCCTAGGCATTCTATAGAATGAATGATGTTGTTAGCAAAGTATGAGATTTCTGTGTTACTTTAATATGCTATATACTTTCCATAAGGCATTGTATATAATACCTAGGCCTTATACAGAATGACTTGCCGGTTTGCCTTTTGGCATTGCGTAGGAAATGTCAGAAATTTTAATCGTTTCATACTTTGACATCACATTTTCAGTATTCTATACTGTAGATTTCGTAAGCATTGTACACAATGCTTAATTTCACACATTGACTGTAACATATATATTTTCTTCACATTATTAAGATGAACCTGAATCAAACAATCACAAAACAAAATAAAGTCATAAGCAGATTTTCTTACTCTAAAATACTTTTTCCTTTGGTTGTTGTTTGAGTGCTAGGCTTCAATGATGTTTTTTTTTTGATTAATCAAAGCAGGAATGCTTTGTTGTGTGCACTGACCTTAATAATTCAGTTATCTCAAAGTTAGAATTATAACACTGGCTGATGAAGATTTTGCATCCTGAACACTTTTGACCTGCTGATCACAGAAGTCACGTCTAAAATTATGTATTGTTTTATTGCAATCACCTATTTTTGTGATTTCTTCTCATATTATAAGTATATATATACAGTATATAT
>JANRMT010062835.1:24159415-24206437 GCA_026402145.1 Polypterus bichir lapradei | reverse complement strand
ATATATATATATATATATATATATATTCACACACGTGCACATGGGAGGCGGCTAAAGGGTCTAAATGAGAGTAATTCCACACCAGACCAGGTCGTGGTGGAACGCACTGTCCTTTTTTTCTCGCTTTCCTGCAGAACGTTCATGGGAAATTCTTCTTGACCCTGATGACGCCACTTCCGGTTCCAGGCCTTCTGATGACGCCACTTCCGGTTCCGAACCCATGGAGGAGGACCCTTCCAGTTCTGGCCCTTTTAATGACGTCACTTCCGGGTCCGACCCTATGAAGGAAGATCCTTCTGGATCTGGACCCTGTGGACATCATATCCTGTTTTGGCTTTTAAAACCCTCATTTAACAAATAGCTGATCAGTTCTGTTTTAGACTCCGTTCTGAGCACATCAGTGCTAGCAATTTACCCTTTTGCAGCCAGGGAATATTATACGGGTGGCTGTCCCAAACCTTTTTATGACTCTTGCGTCTGCTTTTAGTGACAATATACTGTATATATATATATATATATATATATATAATCCAAAAACTACAGCTGGAACATCAGTGGTGATCTAAAAGCGGTGCCACTGCTATTAAGAATGCAGATTGGATATAAGTACTGTTGTTTCACATGTGATTGTGACAGCTGTTCTGAACAGCCTCTTTACTGTACATTAAAATGAACTGACCACCCTGTAAGCATTTAGTTCAAGGCAGAAAAATGTGGAACATAAACTTCTTGCCAACCTAAGAAGATATTTTTGTCTCCTCTTCATATAAAACTCAGACTGATTAAAAATTTCAAAAAAGTGATGAAGAAGTGAATTGAAGGATTACAGTATCTGAGAAACATGTTTCCATGAATAACTGTTGCCAATATTTTCGTTGGTTCACAAATGAGACACGTCATTAATGACAAGCGATTTGAAGATCTGTTAATGGGGCTGGAGAAAATCGCATGGAAGGCATTCAAGGATGTGGTTGAGGGGTTTCTTGGCAATTACAGAGCATCAAAGTACATCCAAACGGTTGATGTCATGCTTCAAGGATACAAAACTAAGAAGTGCAACATGTCGCTAAAGATTCATTTTCTGCATTTACACTTGAACTTCTTCCCTGATAATCTTGGTGCAGTCAGTGATGAACATGGTGAAAGGTTTCTCCAGAGCGATGCAATGATGGTATAAGAAACAAGACAAACAAGGTCAAGTGTTGAAGGATCTTCTGGCCAACCCTGTATAATTGAATGAAGTAAAAATAAAATTTTAAAAAAAGTGTGTAAAAAGCAAAATAAGTCAGATGTGAGTCTTCTTAGGTTTCTGCCAAAGATGGGGATTCTTCCAGTTATGATATAATTGGGAAGGAAGAGGCAGGCCCAAATGGGTGGAACTCTGAAATGACATCAATAGAAGAGAGTGGTCAGTCTTCCTGTCTGCAGACAGAAAAAAAGAGCAGCTGTTATCACACAGCGCCATCCCCAGGATCAGCAGAGAATTACCATCACCAAAGCCTTCAAACCGTCTCCTATGCGGAACGTGCATCAAGTCAAGTTAAGTTGGGGAGCATGCACCGGTACAGTGCATTGCCGCTCCCACTACATGATGAAACAACTCAGGATCCCGGTTTACAACCCCCCAGGCAGACACGCGGTCCAGTCCCACTCTCCGGAAATGACCCTCTATCTGCCACAGCCAGGTGTTACATGGGCGGCCCCTTGGCCTGGTCCAGCCACTCAGGTCCCCAATAATGAGGATCTTAGGAGCCACATGGCCGTAGTGGCGTAACTGATGCTCCCTCACAATGCAGGTAATGTGCCTCATTTGGGAATCCATGAGCAACCGCTCATTCGACACAAAGTCAAACCAACAGTACCCAAGGATTTTCCAGAGAGACACAGTACTGAAGGAGTCCAGTCTTCATCTCAGGCCACTGGATAGCATCCATGTCTCGCAACCATATAGCAAGACAGGAAGCACCAGGACTCTAAAGACTTGGACCAACTGCTCAAAGTAGCCAGCCCAGCGGGTCATAACTGCAGCGTCAGCCGTAAGGACCGTTCCATCAGCTGCCCTGACTGTGACTCTCCGAGGAACAGATTCAGACGTGCGTAATGCTTCGATTCCTCTGTAAGCAGGACATGGGTCACTAGACCACAGATAGTGTGTCACTTGCTCACAGATTCCTCTAACAGACACCTCTTAATCTGCCCTCAGAGCCCTCGCAGCCGTCCTTCTCAGTTCCCGGTACAGACCAGAGTTGCCATTGAGCCATGCACTGCGACTTCTCTCGATGATATTCAGGGACAATGTGCATGAGAGATGGAATCAGGACAAGTGGAAACCATCAGTGCTGGCTGACTATTGTTGGACACTGAAACGAGAAGCATCAGACGACGAATACTAAGGAAGATCAAAAGCAGGTTAGTGGTGTGCTTTAACATGTCAAACCAGAGCTATGATACATACCAAAGAAAATGTTGTCAGTCACGACAGAGCAATAAACTTCTCAGATATCAAATAGTAGAAGTTACACACTCAGTGAAGATGTTTTAAGGAGAGGGTACTGCCTAAAGTAAACTTGCAACATCATGTTTTGCAGGAATATACTTACGCCTCTTCTACTTTAATTATTGACCACACCCAATGCACAAACAAAAAAAACCAGAAAAAGCTTTATGGTAACCACAACCCCACTACCAGATAACGTAAAAAGACATATATTTCACTACACTTTCAATTTACTTTTTCATCAGGAAACACACAAAGCTGGACAAACCAGGACAACCTTTCTCTTCTCTTGGGGAATTCCCAGATGCTCCCAGAACATCTCTCAGTCTTATCTCAGTGGGTTCTATGTAGCCCAACTCCCTGAGATAAGAGCTTTGGAGGGTCCTGTATGCTCAAACCACCTCAACTGGCTCCTCTTTCAAGATCTGGGTGCAGTTGTTTTTGTTTGATGTCCTTCCTTTTACAGAGATGGAGCCCAGAAATTATTTACAGGAACCTAATTATGGCAGCTTTGTACATGCATCCTTACTCTTTTTAGTGATTACCAGAATTCTTGACCTTAGTAGATGGGGGGATGCCAACTGATGAGTAAATGTAAAGCTTCAAATGAGTACAGAGCTTCTGCTTCACCAACATAGTCTTTTATAACATACACATATCTGCCAAAGTTTTCAGTGGTCAAGATTCTGAGGTACTTGAACTATATCACTTTGCAGCTTCTTATGCCTTGTTTCAAGGGAAAAGACCACTGTTTTCTGGGAGAGGACCATGACGACAGATTTGAAGATGTTATTACTCATCCTAGTCTCAGCACACTAAGCTGTGAATCCAGTGTGTGTGTGTGTGTGTTAGAGTTCATAAGTCACTTATGTAGGAAACACTGGAAAAGTCACTGTAAAAGAAAATTTAGAAAGAGCCGAACAGTTCTGACTTAGAGTAATACCAGACACCACAGCGAGAGATCAAAAAAGCATTCCAAAGGTCAAAAGCTGGTAGTGAAGCAAAAACAAACAGAAAACAATTCCTTGAGTACTACTTCAGTAAAAAAGCTGATAAAAGAGAATTTATGAAACCTCAGTCATGTACAAGGAGAAATTATTAAAAATGAGAAAGAAACAGCAAATGACCTAAAAAAAATATCAATCAAGTATTTGGAAAAAAAGAAACAAATGGAATGCCCAATGCAGAAGTCAAAACAAGCTCAGAGTTTATAGATTTTAAAACAGAAGTGTCACTTCTGTGTGCTTCAAATCCTCAATATGTAGAACACTAACCAACCCCCTAGCCCTGATGGGATTTTAACAGCTCTGCTCAAAGAAGAGAAAGACATTATTTATAAACCTTTATTAGGCATATATGAGCAGTCACTTACGGTAGGAGAAGTAGCAGATAAATGGACAATTGCAAATGTGACTCCAATCTACAGAAAAAATGGATTGTGTTAATTACAGACAAGTAAGTCTTACCTCTGCACCTTGCATAATTATGGAAACCATAATAAGAAAGAAATTACAAAAGTACCTGTGTGAAAATAGCATACTTAATAAAAGCTAGCATGGATTTATGAGAGGAAGATCTTGCCAAAACAATTGTTTAGATTTTTTTGAGCAGTCTACTATAACAACAACAACATTTATTTCTATAGCACATTTTCATACAAATGATGTAGCTCAAAGTGCTTTACATGATGAAGAAAGAAAAAAAAAAGAAATATATGTATTAAAAGTAGACAATACTAATTAACAAGAAATAAAGTAAGGTCCAATGGCCAGGGAGGACAGAAAAAACAAAACAAAAAACTCCAGATGGCTGGAGAAAAAAACAAAATCCGCAGGGGTTCTGATGCCACAAGACCACCCAGCCCCGACTAGTCATTCTACCTAACATAAATGATCTCAATCAGTCCTCATGGTTTTCAGGCTTCACATGGAAGAATTAGACAATGATAGTCATGTGGACTTCTGGCCTTCAATCCATCAATGTAGGGATTGTATAATTGTTAATGAAAGGAAAACATACAACATCAGCTACTTAGACTTTCAAAAAGCCTAAGATACTGTGGCACAAAGAAAGATGAATTTTGAAACTAGAAGCTGTTGCCATCAGAGGCAACCTAAAAACTGGATCTCAAGATGGGTAAATGACGAGGAGACAAAAAATACAAATAAGAGGAGAACAACCCATGTTGATTGAGGTTATCAGTGGAGTCTCTCAAGTTTCTGTCCTTGGACCCCTACTTTTTCTAATTTATATTAATGACATAAATTCTGGTGGAGTTACCATACTTGTGAAATTCACAGATGATATTAAAATTGGAGGAATATGAGATACTGGAAATGCAAGCAAAAGCAATTAAAAAAATGGCCAATCTTCAAAACTGAGACAACGATGGAAAATGCAGTTCAACATAGAAAAGTACAAAGTGCTCCATGCTGGGAACATGAACATCAATTATAAATACAAGATGGGAGACACTTTCATGCAGATAGCAACCTCCAGAATGGATGTAAGGGTTTACAATGTTCTCAATGTCTAAGCAATAACATTTTAAGTAATATTCTAAAAACTGCTGAATATAAATTGTGGGAATGTTATGCTAAGTTTATATAACGCATTAATGAGGCCACATCTGGAATATTGTGCATCACTATGCTACAAAAAAGACATAGCAACACGTCAAGTTGTGCAGAGGAGAGCAACCAGGTGACCCCAGGGTTTAAGAATTTGTTGTCCTCTGATAGTCTCAAAGAATTAACCCTGTTTAATCTCAAACAGGATATAATCTAGGTCTTCATAATTCTCAAAGAGATCAATTTTGTAGATCCATCTGAATTATGTCGACTAAATTATGAATCATATACATAAGGGCACCATTGGCCATTAAGGGGAAGAGCATTTTTGACTGAAGCCAGGAATCATTTCATTTAATATTTCAAAGAGTTGTAGGAATCTGAATCTGAGTAGTATGTAGTAGGGTGGATGGACTAGCGTCCCAAATGGGATGGAAGGTGGATTCTTCCCCGGCTGGGAAACCATGACAGAAGGATAACATAAGACGAGGTATAACCCAGCTGGAAAGAGGAAAGATTAATGGATGTTCCTTCCACCAGTACAATAGATGGCAGTGCTCTGCTGGTGTGGACCTAGTATGGACACCTGCAGGGATTCATGGAATTCACAGTCCCGAAGGACAACCCTGTCAGGATCCATGACTGCCATAAGAGGATGCTACAGAGAGAAGGACTCTCTGTTTTGGGGATCTTCTTCTTGATGTGGAAGTGCTTCCATTGTGTTATGCTCTGGCTCCAGAAATACTCCTGAGAAACCTAAAAGGAAGCCATCAAGCCTCCTCCTGTTGAGTCAGAGTTGAGAGAAACAGAGCGAAGCTCACCTGAAAGAGTAGAAGGAGCTATTGTGAATTGAAGAATGTGGTGTGGGATTTGTAACCAGGACTACTTTGTGTGGTTGTGTCTGGGATTTGGGGGTCACGGTGGCACATCTGGTGGTTACAGTAGTTAAAGAAGAAAATTTACAACCTTTAGGAAGTTTCTGGGTGAGATATTTTGACAGTTTATCTATTAGCTAAACCAATAGGCTTGATGGACTGAATTGATATCCTCTCATTTGTCAAATTTCTTATGTTCCAGTAAATATGCATTGACACTAATAGTGAGTCCTGATTAATTTTGATTCAAATGTATACTTGAAATTATTTTAACAAATTGCAGTTGTGAAGGATGGCCAGGACCATTTACCGTCCGGAATGCTGGCTGGGTGGAAGGACCGAGTGAGAGAACCTCTTTGGGACAATGTCCTCCCCGAGACACTAGAGGGCAGCCCCTCTGGGTTGCTACTGCACCATAGATCCCTGCAGGGCATTGCTGGGAGTTGTAGCCTGGAACAGCCATGTTGGGCTCCTGTTGGACTACAGCTGAACCCTTTGGAGCACCACTTCACACCCAGAAGTGTGTTGGGAAGAAGGTCAAGAAACACCTGGGGCACTTCTGGGTGCATATAAAAGGAGCCACCTCACCATCAGTCAGCGAGCCAGAGTCGGGAGGTGGAGGACAAAGCTTATGAGAAGTAGTGGATGCGACAGAGGAAGAGAAAGAAAGAAGAAAGAAACTGTGTGTTATTTGATGCTTTGTACTGTGTTGTGTAGTGGGGAGAAAAAGAAAAACACTTCCCCTCTTAAATAAAGGTGTGCTATCTGGAAATCTTTGTGTCTCAGCCTGTCTGCGTCAGGGTTTGGGGAGCCGTATACCCCCTGGTGGTCCACACAGTGTATAAAAAGATAAGTTTAAGATACCCTTAGAGTGATTTGAACTCTCTTTCTAATATTATCAGTTAGTAGTGCTGGATGTCATGCCCTTCAATATAAAGTGCTGCAGCACTCTTAGCACTGCCCTTGCCATAGCTATCTTTACATCTAAGCACCATTAAATATTCACATTTTCCTTATGCCCAATAATAAACCTTTCAATATTGACTTCACATTACATTTTCTATAACCAGTATTGAAAATAAAACAACAGAGACCAGTAAAGTTTCTCCAGGTATTAAAGTAAATAGAAGTTTATTAGTCAAAGTTGCATAATATTCAGAGACCATGAGGAGTAGTCTAGAAGCATTAGCAGACAATGATTAAATGTGAACCGATTTTGAGTTAACATTATGCAGTGCATGGCGCCGTCTGAACCTTGTAGCACTGAGAGATTACAAAATCTGATAGAGAGTGAAATGTGTGGCTAGCCATGACTAAACAATGACATTTGCAAGGCTTCAATGTTATATTCTCATTTTGTGTTTACCTTCTCTACAGGGGTGTACATTGGGATTAAACAAAACGTTAGAGAATCTATGCTTACTCCACACGTTTTTCTTTTGTGTAGGTGAAAAGTAAACATTCATTAAGGAAATGTAGCAAGGTTCTGTTATGTTTATTTCCCAACTGATGTTAGAAACTGTTCTGGGGCTGGTAACTGGTCTTTAAACATACATAATCTCAGGTAGCATCAGTCAATGCTTTTGAAAAGGTATGACTATTTATTTAATTTTTTTTATTTGATGGTATTCTTCGACAATGCACCACAATTAAAATACTAAAAAAACTGAAGTCAGTGAATTCTTGTAACCAAGAATGATGTAGGATTAAACCTCAGCACTCACATACGCTTGCCTATTGGATTGGACACACAAGTGAGTATTGAAAAAACACCTGACCATTATTAATTAAAGTGTAACCATTGGTTATTCTAACAACCTTTGTAATGCACCCCTGGTCATGGGCTGACTGCACATCCCAAAACATTGGTTTATTTTATCTTTATGTGAATAAATTCTTCTTGTTTTCTATATTAAATGTTGGAGTCTGCCACCACAGTCCTCATCTATAGAAAAATGCTCTGTATTTTTCACTGCATTTGACCATAGTGAAGATTAGGCTTACATCACAGCAAGCTCTTCACCATCCAAGTTAGAAATGTGACTGAAATCTGCGTTCAGTCTTTGCTCATTTTGTGGGTAGCATCAGACAGCAAATGGACTCAGCAAGGCCCAAGACAAATGGACCTGGCACTGGCTCTGATGGCACATGATTTGTCAAGCTAGAGCAAAACACTGGGCTCTACCAGGGATGTCTTTGTTGAAAGACTGACCCGAAAATAAAATTGACATAGGACTCCCGGCAGGCAGGATTGTGAAAATAATGCAACAAGTTTTGCTTATTTTTAGTTAATTTTCTTAACTTTGCGATGGAAATGTCATTGTTGGAGTCATTTTGTAAAATTATTTTTTCATGTGTGCTGCCATTTTTGATGTCTGATTAGCATGATGTAAAATGGTGGCTAGCCATGTGACGCACGTATCACATGACCAGTGACAGCATAATGGACGTCTATAGAAATGAAATCATAATACCCTCTGACTGTCTGTTGAATTTTTTTGGTTTTCTTTGACATTATTTTGCATACTAAGCACCTCCTTTCAGACCTCGGATTGTATCTTGTTGGCTTGTTTATTTGCTAGTGTTGACTGGTGAAACCTGCCAAAGCATTTTTCGCAGTAAATTTACTGGGTTCTCCTATGACCTTGTTTGAACATATTTTTCCCTGAAAATTTGCTGGGCAGCTGGTTTGGACAATTTTTTGTTCCCCAGCGCCCCATGATGCTTTGCAAGACCAGTGTGGCATCAAAGAGCAGTAACAGCCAATGTTGGATGGGGATGTCACTACCCAACAGTTCTCAAACTGTGCACCAAGGTGCCCCAACTTGAAGGGGCACCATGACAAGATCATTATCTCTCTCTCTCCTCTAGCTGGCTCGTGGCTGCATTTTTATATACTTTATACCTCCACAAATGCTGTCCTGCAGCTGTTATCAACTTTACTCATCATTGTGAATAGCTGTCTGTTTTGAGCAGACAATTATGAAATGATCAGTGAAATAGTTGATTTTATGGCATAAGTATTTTTCCTGCTCAGAATATTATATATATATTTGAAGTACATTTTGAGCTGAAAATAGCAATCAACTTCTTTCTTAAAGTTAGTTGAGATGGAAACAACCCAAAATTAAATTGAATTGAATTCCTTTATTGTCATTGTGCACAATACAGGTAGTAGTCAATTTACGACCATGTTCGGTTCCCGACGGACCGGTCGTAAGTTGATCTGGATGTAAGACGGACTGGCATATGTATTCAAACATGAGCATATGTATAGTACTGTATAATAAGTTCCTTAAGTCATATTGTTTGTTTTATATTATTTTGTATCATCATTTTTAGCACATTGTGCAGATTCTCTGTCATTGTTTGTAAATTATTTTATTACTATTGATCACATAGGTGCCTAACCTTTAACAGCTTCATGAATCGTTTCTTTGTCCATGTTATGTTATACGAGGTGTGGCAGAAAAGTAATGAGACTGGCAACACTGCAAGCGATCTGGCAACGCTGCGCTGTTGTCCTTGATAGAGCACGTGTATCAGTACCCTCCCATAGCTCAGTGCGAGTTTCAACTCCTTCCGTTAACTACGTGATTTTTGTGACTGCTATTAGCGAAGTTGTGTTTTTGGTTGTGCGTCACGCAAAATGGAACAGCGGAATTTGGAGCAACGTTGTGCCATTAAATTTTGTGTTAAGCTTGGAGAATCGGCAAGTGTGACGTTTGAAAAGTTAAAACAGGCCTATGGGGAACATTCTTTATCCCAAGCTCAAGTTTTTCAGGGAGGCCTTCAACTTCGAAAACCAATGAAAACATTGAACGTGTTAACACTCTTGTGAGATCAGACCGTCGTTTAACATTAAGAATGTTGAGTGAACAATGAAAGGCTCAGAAAAAAGGTCATTCGCGTGAGACCAGACATTGCAGACAAATGGATGCTCCATCATGACAACGCCCCATGTCACACTGCCCTCTCCATAACAGAATTTTTGACCTCAAAAGGCATTCCCGTGGTTCCCCAGCCCCCTTATTCACCTGACCTCAGTCCGTGTGACTTTTTCCTTTTTCCTAAACTGAAAAATGTCCTCAAAGGACGTCATTTCGGGACTTTAGAAAACATCCAAAAGAGTGTAACGGACATGCTGAAGACCATACCGGTTGAAGACTTCCAGCGCTGCTACCAACAGTGGGAACAACGTCTCCATCGGTGTGTAGCTGCCCAAGGGAACTACTTTGAAGGGGATAACATTGATGTTTGAAAAAAATAAAAACTTTGGTAAATAAAAAAATCAGTCTCATTACTTTTCTGCCACACCTCGTATCAACTGTGAGAGGAGGAATTATACCGGGATAGTTTGAGCACTCAACTGTTTCTATTTTAACATTTCAGCCTGTCAATAATAAGCATTAACAGATAAAGGAGTTCAGTGTGGTCTCATTACCCCTTTGTAGCGGTTCAAACGATGTGGCACATTGTGAGTCACAATGCAGAAGCTTTGGAGGTTAACTGGATTCAACGCCAGAGCATGGCAGTACAGCATGTGTGGTGAACAAGTTACAATAAGATAATTTAAAGGCACATGCGATCACATTTGCTTTCTTTTCTCTCACCCACCTTCATTTTTGTGCCAAGATCATTTGCCTTTTTTCCTGTAATTGTAAGACAAATGTAACTGAATGTAGTCAAAAGCACTGCAGGTAATAAACTGAGATTGAGAAGAATGAGTCACAGCATAGAGCTGGCGTGGAGAAAACAGTTGAATGGTCGTAAGACGCATATGTTGTAAGTCGCCATTTTTCCCTTTGGAAATCCCACCCCTTTGGGGGTCACATATCGGAGCCAGAACTAGACTACCTGAAGGACCACTCAAAAGTGATCACTGACAATCACCAGACATTTTTGAGTTCAGCTGCTTTGTTTAATTTTCTTAACCTTACTTAGTAATGTTGCTAATTAAAATGGACCTCCCTGGGAACCCCAACATTTTTTCCAGTACTGTCTCTTTTCTCCCCACATCGGTATGATTTTCCTTATTCTTTTAAAATATTTGACTTGTTGAAAAGATTAATGAAGAGTGTTGTTTTGCTTAAGACAGAACAGTAGCAGTGCTAAGTGGTGACGCCTCATAGTTCTGGATTTTTATCCCCATTTCAAGCGCACTCTATTGGGAGCTTGCATGTTCTTCCTTGTTTCTCCACAGGTACTCTAGAGTCCCACCCTGCTTCCAGCCTTGTTCTGATAGGCTCCTCCCTCATTGACCTCATTGGCAGGCTCCATAATGGATGCATATATCCAAATTTACTTCACTTCTGTAGTGCAATATGTTTTGCTTTAATGTATTTTGTTTACATAGACCCTGATATTTAAATTAACATTTATAAGCAATACAATTTGCTCTATCATTGCTGGGGCCCTTAAACATTTTATTCACAGATTTTTCTATTTTAATTTAAATTAAACATAGATTCTGGTTTCCCACATCCATTGATGGATGGGTAGGCATTTAATTTAAAGGAAATTAATTTTAAATTGTGAAGTCTTCTTCAAAAACAGTAAAAGTAATTTTTGAAAATGGAATCACCCACTTCAGTGAGTACTTGACTTTAGCCATGAATTTTGTGCTAATAGGTTATTGATTGGGTAGCGATTAAATGTACTAAGGATCCTGTCCAAATGGCAGTGCAATGTCAGCTCTAAATATGGGGTTTTCACCACCAACAGTTTTTATTCTTTCAGTTTTATTACCATTTCTCCTGCTATAAAATAAGGTTAGATGCTGATGTAATTATTGCAATCATCTGATATTTTGCCTCAGAGATGAAAGAATAAACTGAACAGAAAAGTACAAATACAATGGAGTTCCAACTTAGGTTGGTTCTATCCAAGTGTTCATTGCTGCTACTATAGGCTCTTACTTTCTGTGACTTTAAAATTTGATTGAATTTAAAATTTTAAGAGTTCTTAATGCTATTTCATTTGTTCATTTTTATTCTGGTCATGCTTCCTAATCTTTCATACAACACAAAAGACAAAATGTTTAAAAGCAAGTATTAAAGAGGCTGCTCCCACATAGTCCCCAAAATTACCAAAGTAGTTAACACAATATTAAACAAGTGTCACAGATGACCGGGGACACTGCCCGGCCGGGACGCCTGGATAGTCCCCAACTTGGACAATGCTACTCCTCGGCCACAAGAGTGCAGCCGCCCGGGGCTATTTGGAGGCCACAGGTACAGAGCTGGGACGCTCTTTATGAGAGGACGTGGCCACCGCCAGAGGGCGCCCGGACAGTTAGAGAAGCCTGGATGGCAGCACTTCCGCCACACCAGAAAGTGCTGCCGGACGTAATTCCGAGGACACCCGGAGTGCTTCCAGGTGCTTTCCTGACACTTCCGCCACACCAGGAAGTGACGTCAAGGGGAGCACCTGGGGCTCATCCGGGTCATAATAAAAGGGGAAGCCTCCCTCCAGTAGACGAGCCAGAGTTGGGAGGAAGTAGACGAAGCTTGTGAGGAGGACAGGAGGTCAAGGAAGGAAGGAAGGAAGGAAGGAAGGAAGGAAGGAAGGAAGGAAGGAAGGAAAAGAAAAGAGAGAGAGAGAGAAGAAGAAGAAGAAGAAGAAGACAAAGACAAAGACAAAGACAAAGGAAGAGAGTTGGTGCTTATAGACATTGTGGTGCTCAAGAAGTTAATAAAGGAGTGTGTTTTGGACATCCTGGTGTCGATCTGTCTGTGTCTGGGGGTACGCTTTCCACACAAGTTACTGGTGTTTATTTTTTTTTTAATTTCATCATTTTCGAATGCATTATTTGTGAAATTTGCACACTTCATTTTATAAGCCATTTTAAACCATGTCCTTGTAAAAATATTTTCAAAAAAGCATTATATCTATTGGGAATAAAATACTTTTAGATAATAATAATAATAATAATAATAATAATAATAATAATAATGACAATAATAATAATAATACATTTTACTTATATAGAAAAGGCATTATAGAGCAGACAGACAGATACATAGATAGATAGATAGATAGCACTTTATTTGTCCCTGGAGGAAATTAATACTTTACAGAAGCTCAAGAAAAACCTAAATATTATAACAAACCATAACCTTGCAAACACATGCTTGGTTAGTAAGAGAGATGCTGCCGTCTGATAACAGGCTTGCAGGTAGGAGTAAGATGTGGTCAGATCTGCTCAGTTGTGCCACAGGTTTAAATTTAAAGGCATTAATATTTAATAGAGAAACCCAGCTTGCTGTGTCCACAACTGGATCATGCTGATAGAAGTTTGCTCCTACCAAAGTACCCCTGGTTGAAATCATCAGCATTCTAGGGACAGAATCTTTCATCATCTGTCATGATCAGTCCAGAAGAATATTGCTTTTTCGGTATTGATGCCATTTTGCATACCAAGGTATGGGGCGTGTCCCATGTTTTTAGCGGTGTATTCTCTGGGTTTGTGACATTTGAGTTGATTGACTGATAAAAGGTCAGCATTTTTACCAAGCTTCATCCAATCTGCAGATAAAAGCTTTAAAAAAAGAAAAAAAACAACTATTTTTACTAATTCATTTTTGTGGCTTACCTAGATTTGACTTCTTGTCTCTCATTTGGGTTTCAGTCGCTTTGTTTTTATTTTATTTATTTATTTACCTTTTGCATACATCCTGGTTCATCTAAAAACTTAGTTATTTGTTTCAAGCTGAGCCAAGACATCACCGGTGAGTTGATAATGGAGTGAATCATTTCAGAGTTAATAAATATTAACAAGTATGATGTAACTTTTCTCCCTGAATACAAAATGTATGTATGTTTGAAAATCAATTATGAAAAGGATTTAGGAGTCGTAGAGGACTTGTCACTATAAGTTGCCAGACAAGGTTTAGAAGCCATTAAAGGTTATAGGTTATATAACGCCCTGATGTGTGGAGTACTTTAGGACTACACCTGGACTACTGTAAAAGAATTTTTGTCTCCATATTACAATAAGACATAGCAGCATTAGAGAAAGTCCAGTGAAGAGTGGCTGGGCTGTTTCCAGGACTGAGAAACATGAACTGTGAGGAGAGATTGAAGGAGCTGAACCTTTTCCATTTAGGAAATCAGGGATTAGGAGGGACATGGTTGAAGTGTTTAAAATTATAAAAGAAACTAATACACAGATCATTGTTGTGACTTTAAAATAAATTGAAGAACAAGAGCTCGTGGACACAATAGGAAACTTGTAAAGGAGAAATTTCACACAAATGTTAGAAAGTTTTCTTTCACACAAAGAAACATAGACGCGTGGAGTAAATTGTCACATAGTGTGGTGGGGAACAGGGGCTTCATGTATAAACAATGCATACGCATAAAAATGTTGCGTACACCCATTTCCACGTTCACATCATGATGTATAAAAACTAAACTTGCCATAAAGCCACACACATTCTCACACCAGCTCAAACCATAGCATACATAAGTTTTCGGCTCGATTTTGCAAACTGGCAGCACCCAGTGTCAAAGCAGTGATACTGTTCCTGGGTTGCTTCCCTTTATTTTTTAGATTCATATCCCTGATGCGGCTTTATCAAATACACTGACATTAACTGCATATTGTTTTTTAATTTAAGGCATCTGATTGTAATCTACCTGTAACCATATAATGGTGTACAGCTATACAACAGATTGTGTCAAGAGCGGAGAGATTTATCGGGATAGAGCTTCTAGCACACGCTGCCTCAGCCATGTGCACAGTCTATTTGAACTTCGCCCATTCGGGAAACACTTCAGAGCCTTTCCTGCACTAACCTAACGGTTCAGAAACAGTTTCATCCCACGAGCTCTAAAAGCACTCAATCAGTTCATCAAGTGCTCCTGGTAGAACTGTTTGTACTTATAAGTACAATTACCTCACTGTAAACTTGCATTATAGTTGTAACATTGCACAACCTGAGCCACTTATGCTTTCATATTGTATATTTTTCATTGTTTTTTATCGTATTTACAGATGATGACAACTGACTTCTAAGTCGATTTAGATTTGCAGGCGCTATCTTCTTGGAGCTCTTGATATCATTTTTCACATTAAATACAGTAAAGTAAATATATTACATTATACAGATACATTTTTAACTTCATTTAAATAATGTATACTTTTATTAAAATTGTGGACACGGTGGATAGCAGTAGCGATGAGCTGCCACCCCGTTCAGGGATTGTTTCTGCCTCGTGGTGTATGCTTTCTGGGACTGGTGTAACCTTGGATGGATAGATGGATGAAATAATTAAACATGTACTATGAAGATATTTCAATGTTCCTTAAAGGTTTTGAAGAATCAGCATTTTAAGCTTATAGATAGCTTGACATTTATTAAAGAGCTGATTGTATGGTGATTGGTTACTTGGAGAAAGAAAAGGAAGGACAAGAATTGGGGGTTAGTACCTTTGAAATAATTTATTGCAGCAGTACTGTCTCGCACGGTGCACCAAGCGTCTTGCAGGAGGCAGGAACAATCTCTGGATGGAGTGCCAGCTCGTCGCTACAGTTGCGCCACTATGGCCCTATGTTTAATATATCCTTTAACTCATTTCATCATGAAAATTATATCAAGTATACATCTTAGTATTTAAATTATTCAGAAAGCTGTAATATCATAAATGTAATGATCTGTGTCCTGTCGGCATAAGAGAAAGCTCATTTAAGAAGCAAGTAGTGATTCACACACATAGAGTACATAGAAGAACACAAAGCATACGAAGCACTTAACGTGCTACTTTAGTTACGATGGGATTTGAGAAACTAGTAAATTAAAAGATTTTAAGATTAAGTTTATGACATTCTAGTTTAATGACAAAATAAACTGTGTGATTAAAGTGGAAATTTTGAGATTAAAGTTGACATTTCAAGCTTTTTTTCCCAGTATGTCCCTATTTTTTTTTTTCTTTTCTCTGTACCCCAATAAGCTTCCATATGACACTCAGACGGTGGGCTACGGCTTTGATATCTGACCACTTCTTTTATATTATGGGCACTGTGTGACTTTCTGAATTTGAACTTTCGATCAGCTTCCTTTTGTTGTTTATATCACTGCTTAAACCAACAAATAGTACGTTTTTCCTTGCCTCCACTTGACATTCACTGATAATTCTTCTTTTTTCCCTGTGCTTTTGCCATTGTCTTTTCACAGAACGCTGAACTTAAGGGAATATTTATATTGATTTGCATATTCAAAGAGGCATTATTTTGGGAGGAGTCTGGGTGGGGTGGCAGGCGCGAGCATAAGTGTTACATTTCATGCAGCCCAGGATTTATGTAGCGGAAGTGTGTGGAAGTTGGCTTACGCACTGTTTTCTGCATCTGAATTTTTTTTGTGTGTGCCCTCATTTTGACTTTTGTCCATACGCCATGTTTTAGTGTGAATTCTACGCACTGTGTTATGCATGAGGCCCCAGGTCTTTAGAGACCTTCAGATCTTGACTTGACTTTATTTTGGACAATCTCAATGAATACAATGGATGAAATTATTGGGCTGAATGGCCTGTTATTATCACAATTTTTGTAATGTTTAAATGCAGACCCTGGTTCTACTTACTTTCTTGGTTGATATTGAAGCTTTAAGGATACACTTATTTTTTCACATTTGGCTTATGTATGTTGCCGTTTTTTCAATAATAACTAATAAAAAAGTTCAAACCTGTTATATGTTTGATGTCACTTGAGTTTAGATGTATTTAATTTTAGGACCTGGTGAGGACTACATGATTCTTGGTTATGTTCTGATGTGTAAAATCATTTTCCTTTCATGTCCATGAACAGGGAATGTGGACAGTGTTGTGTATTATTAGGTGTGGCTTTAAATGCACTAATAATTATAATCTGCTTTGATCTGAAATTATTTGAAACAAGTGAGATGACTTTGCTGTTGCTACCTCATAGCTCAAGGGTGTGCTGCTTGATTTATAGCCTACTCTCTTGTCTGATTTGACTTTGTATTTTTAGCCATTTCAACTTGTGTTTCCTCCCTTATTACAATAATTGATAGTTAGGTAAATCGGCAGCTCTAATATGACTTGGTGTAAGAGTGTGCCAATTACTGTCAGAACATTCTTTGGTTCCTCAAAACCAAGCAATGTGCAGGTGAGTTCAGAAATTGTATGTTTTAAAATGTAACAATAAACTCAGTTGCTTTGTAAGGATATGTAACAAGTTCAAGGCTCTAAAAATGACTCGTATCTCATAGTACTAATCCTATCTTTTGAGTGATGAAGAATAATCAGCCATGGTCTTAGTAAAGAGATTAAGGTTTTGTTTTTTAAATGTACTATTGTACTTCAGTTGTGTTTGATTTTTAATTGCAATATCAGTGTTGAATTTTGCGCCTAGCATTCAAAGAGTTCACAGTGTACGTCGCCTCTTTGGAAATGACGTCATGAAGTCGGACAAACCTGGACTTGACAGACCAGTCCCAAGTTTCTTATTTTGTAAATCTGGCTTAACGGGGTGTTCCAAAGGACCTCAGAATTTCCCACTTCAAATGGAAAGCAGCAATAATGTCTGCAGGTTGTAAGATGGAGAGCAGTCATCCTAAGAAGCCATCCATAAAAGGAAAGGTGCAGAGTTTGTGTGTATGTGAGAGTGAGACAGGTATAAGAGCAGTACTTGTGACTCTAAAAAGACCTGCCCTTCTTTGTAAATTCATTGGACTGAAGACATGGCTGCTTGTAATTCTTAGGAAACATCCTGGCTTGGATTGACTCACAGAGTCAGAGAAAGTCAATAAAGATGGTGTTGCCTCTGACCTCAAGGGAGTAGTGTAAAAGTGGAGATGGAGATGTGAATGTGCAGGCAGTAAACGAGGTGGAGATCATTGGAGCCACATGGAAGGATGCAAAATGAACATATATGAAGATATTATTTTGTCACACAGTACAAGCACCAAAGCACAGGAATAAAATTTTATTTCAATGTGCATCAAATACTCAGTGCTGAAAGCAAAATCATAAATGAATATTCATTCAGTAAACAAGGAACTGCACAGCTAATATATAGCTGTCAAAACTGAACACATTCGCAACTTCAATCAAAGAATGTGGAATGCAATTCTTTGGGCTGATGTGGTCCTAAACACTTAATGTCCAGTTTTTGTTCAATAGGCAAAATGCTAAATCATACTGTACTTAAATAATTAATTTGTTTCATGATAACTCTGATAACGACTGTTCCAATGCAGCAAAAGTCGCTTGAAAGGATGCTGTCTTTCAAAACCCAAAATGGAACATGTGGTAATAATAATAATAATAATTCTTTACATTTATATGACACTTTTCTCACTACTCAAAATGCTTCAGTAATTGGGGAGTCACTTCAACCATCACTAAAGTGCAGATCCACCTGGATGTTGCAACAGCAGCCATTTTTGTGCCAGCACGCTCACCACAGATTAGCTCTTAGGTGGTGAAGTGGTGAGGGAGATAGCCAATTAGAGACAAAGGATGATTAGGGGCCTCGAATGACTAAGCTGAGGTGGGCAATTTAGTCTGGACATTGAGATACACTCTACTGTTTATGAAGAATGTCCAGGGACCTTTTAAGACCACCGAGAGCCAGGAAATCGGTTTTATGTCTCATCCAAAGGACGGTGCCATTTTTACAACACAGTGTCCCCATCACTGCACTGGGGCATTGGGATCCAAATTCAGATCACATAGTAAGCAGCCCCTGCTGGCTTCACCAATGCCTCTTCCTATTGGAAACCCAACCTGTTCTCCCATCCAAGCACTTGCTTAGTTTCAGGTGGATGACCTCTCCTGAAGTACATGTAGTATGGCTGCTGATGATATATACGCCGAAACATTGTGTGCCCGAAGCCCTTGCCCTGTCTACCCAAATACAGGCTATAAGCACCAGGATCAAAGAAAATTTCTCAGATTCCTAGAAGAAGCATTTTTTTAGATGAGAAATTGCATTGAGCATATGAAGGAAATTGAAAAATAAAATCTGTTTGATAACAACCGTATAAAAATCTTCTTCTTCTTTCGGCTGCTCCTGTTAGGGGTTGCCACAGCGGATCATCTTCTTCCATATCATTCTGTCCTCTGCATCTTGTTCTGTTAAACCCGTCACCTGCATGTCCCTTCTCATCACATCCATAAACCTTCTCTTAGGCCTTCCTCTTTTCCTCTTCCCTGGCAGCTCTATCCTTAGCATCCTTCTCCCAACGTACCCAGCATCTCTCCTCTGCACATGTCCAAACCAATGCAATCTCGCCTCTCTGACTTTGTCTCTCAACTGTCTAACATCAGCTGACCCTCTAATGTACTAATTTCTAATCCTGTCCATCCTCGTCACGCCCAATGTAAATCTTAGCATCTTTAACTCTGCCACCTCCAGCTCTGTCTCCTGCTTTCTGGTCAGTGTCACCGTCTCCAGCCCATATAACATAGCTGGTCTCATTACCGTCCTGTAGACCTTCCCTTTCACTCTTGCTGATACCCGTCTGTCACAAATCACTCCTAACACTCTTCTCCACCCATTACATCCTGCCTGAACTCTCTTCTTCACCTTTCTTCCACAATCCCCATTACTCTGTACTGTTGATCCCAAGTATTGTATTTAAACTCATCCACCTTCGCCAACTCTACTCCTTGCATCCTCACCATACCATATAACAATACATTAAATTATTGAATGTAGTTTATGCAAAAAGCACCATCTGCTGGAAATGAAGGGACAATGCCCCCTCAGGCCCCTAATGCAGAGATGCCACTGCTTGGTAGATAAGAGAGAGAGGTTAGGAGCACGCGCTGATACAGCACATTGCTGCACCCACCACATGAAAAACCAAATCAGAATCCAGCTTAAGTAACATTTTAAAATAAGAGCTGTCAATAAGCATTACAGTTTGTCAGTTTGTCAAATCTTTTGTCTCTTTGTCAAATCTTGAATACCATTAGTTGATAATCTGGTCTAGTTCCAGTGTAAAATATTTATAGACATATTCAGCATACAAAAGAGTCACAGAAGCCTCACAGGTGATGTGAATGTTCCTTCATTATGAAGGCTGAGGTCATGGGATCACATCCCAGATGGGGAACAACTCATGGCAGGTACCAGCAGGAGCTCATCACAATATGTTTCCACAAAACAGGAGCAGCAGTCCACTGAGCTGGCCCCCACTGAATTCATTTCTTGTTTATTTGGAATCTGGAAACCACATGCAATGCTCTTAAAATGACATTCGATTTTGGCATCACTGATGTGTGCAACTCTTTCATTAAAAATCCGATCTTGACCTCTGTACTAAATAAAATGCCCCACACCTTCATTATCAGCCTGCCTGAAATCCCTGGTAGAATTATGTTCATCTGAAACAGTACACTAATTAGAAGGACGGCTTTCATTCCAGGCCCCTAAATTTCACATTAGTATTGCTTAGATACCAGTTCAGGTGCAGCCTTTTAGTGCTGCCTTTTGTAACGCAAATTATTTTAATGTGTAATTTTCATGGCTTGACAACCACAGGCTTTTAATGAGTGTCAGTATACTTTGCAACATTACTTTTACAGAAGCAAAACAAAGCATCTGCTTGTAGTAATGAGATTTCCTAATGATAATTAATCACAAATTCTGGCTCTTTGGAATTGAGAATTTACTTTGTCTTTTGCTTCTTTATCATTCTAACTCCTGAAATGGTAAGGCCCCTCAAACACTGTACTTCAAGGACATGTGAAGCTTTTATTTAAAACCTTTTTCTCATTTTACATTAAAGTTTCTATCAATTTTCACTTTTTTGTGATTCTTATTTTCAAAGATGTTGGTATGCTGAAATTTTATGTTTGATTTAACTTTAACGTGATATTATTGAACGCTATATTAAAGTATTTAGGATTAATAGAATATAGTTAATCAAGTACCAGATCACTGTTTTTATTTTTTCTTTAATTGACAGATTATACATAGATGAAAATTTGAAAGCAATCATAGAAATTAATAGCATTAGCAAGAAGTGACTTAAATCATGTAGGTGGTTACACTGCAGTTTTGGATTTGATTAAATCTTGGATAAAGTCTGATAACTTAAATACAAGAATACCTGACTAATGAGATGAGCACATTTGTCATTTGTATCATTTTGTATGTTTGTATTGTCACCCATGCGTGTCAGAGGTTCATCCTGCGGGTTCCTCCTAGATGTGTATTTACACCCAGAACAGAGAGAGGGCGCTGTCACTAAATGTCTTGTCTTCCTTTTCTTCAATAGTACAGAGAAACCACCCAGTGAGGATAACTGACTCCGCCCCTTTTGGTCTCTCGGCAATAAAAGCACAATTGCCTGGAAGAAGGAGTCATAACACAATAGTTTGTCAGCCAGTGTTATTTGGTGGCAGTTGTTTTGTTCTGTTTTAACAGCACCGAGCATTTGTTTTTATTTTTTCTTTTAAGCAAACAGTGATGGCCAGGTTCGTGTCCCAAAATTTATTTTTTTGTCGACCCTGTTATTCCCTCTGACGACAACAGTATATAAGAATAATGCATAAACTGGCACCCTCCCATTTCCCTTATCAATAACTCATGATCATTAGAAGATGGATTCAGAAAGTGTTCAGACCTGTTAACTTTCTGCACAATTAATTGTGTTATAGATTTAATTTTAACTGGATAAATTTGCCATTTTTGCCCATCAATCTATACTTAATAGCAGATAATGACAATTTGAAAATATGTTTACAGAATGGTTTACAATGTATTTATTTATTATTATTATTACAGTTCAACGTGTTTTCATGATGATAGGAATTAAAGCAAGTTATTAAACATGGGAACACGGTGGCACAGTGATAGTGACGAGCTGGTGCACTGTCCAGAGATTGTTACTGCCTCCCGCAAGATGATTGCTGCGCCGTGTGTGACCTTCGATGAAATAATTTATTGCAGTAGCACCGTCTCTTTCAAATGTACTAACCCCCAATTCCTGTCCTTAATTTTCTTTCTCCAAGTAACCAATCGACACAATCAGCTCTATAATAGATGTTAAGTCTTCTGTTAGCTAAGAATGCTGATTCTTCAAAACTTTTAAGGAACATTGAAATATCTTCATAGTACATGTTTAATTATTCTATCCATCTATCCTTACAGTGTCGTACCAGCCCCAGCAAGAATACAGCACAAGGCAGGAACAATCCCTGAACTAGCTAGCGATGCCACACTGTGTCCTCACATGTTTAATTATTAACAATATAGATTATTTAAACGATGTTAACATGTTATCTGTATAATGTAATAGACATATTTTGCTGCATTTCATCTTAAAAATGATATTGTCATCATGTGTAAATAAGCGCTTTATGAAGTGGCTCAGGTTGTGCAATATTATAACTGTATCGCAAGTTTGCAGTGAGGTAATTGTACTAATAAGTACAAACAGTTCTACAAGGAGCACTTGATGGACTGATTGAGTGCGTTTAGAGCTCGTGGGATGAAACTGTTTCTGAACTGTTAGGTTTGTGCAGGAAAGGCTCTGAAGTGTTTGCCGAATGGGCGAAGTTCAAATAGACTGTGCACATGTCTGAGGCAGCGTGTGCTAGAAGCTCTATCCCGATAAATCTCTCCGCTCTTGACACAATCTGTTGTATAGCTATGCACCATTATATGGTTACAGGTAGATTACAATCAGATGCCTTAAATTAAAAAACAATATCCAGTTAATGTCAGTGTATTTGATAAAGCCACATCAGGGATATGAATCTAAAAAATAAAGGGAAGCAACCCAGGAACAGTATCACTGCTTCGACACTGGGCGCTGCCAGTTTGTAAAATCGAGCCGAAAACTTGCGTATGCTATAGTTTGAGCTGGTGTGAAAATGTGTGTGGCTTTATGGCAAGTTTAGTTTTTATACATCACGATGTGAACGTGGAAATGGACGTACGCAACATTTTTTGTGCATACGCATTGTTTATACATGAAGCCCCTGTTCCCCACCACACTATGTGACAATTTAGCACTTGATGGACTGATTGAGTGTGTTTATAGTTCTTGGGATGAAACTGTTTCTAAATCGCGAGGTCCGTACAGGAAAGGCTCTGAAGCGTTTGCCGTATGAGAGCAGTTCAAGAGACAGTGCGCATGGCTGAGGCAGCATGTGCTAGATGCTGTATACTGATATTTCTCTTTCCGATCAGCTGCTGTAGAGCTGTGATTCCACACTCAGATACAGTGGCATAAATACTCTGAGTGGTGCATTGAGAGGAACAACGCTAAATCAGCTATGGTATTTGGAATAATTTGGCCATTCTGTGGACCATTATATTGTTACAGGTTAATTAAAATCAGATCCCTTAAACTAATAAACAATATGCGGTTAATTTTAGTGTATATGATAAAGCTGCGTCAGGGATGTGGATCTAAAAAAGAAAGGGAAACCACAGTTGAACAGTTGACGCTGGGTGCCGCCAGTTTGCAAAACCGAGCAGAGAACTTGCGTATGCCAAGCATTTAGCTGGCGTGAAAATGTGTGTGGCTTTATACCAAGTTTAGGTTTTATACATCGCGATGTGAGCGTGGAAACGGGAGAACGCAACATTTTTGTGCATAGGCACCGTTTATACACGAGGCCTCAGGAGTTTGGATGGCTCGCAGTGGAAGGCAGTGGGGTCGAGGAAGCTTAGGAGGAGAGCCCCAGCGTGAGCGCCCTGGACGTTGGGGACCTGAGTCTCAGTCCGGTGAGGGAGCCTTTACATAGGCAACTGGACCTGATGAAGGTCAGCTGCGTCTGCTGATAGGGTGTCTTATCCTGTGAGGGATAAGCAAAGGAGCTCTCAGATAAAAGGAGAAGACACCAGGATTTTTTTTTTTTAATTATTGCTCCTGCCAGTATTTTAACCTCATTTTAATGGGATTTATTGGATTATTTTAACCTCCACTATTTCACACTTTTTATGGATTATTTATTTATGGACTGTTTTAAATCACTGCACTATTTATTCGGACACTGTTTTTATTTTTTTAATAAATGCACTGTACACTTTTGCACCTTCCCCTTGCTTCAAGTGGTGTTCTCATTTGTACAGCTCATCCCGGTCATGACTATCGATGGTGCTGGGTTCAAAAGGCTCCCGAATGAGAAGAGGGAGGAAGGAGCTGACCCGCACCATCACAGGGTGCTAGTACAGTATGAATGGACCCTGTGATGGTCTGGCAGCCAACTTTCAGTTAGTTCTTGCCTGGTGTCAGATTCTGCTGAGTCGGCTCAGGCTACCTATTATCCAGAATTAGTTTAAGCTCATTTGAGAATGTGATGTTAAGTAAAAATTCCAAGGCTTTCATTAATCTTTGTAACAGATTTAGAACTTTCATCAGAATCCCTTGCATTATTAATGTAATTAGTTTTAATAGAAAAAGTAATCAGCAATCAATCACATGGAAACTTTTTACTTCAGAATGTTCATTTTAAATATCCATTCATTAAGAAATAGAGATCTTATCAATGAGATGTCATTATACTTTTTAAAACCTGTCCCCTGTCAGCTTTTACTGTTAAAGAGGCTCATTTTATAGTGATAACACTTGCTGCAATGTATTAATTTAGTCTGTGCATATCATTACAAACCCTCAGTGGTTTTTCATTTTACATATTATTTGTTAAGCTAACCTGTGAACAAACAACTATAATACTAATGATTCAGACATCAATGCAGCACTGTGGGTTTTTTTAAATATATTTTAACCCAAAACATAAAATATTCAGACTTTTGACTCAAATTACTAAACATTAACGTCACAACAGTTTTTCTTGAGAAACTGGTCTGGACTCACATCATTTCAAGCCTCCCACTCATGTTAGACACCAGTATGCTGACAGGACAAAAAGATCTGCAGAGGATGCCATAGTCATGCTGTCCAAACCCACTTGGAACAGCAGGGGAGTTACACTAGGCCTCTCTTTGTAGACTTTAGTTCTGCATTTAATACCATCCTCCCTAATAGACTGGTGAGCAAATTGACAGACAAATTGACAGAGTGGGACAATCCCACTCTGTCTGCCTCTGTATTACGGACTTCCTCACTGATTGCTCCCAGAAGGTAAGAATAGGCCGCCACATTTCCTCAGCCCTCAATTTAACACTGGTTCTCGGCAAGGCTGCGTGCTGAGTCCTCTTCTCTTCACCCTCTACACCTATGACCACACCCCCGCACACTCCAGCAATGACTTCATCAAATTTTTGGATGACACCCCTGTAGTGGGGCTCACTTCTAGTGGAAATGAATCCGCTTATCGGAAGAAGGTGGAGCCGCTCCTTGTGTGGTGCAGAGACAACAATCTGGTTCTTAACACCACCAAAACCAAGGAGCTGATCATTGACTTTAGGAGGAAAAAGACTGGTATTCAGCCCCTTTTCATTGGTGGGGACTGTTTGGAGAGGGTCCTAGACTCCTGGGGCCTTGTAGATAATATCGGGCGTACAGACAAAAGCGGAAATGTGCGTACGCACAAAAAATCCAGATGTATAAATCTGTGCGTACTCCAACTTCCATGTTCTTCCACTTGATAAATCCTGGTCAGCGTGAAAAGTAAAGCACGTGCACACGCCTGCTGCCCCACCCCATCTCCTGTCAGAATTATGCCTCTTTGATTATGCAAATCAATATAAATAGCCCCTTAAGTTCAGTGTTCTGTGAAAGGACAATGGCAAAAGCATGGGGAAAATTTAAGAATTTCAGAGAATACCAAGTAGAAGCAAGGAAAAACATACTATTTGTTGGTTAAAGCAGTGATATAAACAACAAAAGGAAGTTGATCGAGTAACAGAGTAGCAGAGAAACTCGGAAGTTCAAGTTCAGAAAGTCGCAAAGTGCCCGAAATAAATAAGAAGTGGTCAGATATCAAAGTCGTCCTGAAAAGGCGAGTCGTAGCCCACTGTCTGAGTGTCATATGGAAGCGTATTAGGGTACAGAGAAAAGAAAAAAAACTGGGACACAGTGTGAAAAAAGGTTGAAATTCCCACTTTAATCACATAGTTTATTTTGTCATTAAAGCAGAACGTCATAAACTTCAGCAAGCATACAACGCGAGGCAGGAACAATCCCTGAACGAGGCGCCAACTCATCGCTACCGCTGCCCACTGAATCCTTGCACATTTAATCATTAACAATATGCATTATTTAAACAAAGTTAAAAATTTATCTGTATAATGTAATATATATACTTTGCTGCATTTCATCTTAAAAAACATATCAAGAGCTCCAAGAAGATAGAGCCTGGAAATCTAAATCAACTTAGAAACCAGTCGTCATCATCTGTAAATACGCGCTCTCTTCTATTGAATTGAATTGAATTCCTTTACTGTTATTATGGTACAATGAGATTCAATGTTCAAATCCTCCATAAACATATTTTCCTATAAAATGGTAAAACAACAACAACAACGACAAGAATAATAATAATAGGATAAAAACTGAAAAATATACAACATGAAAACATAAGTAGCTCAGGTTGTGCAATTATACAACCGTAGTGCTAGTTTACAGTGAGGTGATTGTACTTATAAGTACAAAGAGTTCTACCAGGAGCACTTGATGGACTGATAGAGTGCGTTTATATCTCTTGGGATGAAACTGTTTCTGAACCGCGAGGTCTCTACAGGAAAGGCTTTGAAGCGTTTGCCAAATGGGAGAAGTTCAAATAGACTGTGCCCATGGTTGAGGCAGCGTGTGCTAGAAGATGTACCTCAATATTTTCCCCCGCTCTTTACACAATCTGCCATAGAGCTTTCCAATCAGCTGCTGTAGAGCTGTGATTCCACAATCAGATACAATGGGTTAAAATACTCTGAGTGGCACACTGAGAATAACAACGCTAAAGGGGCTATGGTATTTTAAATAGATTGGCTATTCGGTGCACCATTATATTGTTACAGGTTAATTACAATCAGATGCCTTAAACTAATAAACAATATGCGGTTAATTTCAATGTATTTGATAAAGCTGCGTCAGGGATGTGAATCTAAAAAATAAAGGGAAACCACACAGGAACAGTAGCACTGCTTTGATGCTGGGTGCTGCCAGTTTGCAAAACCGAGCAGAGAACTTGCATACGCTAGGGAATGAGCTTGAGTGAAAATGTGCGATTAAAAAAAATTAATAAATAGGTGAGTAGTAAGTATGGAACTTCTGCTTGCAAGTCAGAAAACTCTCACTTCCCCATCTTCAGGCTGCTTATATAGTTTTTTACCTCTCTGTGCCCTTTTCCAAAATATTTTTACACAGTGTTTCCTCTTTTTTTTTCAAGCTTTTTTTTCTATGTCATCACATTTTTATTTTTATTCCTAGACATAGAACAGTCTCTTGCTAACGGTTGCTTTTAGGAAATTACAAAACATTCTGTTGTTGTCACCCTGCCTTAAATATTCTTGCTTTCACACACTTATATTAGTCAATTGCTTATATCAGTATATCAATATCAGTACATTAATAATACATATATTATAGCATTGTATTATATATTTTAGCTTCCAAACATCACGATGTGAACGTGGAAATGGGCGTAAGCAACATTTTAGAGTGTATGCACTGTTTATGCATGAGGCCCCTGGAGCTTGTGAATGACAAACTTCTACAAAAAGCTGCCCTATTTTGTGTCAATACGATTTTACTAACCCAGCATTATTTTTCCCAAAGTTTTCTTTGTTCAGACATTAAACAGGGTCACTTCAGTGCTCCAACTCTTTTCCTTTGTTTTAGGGTCATATTTACAGTATTATATATTGTTTATTCCTGTATATGTTTGATCAAAAATGATTTGAACTGCGCTATACCAAAAATGTGCATTCAGTTGAACTAAACTTCATTGCACCGTTTGAGAATATAAAAACACGTCTAGATTGTCAAGTCTAAATAGCATAAACTGACAGCTGTCTATAGCAGTAAATCCAGAACATCAGTTTAATGATGAAATCTGCACAAGCTTGGCATTTGCTCTTCAAATAAAAGAATTACACTGACAACATAAAAGAAAGTCATTAGATGATATAATTACCATTGAAGTCAGTCTGCAAAGCACACACCTTGTATGTGTTACCTTTGAATAAACTCGGCTTCACATGGATGCTTTCATGAATTATACATTAACCCATATGGTGGTGTGTTGTGGTAGGAACCCCGTGAGGGAAGGGGAAAGGAGAGTGAAGATGGGGAAATATTTTTCACATTTTAGAAAAAATGATTTCTCTGCTTATTGTTTTGTGAGACAATTCCTATTTCTATATAGAGAGTATGTCACCCTGTGTTGACCCGCAAAAGTGGATAAATTGAAACACATCTGTGACATTAGTGTCCTCCGCTTGATACATTTCTGATAGAAAAATAATCTCCACTAATACAGTAGTAGCTGCTTTTGTTTATTTATTTGTGGTAAAAAACAATGTATGCTTTCGTAATTTGAACCTTAAACTTGTGAGCCTAATGATTTAACTGTGAAAAAATATTACGAAGAAACACTTAATGAAACATCAGGCAAAACATCTGGCAGCCTCAGACTGAAAGAAATCAGGTTTATTGCTAAAGCTAAAGAAACTGTGACAGACATTTGAAGCTGTTCAGTATGGGAACATTCTTAACTTGTGTTAGATTAAGCTTTATTCATTGTGGTAAATTTTGTCATGAATCCAGGATTCCGGATTGTTTGTGGTTAAATAGGAAGGAAGTGAATTCTCGTTGCTGAATCAGTTCAGATGACTACTGAGATGTTGAGACCAGATTGTACAGGAGATTGCACTTTGCATAAAGTTCAGACAGTTCAGATCCTGACCTTGAAACTGTTGCTACAACGTCTTTGATGCTCAGTTCATGGACTTTTTTTAGTTTTTTAGTCAGTCATATTTTTAAACTCTTGCTTGTTTAAAGACCTTCATTATTGTATTATATTTGGTTGATCATACAGTCAGTCCTTTCTGTCCACAAGAGATTGGCTCCAGGATGCCTGTGTATACGAAAATCCACAGATGCTCAAGTCTCTTGTATAAAATGGAGTAGTATTTGCATTTAGACTATACACATCCTCCCATATCCTTTAAATGTTCTTTAGATTACTGATTATACCTGATACATTGTAAATAGTTGTTATACTGTATTGTTTCAGGAATAATAACTTCAGCAAGTGACATGTGTCACATCACGTGCACGTGGGAGGCAGCTAAAGGGCTCAAAAGAAGGTAATTCCCAATCAGACCAGGTGGTGGCAGAGTGCATTAATCCTTTCTCTTGTCTCCCCGCAAACCAAATGAGGGAAATTCCGCCTGGCTCCCATGAAGACGTCATTTCTGGTTCTGCCCCAGAAAATGCCACTTCCCAAGAAGTCGCAGCCCAGTGACCTCATTTCCGATTCCAGGCCGAAGATCCCTCCTCTTCCTGCCATCCAACTATATATCCACCATGTTTATTGGCCTGTGCAGTTCTGTTTTGGACTCTTGTCTGTAAAGACCCATTTTTTTCTGAAGTATATGAGAGGCTGCCTCAAACCTCTTTGTGTGTCAAGGCTTGATTATTTAGTACACATGCCACCTTCCAAAAGATTTAGGATTTTTATTTTCTTATAGCACTTGCCACTCCCTTTTAGCCTTTGAACATTGCTTTCACAACTTGATGGCTTTTTAGGAGCCATTATTTGATGAAAACAAAGGGTGCACACAATGTGATTGCCAACTGAATGGCATTTGTTTAAAGAAACACAGAGCAGCTCTTGCCGCTGTACTTGTGTGTATCCCTGTTATTAATAAAAATTTTGTTGGTTGAAACTTCAGTATTTATTTTACAGTTTATGTTTACCTACAGGCAGTCTGTGTGTGTACAGGTTGTTTCTGGCTTGCAAAGCTTTTTGGACGCAGGCGTGTATTGATAACCTTACTTAAGTTTAAATCCGGTGCCCTGGCCAGTTATCTGTGGGCAGATGGACAGACTCGCTGTTTTTGGGGAGCAACGGTTTAAGAAAGTATGATTTCATTTTAACTTTTTGGTTAGTAATTGTTTAGTCTTTTTTTGTTTGAGTGTCTTCATTTTCTGGAATACGTGTTTGTCTTTTGTATTCTGTTTATGATCCGTAGTACTGCAGGTAATATAAATACGGAAAGTGTTTCCCACCATGGAAATTGATAACACTCAGAAGTCGATAGGTGAGTGAGAAAGAGCTTTCATTTTATTGCCAGAGAAGGGGTCAATGAATCTTCAGAGCAAAGCAAGCGTGCTTCGTGAAAGCAGAGATACCCAACTGAAGAGCAGTGTGGTGGCGGGCAATTGGCTGCCATATACAGTAAGAACTCTACGTTTTCTCCAATGAGCCATTTTATTCTTCTCTTTTGGTGGGAGGCAGGCAGATCACTGCAATCACACAGATTCAGCATAGTACTTTGCTCATTGCAAATTAAAGTTTTGCCTTTTGGAACTAGCTGGATTTTTTTCCCCGATATATTCGTTCCACAGTTAGTTGAGTCCGTGGTTGTGGAACCCACAAATACAGAGGACTGACTCTTCTCTGGGACTCATCTTCACTGAGAGATACTGAGAAATCTGACAAAAGGTCACATGAAAATCTCCAGGGAATAACTAAATGCTTAGGGTTCAAACCACTATTAGAAAATGCTCCAATTGGTAAAGAGCACAGGTTCTTCTGAGCAAATTGAAAATAATTGGTGTTCAACAAGCAATACCAGGAGATGGAAGAAAGGCTGTGATCTAAGAGCCAAAAAATAACTAAACCAATTGGCATACTAAGCAAAAATATAACATTCCAAAAATGTGATTTTTTTTTACCCCTAACTAGTTTTTTTGGGTTTTTTTTCAGAAATAAACTCAACATCAGGGTGATATAGCAAGTTGACCAGCAGCACCATGTTACAGAAGCAGAGTGTGATGACAAGGTATGTCAACTGATTTACGTGACATGTGAACAAGATTACCCTCAAATACTCTACAAAACAGGAGTGCCCACTGACTATTCTTTAAATGGCATTGTGATCCATTGATTATAATAAATATATGAAAGGAATGTTGAAAATGGTCAGAAATCCTCTAGACATTTTATGTGTAACATTCATAGGTGTCATAATGAAGATTCATCATACAGGTTTTTATTTGTAGTTTTGAAACAACCATGAAACAAAAGTAATAGGAGGCAAAAACTGCTGCTGAATTGTGTAGGTTTTAGTGGAGACAATAAAGGAGCACATAGTGTTGGAATTCTTAATGTAGAAAATGAGCTAGGAACAAAGGCATTATGGACTTACTTCACTCATGTAAACCTACTGTATGTGGTCTAATGTAAGTGCCTGCATTTACAACTATCTCCTTAAGACTTGCAGAGATTCTGATTGATACGGTGTGGCCCTCTGGAGAGAATGATAGGTACAGCTGTGTTTTATCAGCATAGCACTGATAAGAAATCAGTGTCATGGGACATGAGAAGTGGACACGGCACAGAACTTTGGGTCACACCTGTGCTCTCCTGGTTAACCCTTGACATTTCTCCTCACCAGGATACATGGTAATGCTGCATTCCATTTAAAGTGGGAAGTTGGAATTTCTGAGTCCCTAGTTAGAATTTTCAACTGGAATATTCCTTAAGCCAGATTTCCAACTCGGAAACTCGGGGCTGGGCTGTCAAGTCCAAGTCTGTCCAACTTCAGATCATGATGTCGTTCCAAAATGGCGATGTACGCTGCAAACATTAATGACAGCTGTAGTGTTATGCTGTTTTTTTAGCAATTCTGCCTACTTGTATCTCATTAAACACACAGTAATGTTCAACTTCTGTCTATAGACATGTTGCTACAGTGATTGGATACGCAAAATACCATTCAATGTGTTGCTATCAACTGCTATTTATTCTGATGGAGCAAGCATAACAAAGGTTTTCCTGAGCGCATCCATACTGATTTTTCAAACATTTTACTGTGTAAAAGGAAACACAACAATGTGAAAGAGTTGGGTCACTTAGAAACAATAATTCAGACATGAACATCACTAGGCTTTGTGCCCTAGGAACCACGTTACCCGAACCTTTTTATAACATTTCAGTAATTATTTACTTCTCTGATGCCGATCTTTCTGATCATAAAATAGGTCATTACGATAGCAATTGATGAGAAGAACTCATAATTAATTGCAGAATTATGGCGTTTAAGGATACCTCTATTTTCCCTCTTCCTCTTGCATAATTTTGGTCAAAAACTAATCACCACATCGTCATCTCATAACAGGCTTAAGTTTCGAGTTTGGTATTTTTCTGTCCAGCCGTTTTAGCTCTGGACCGTCCTGAAGAAAGTGACACACAGACACACACACACACCGATCATCGAGATATTGATGTCTTCGGTATCAGGGGACAATAAAATGTCAAGATCCATCGAAAAGCGTAGATCAAAATTTTTGACGAATCTATAGCTTTCACTCCTCCCCAATAGACAATAGGTTATGGTGGGGAAGGGCGCAAAGCAAAAATAAACTAAGAAAAAAACATGAAATGTTTAGTACTCTTTTCAAACTGGAGTTCAGAATACAACTAACTCCAAAATGGCCAAACTGCTGGTCATATGGTTTCCAGGCAGGAAGGGACAGGTCCAGGAAGGTGGGAAATGGTGGTCATGACAGAGGTCGGATGGCTGTCAGTGTTCCATTTTGCAGATGGAAGAAGAGAGATGGCATTAGCAAACAGCGCCAAACCCTGGTATGGTGGGTAATTACCATCATCAGACCCCTTAAGCTGTCTCCCAAGCACATGTGCGTATCAACGGTAACGCAGTCAACTCCAGGTGTGACCTCATTGTGCAGTCCTAGTGATGCCAAGGTCTGAGAGAGTGGCAAGGAAGATATGGTGGTTAACTGTGTCCAAGGCCAAAAATGGCAGTGCCCATATTAAAAAGCAAATAGTGTCACAGCAAAATGTACTTATATATTATAGTTTTATTAAGAGGGTGTCTAAATAAAAACTAAATGTGAGCATTGTGTTCCTAGTCCTTCCAAACCCCCAAAATGATCCCTAGGTTAATATTAAAGGCTAGGAAAAGACAGCAAAAAAATTAAAATACACTTCAGATCATAATCTAATATCTGCATTTTTATTAAAAAGTTGTAATAATCACTGTAACAAAGAATTGGTTTTACTGATATTTATATTTTTTTTAAAAGCAATTTTTTTATGTACAAAAAAAATATTCTGCTTGTAGTTATCTAGATTTGCAGAACAGATGCTGCAGGCTTACCAAATTTGAATGCCAAAGAATTTCTCCATCTGTGAGCTTCCTAGATTGAGGGCAGATGATCTGTTTCTTTGAAGCCAAGGCAGTAATAAAAAAAAATCAATACCTCATTTTCTTAGGGTCACATGCCACATTTCCTGAAAGTACGTTGTGTGTTCAGATGCCCACATGAGTTCTGAATGATTGCAAGTGCCGTCGGAAATAAAAAGAATTGGTTGGCATGGGTATGCACCTCCAAATGGGGCGTCGTGCCCCTCATTTAAACAATGCCAGTTTCATTGTTGTCTTATTTTCTACACTGACAATATAAATTCAATTTAGGCCAATTGTTAATGCATTGTATTCAAGCGTGTTTAGGACTGCTGTTTTACGGATTCAGTGATGTTGGATCAATTAAAATGCAATCTGAATAAAAATGACAGAAATATGTGTGAGAGGAGAACAAGCATCCCGGCCAGGAAGGAGGACGGTTTCATACCTGGATGGGAGGCCAGAGCAGAAGGACAAATGGATTGGCCAGTGGGACAAGAAAATAATTTGTGGTATTAAATTGTGGATGGACCAGCGATATCCAGGAATTGGGAGCAGTTCCATCTCACATATGCCAGGTGGCAGTGGTCCTCAGATGGAAACCCAGTTGTGACACCCACAGGGGTCCTTGAAATTTGGAGTCTGGAAATGTAGCCCTGTTGGGGTTCCTGGGATCAATAGAGGGTGCTGTTGGGGGAGGACCTCCCTACTTTTTCTATGGCCTAGAAGTGCTTCCAGGAAGACATGGCATGTTATCTGAAGTATTCCTGGATCCAGCTTAAAATGGAGCCCGCTGCCACACATGGACGAGTTACAGTCGGGAGGCAGTGGGCAGAAGGAGGAAGAATTGGTTTATTTTGTGTTATTTTGGCTAATCTTTGGAGAGATGATTGTGGAGAATGCTTTTGTTTAAATAAATATTCTTTATTTGAACTTAAAATTGTGCTGGGCATTACTGTGTGTGTGTTTTGGGGCTCTCAGGCGCCGTCTACAGGTTACATATGATACAGTTATGCTTACTTTCCAGATCACATGAATAAATAATATCATCCAGCTGAATGTGTTGGTATCACCTTTAGTATTATAGGGGAGGATAGAAATACGTAATAAAGTACAGCTGACAGCGAGTAGATGACAATAAATGAGGGTTAGTTCTGGTGCTGCAAGCCTGGAAAGACCTGGGATCACTTCTAGCCTGTCACTGTATACCCAGAGTTTGTGGTTAGAATTTTCTTCAGGTTATTTGGCTCTCACCAACATCCCAAAGTTGTATAATTAATTAATGACCCAACATTAGCCTCCAGTGTGTATGTATTTTTTTGCTCACAGGTACAAGGTAAAGAAAAATGTGGATGTAATTCTCTGTGTACACTGGAATCAGAAATTATCCATACTTTGTAAAAAGATTCATGCAACCCAGAAAAGGGTTTGGGGACAGCCGCCCGTATACTTGAAATAAGCTGCAAAAGATGAGGGTTTGGTTCAATAAATGAAAAGGTCTTGACAGACATCAATCTAAAACAGAAAAGTTCAAATAGAGATTACATGGCGGATTTAAAGTCGGGCAGGAGAAATGAAACCTTAACCGGATGTGATGTCATCGGGCCCTGGAACCGGAAGTGATTCCATCAGGGATGTAAACTAAAGTGGCGTCATTGAGTCCCAGGCAGAATTTCCCGTGGTTGGCCTGGGGAGGAAAAAGAGGAAGGATCAGTGCACTCCACCACCCCCTGGACCGGCATGGAATTATCCCTTTTCGAGCCCTTCAATTGCCTCCCATGCGCATATGTGTGACAGCTCCTTTGTTCTGCACACTTTACCATTGTCACACATGTGTGAGTAGGAAGGAGCTGTATGGACCACGTGAAGGTAATTCCACGCCAGGCCAGGGGGTGGTGGGGTGCACTAAACCTTCTTCTGTTGTCTCAGCAGTCCAAAAACGGGAAAACCTACCCGATTCAACATTGACGCACAGACGTACGTCACTTCCAGTTCCAGGGCCCAGAAGAACGTCACTTCCGGTCCCCCCATGTCACTTCTGATCCTGGCCTTTAAAGCCACCATGTTTTCATTAAGACATCAGTTCAGTTGTGGACTCCAACCTATGCACATCAGTGCCATTTTCATACCCTTTTTGTAGCCAAGGATATTACACGGGTGGCTGCACCAAACTTTTTTGAGTGTGTTGTAGATTTAATTGTAAATGGATACATTTAACATTATTGCCCATCACTTGACACTTTCAGAATGTTTGCAAATTTATTAAGCACCAAAAACTGAAACCTTACATTTCTATAAGTATTCAGACCCTTAATTCAGTACTCTGTAGCCCCTGTGGCAGCAATTACAGCTTTCCATCTTCTTGGTAATTCTCTGCCAGCTTTGTACACCTGGATTTGGGCACTTTATCTCATTTGTCCTGGCTGCTTCATTAGACTGGGTGAGAAAAGTGTGTTAACGTCCACCTTCAGGTCCCTCCACACATGTTCTTTGGGGTTTAAGTTTGGGCTTTTGCTTTGGATCACTCATTAACAGTTAGAGACGTATCCCAAAGCCTCCCCTGTGTTGTCTTGACTCTTTGTGTCAGGCTATTGTCATACTGAAAGGTGTACCCTCAGTCTGAGGTGGTGTGCACTCTGGTTTTCTTCAAGGGCCTCTCTGTATTTGGCTGCATTCATTCTTTCTTCAATTCTGACAAATCTCTGACCAGAGTTCAATTTTCATCTCATCAGACTGTAGAATCTTTATGTTCTCAGAGTCCTCTAAATTGTGTTTGGCAAACTCCAAGTGGGCTATCATACACCTTTTCCTCAAGAGTGGCTCCATCTGACCATTCTACCATAAATGCCTGATTGATGAAGTGAGGCTGAGATGTTCATCTTTACGACAGGTTTTCCCATTTCAGCAGAGAACTTCTGAAGCTCTGTAAGAGTGACCTTTGGGTTCTTGGTCACCTCTGTGACTAAACCCCTTCTTAAATCAGTTAAACAGTTTGGTTGGACGGCCCACTCTTGGAAGAGTTCGGGTGGTTCCAGGCTTCTTCCTTTTGAAAATTATTAGGGCTCCTGAAAACACTTAAGTCTTTGCCCCGATCTTTGCCTCACCACAGTTTGATCGCAGAGGCCTACAGAGAGTTCCTTGGACTTCATGGATTGTTTTTAGTACTGGCATGCAGTATGAATTGTGGGACTTTCTATACACAGGGGTGTGTCTTTCTGAATGATGTCCATTAAATTCAGATGGCTCCAAACAAGTTCTGGGCACATCTTGAGAAGAATTAAAGCAAACAGGATGCACCTGAGCACAATTTGGAGTGTCACCACAAAACGTCTGAATATTTACAGGAATGAGAGATTTCAGTGATTTGATTTTTTAATAAATTTTCAAAAATTTCTGAAAACATGTTTTGACTTTGTCATTATGGGTTATCAAGTGTAGATTGGTGGGCAAAAATGGCAAATTAATCCATTTAAAATTAAATCAACAACACAGTACAGTGTGCAGAAAGTGAATATTCTCTGAGTTCATGGTATCATGAAATAAAAAGTGAGCAGTAGTCTATAAACATTGATTTAGTTAAACAAGACCAGCCAAAGGATCAAACACTGAAAATTTAAAATGTGTGTGGAAAAAAAAGTAAAATCTGAGCAGTTGCCACAACACAGTTCTTAGCACCATTTTGAACAATTAAAAGTGTGCAGAAAGTGAGAGGGTCCAAATGCTTTCTGAATTCACTGCTAATCCAATGCTAATCTGTATGCAGATTCATTAGTGGAGGACACAATAGGCTTTTGGATCATATTGACCCTTCTGTACTTGGCAATCAATTCAAAACAGAGAATGATTTTTTACTTATGGACTTCAAAACCTGCTTCAATTAAATAATAATAATGATAATAATTTATGGATCTCTCTTTTTATTCTAAGTTGTTGCACAGGACACAAGGGCCAATCCAGTGTAGTGCTAGAAAATGGCCAGGATGAAAGCCAGTTTATCACAGGGCAAACACACAAATCCGATCAAAACACAGGAGCTTTACTGACCCACTGAACTAATCTCTCATGGCTGCAACCAATGGCAAGACTCCATTCCTTCCAAAGGGAGCACCAGCTCCAATTTTTTGGGTTCATGTGCACTCTGGGCTGTGGAGGCCTTTTCCAGCCCTGTGGTGCACCTCACTCTGTCGTCATACCACAGCACACAGTCATACTCCTTGGCTTGGGGTGGGCCTGATCAGTTGAGCAATGGAACCAAGTTGGCTACAATGGGCCCTAACCCCATACTGGCAGTGACCTCCAAATTCTGTATGAAGATATGAAGAATTTTATGTTGATACCACATGTTAAAAGACCAGGCTCTTTGTATGTTGCAAGATTGCCAAATCCAGGATTCCAAGCCATACAAATGTATAGGTAAAACTTGTTGTGGTACCTGTCTAAGACTGGTTCAGCTCTAAGTGGTCAATGTAGATGTAGACCTCAGTATATTCAGCGTTAACATTTGCAATGCACCACCTATTGGAAAGTATTTTGTAATGCATGAAGTATCCAAAGGTTTTGCATCTTTGATTCCAACAGATGGCGCATAACAAACATTAGCACTGCTTTTGCGAATTCCATACCAACTTGTTGTACTGCATGTTCTTCACTGCTATGCTGATGATACTCAGGTTTATATTCCTGTCTGCAACTCTGCAATAAATCAACTCCACAACTGTCTTTCTGAACTAAGAGCCTGGATGGCTAATAATTTTCTTCTGAATCAAAATAAAACAGAGGTGCTTATAGTGGGTCCATCAGCTAAAGCCCAAATTGGTCTTGGACTTCTCAGCTCTTTCTCTGTGTTTTGCAAACCTCAAGTCCGCAATCTTGGTGTTATCTTTGACAGTAACTTCTTTTTTGAGGAACAAGTTAATTCTGTAGTCAAGAGTAGCTTTTTCCAGCTTCATCTATTAGGTAAGATCAAGCCTTTTTTAATCTTCTAGGGATCTTGAGAAAGCTACTCATGCTTTTACTTTTCCTCGCCTCGATTACTGCAACTCACTGTATTCTGGGATTAACAAATATCCCTGATACACAGGTTACAGTTGGTCCAGAATGCTGCTACTCGCTTTCTGGTTGGGGCAAGAAAGTATGTCTCTGTTTCTTCAATATTAGCTTCTTTACACTGGCTGCCCGTCAGTTTTCGAATTGATTTTGAAATCTTGTTGCTAGTTTTTAAATCTTTACATGGACTTGCTCCTGCCTATTTATCTGAATTGTGTGTTGTACACCAGCCATCCAGAATGCTTAGATCTTCTGGTCAGTTGTCTCTTGTTGTCCCTTGTATCAAGTGTAAAACTAAGGGGGACAGACAGGACTTTTGCAGCTGCTGCTCCTCGCCTGTGGAACTCTTTACCTCGTCACATAAAGGAGTCGTCTACAACTGAACTGTTCAAAACAAGATTACAAACTCATTTCTATTCACTTGCATTCTGTGACCTTCAGTAATACTGATGGTTTCCTCATTGTGATTATGTAACATTACTTCTGTTTATTATTTATTTTATTGCTATTTATGTTATTTGTTTGTTTTCTTTTATTCCATTATTGTACAGCACTTTGGCCACAGCATTCCTATGTTGTTTTAAATGTGCTATATAAATTGACATTGACATATGTACTAATAAAATGCATTTGCATGTTTCATTCCAACAGAGGGCACATCGCAAACATTAGTACTGCTTTTACGATTTCCATAACAAATGGCATAAAACAGAGACACAGCAATCAGATGGACACACAGATACACAGACTTGTCCTTTTATTAAGTTGGATGCAGAATTGGTAGTCTCTGACTCTGACCACGCTGCTGACTTGGGCCCTCTGCTGGTGCCTGACCTTCTGGTAGGATTTCATGGTGGTAGTAACCAGACCAGTTCTAGGCGTGAAATTGGGGTTGCACCTATCATCAGAGCTCTGTATATTTCATAGATACTGTAAGTGCCAGAGAAGAAGGAATGGCATCCTGGCCGGGCATAAAGAAAGGATTCATGCCAGGCCAAGAGGCCATAATGGAAGGGACAGGCGAACCAGCTCACTGGGAGCAGATCATTCCCCCCAATTTAAACCCAATCAGGACACCCACACTACTGTGGCCCATGTTATATATTTGCAATACTTTTTAGTCACTTATTGTCAATTTGATTGTATTTTTCAATAACTCAATTCTGGGATTGTGTTTACTTCATCATATTAGCCCACCATTTGATCACATGACATAAACTGACTATATTCTCATTGAATATTGTCATGCATGCGCATTGGAGGACCGGCTCAGTCAAGGTATCTAATAACCTGCCAGGATGAAAAGGGGCACTATCGCTAATGCTGTCATCTCCTTTTTTGTTCACGGTGCTGAAAGGCCATCCAGTGAGGGCAAGTAACTATGCCCTTTCTGACTCAGCCACCATAAAACCTGGCTGTCCCAGAAGTTGGCATCATTACTGGCTCGAGCGATACGCTGGACAGAGCTCTGCTAGCAAGACAACCTGGCTATCCAGCCCAACAACCTTGCTTTAGTTGCTTTGATTTACCCGCATAACAGGAAGTATGCCAGAGAGCGTTTTCTATTGTTTTGGTTATATTTGGTTTTTGAGCAATAAACAGGATGTCCCAGTTGGTGTCGCAAATATTTCTGAGTAGTGGAGCTGTCATTCCTGCACCCAGTCACAATCTATATATATAATTCACTAAGGCAAGACACCCATGGAAAGGAAAGACAACCATGGAAAGCACGCCGGAAGGGGCGTGGATTCACTAAGCCGCCGACAAGTGAGACACCTATGGCGCACGCAGGAAGGAGCCACGCCCACCAACTCCAAGACCATTGGATACGACGACAACTCACAGAGCCACGCCCACCAACTCGGACGCGACGACACAGAAAAACCAGCATCATTTATATTCGTCTGTGGTAGAGGTCACATGCAGCTCCGACCCACGTTGACTGTTCATAGAGGCATGTTTCTCGCGGAGGTGAATCGCCATATGCAGTGTGTAAAACTGTTTGCGAGGGGTATCCCATGGGATCCTTAAAACATTCCTTTACAACTGAGGTTAAAACACAATGAAGTGAGCAGTCTTTAAAAAATGAGTTTTCGATTACGACGCACGACCGTGTGCACCATAGCAAACTGTTTCACACGCTACATACAGCAATTCGCATCCGCGACAAACATGCGTATTCTTAGATGCTCCTGCACTTTGTACACACCCCCCTCCCACCTCACTACCACCGTGGTCGGGTGTCTTGGTGGATTATATATAGAAAGGCAGCCAAAACCGCACAGAGCAATGAAAAGTCTACGTGAGTCACAGGTGCATCTGGACTGTACAAAGACGACAACGACTCGAGTCACGAGTTGGAGGTGGGCACATGAGCAGGCAGTGTATACTGAACGAGAAATCAGCAGACTAGCATGACGGAGGGAGCGGAGTGGACGTCCTTCTCCTCTCCTCCCGTTCCACCCTCCGCGACGATTATGTGTTGGTTCGTTCCGTGCATTGGTTAAAACCCAATGAAGGAAGCAGTCTTTAAAAACCAATAAGCCCTGTGCCTCTGTTTCATTACCGTCTCACCTGCTTCACCAATGCAGGCCCTGCAACAGTCCAGACGCTCTCTCGGCAGCTGACCTTGCCTGACCTGTTCACACAGAGGCAGCGCCAGAAACAGACAGAGGCACACACACAGGCAACTGGTGGGCGGCTCTCCGTGAGTTTCTCTTGCGAGCAGGCACATGACCAGGCGGTGTGTATGCTTCGAGAACGAGGGTGGACGCGGCATGCGACCGGGCACATGACCAGGCAGTGTGTATGCTTCGAGTGCGAGGGTGGACGCGACAGGACCATCTAGGAAAAATCATGTGAATCGCTGTATGCAGTGTGTAAAACAGTTTGTTTGTCGCAGATGTGAATCGCTGTATGCAGCGTGTAGAACAGTTTGCGAGGGGTGTCCCATGGTCTTACAGTTGGTGGGAGGGTCTCTGTTGGTTGCTCTTGCGAGCGGGCACATTACCAGGCAGTGTGTATGCTTCGAGAATGTGGGTGGACGCGACAGCACCATCTAAGAAGAATCATATTTGTCGCGGATGTGAATCGCTGTTTGCAGCGTGTAAAATAGTTTGTCGCGAATGTGAATCGCTGTATGCAGCGTGTAAAACGCTGTATTGTATGTTGCCCTCTCCAGAGTTACATCTTTTCATTCACCTACAGTCGTATCCTCAAAACCAACCCCATTTGGACAACTGTGTCTTTCAGGAGGTGTTCACCCATCGATACATAATTATGCGGCGTATGCTACGCCGCGGGTTAGCTAGTATTCATTAATTCAATTCACCAACATTATGTAGTTAAACATCTAACCATTTAGCTGTTCATATTCCATTATTACTCAAATCACATTGCTAATCCAAAGAGAAACACAGCATATCCAGTGTACCCTACAAAGTTGTTCAATTCTCCTATTTTAATAAAAAAAAACATGGGCCAAGAAAATGCCACATAGTGTAGCGTACAGATTTTCTCACATTTTGGCTTCCTGCTGAAACAGTGGTCAGAAAGATTTTTTTTTTTATTTTCACTCTTTATTCATCAGTATTACTTTGTCTCTCTTTCTTTCCTGAATTCATCAATCACATCTGCTCTTTTTGTGGCTATGTCATAGCTTATACCTCAGTATGGATGCCTGGCAGGTTCCACCCTAATGCTTCTGCCTCTCATTTTTCAACACTGTTTCTCCCTAAGGCATATTAATCCTTTCATTAATTTTCAGAACCTGCTTATTCCAATACATTGGTGTTTGGGGCTGGAGCAAATCCCAGCAGAGTCAGGCACAAATCCATTCAAAATGGATGAGGTGACAGTGCATAAAATCTGGTCTGGCATTAAGTGGTGGTGTGTTTTAAGCTACAGATAAACAATTTGACTTTCTTTCTGTCTCTCTCACATTCACATCCAACTTGTGTGCGATTCATGTGTCAAACCCTTAAGCCGGGTTTATACGTCCTACATGAAGCCGGCACGCAGACCATACCTCAAAGAATGTGCACATGGTGACGATCAAAACACATTTATACTCATTACGACCCATTCATTTGGCATGCTGATAGTGACAGGGGTTGGTTAGTGTCACATAGCAAATAATGTCACAGTACAGCGAGACTAGTGTAATTAAACACAAAAATGTAAGAAACCATAGGTCCTATCTTAAAAACAGCTCTTGTTTTTGCTTCTTAGAGGAAATTGGGTCAAGAATGAATGACAACTTCTGGTTGTCTTGTTTTTTTACTTTCTCTTATATGAAGTATAGGGAAAGTATTGTAATTGTCAAAAATTCGATGTCGAGATTGTGATGAATCTTGACGTTGTAGACCTCCCTGACTTTCTCGTATATGAAGTATAGGGAAAGTATTGGAATCCTCTAAAATTTCCATTTCGAGATTTTGATGAATCTCGACGTTTTAGACATCCCTGAGTCCGAAAATACCATTTTTGGAATTATGTCTCTGTGTCTGTGTGTGTGTGTGTGTATGTGTGTGTATGTAAACACAAGAACTTGAGTACACTTTCAACTTAGGTCAACCAAATTTTGCATACAAGTATTAGATGCAAAACGTAGATTTCTATCAACTTTGGGGCTATTTCCACTAGCCGAAGTGGTACTTTACCTTTAATTCATTCAGTTGCAGAGTCCAATTTATTGAACTTTACTTGTATAATAATTGTTCAATATATTATTAATTTGATTTGATTTGTTGTTGACGGTTCTTTAATGTACATAACATCTTCTTATATAATACGTTACCGTGGCTGTTCGTTTGTCTGTAAGGGATTTTAAACCACCTGTAGCTCACAAACGGTTTGACCTGTTGACCTGAAATTTGATACACATATACTACGTGACGTCTACTATCCGCTCTCAGGGTGATGATTGATCTCTAATGTAATTCCTTTTTTATTTTTATTTTATTTTATTGTAGAATCAATTCTCAGCAGTGGCCAACAGGACGGCGCATGCGTACGGGCGCAGTTCTCATCCCTACCACCTTTACCATCACTTCCTCTACCTCTTCATATCTTAAGTCATTCTTGAGGCAGATTGAAGTAGAGCTTAAGTGAAAAATTAAAGAATATGTACTAAGTAATTGCATCACAAACACTGACTTAATCAGTTTTAACGCGAAAAGATGCCATACGGAAGAAGAGAAGAAGCGGGCTGCTAGGGTGGAGAAAAGAAGAGCTGCTCAGGAAGCAGCAAGCGCATCATCCTCTGAGCAAATGAATGCTAAACAGAGACAGAGGAAGAGTATGAAAACTAGGAATGCTCATGTCAAGTGTATTCACTGCACGTTATCGTGCCATGTGCCTTTACTGGTAAAAATATAATCATTGTCTTGCAGTTTACTCCTCAAATATCCATCCGCAATCGGAGAATATGAGAAAGTCTAGGGGAGACCACTCCCGATTTTTTTATATAGCAAAGGGACAAGAAGGAGCAGCACTTCTGGTCTTGCAGCAGAAGTGATGTCACAGTTTGGTGACATTTTCCTTCTGCATTCTAAAGGGGAATAAATAATCTCCATGTCAGAATCAGGTTATAATCAGCCTCAGACCAAAAAACAAAACTCATCACTGAAGATGACCCAATCCTAGCCCCAGAATTCCAGCATAGTGGAGCCTAACATCAACCCAAATGTAGTTTATGATGGCATCCACTAAAAGGTAAATATCTTAATGGGTACTGCAAGTGACGTCTTACCTCTGTGAGTTGTTGGTATTGTTATGCTGGACAGAAAAGTAAGACACTGGAAAGTTAAAAAGGTGACTTGGAAAAGAAACATTGGAGAAGAAATTCCACCACAGAGAAACACCAAGCAAATCATTTATTGTCACAAAATTCATAGAACTTGGTTGACAATGTGGTGCAGTGGTACCACCGCTGCCTTGTAGTAAGGAGACCAGGGTTCTTGTTCTGTGTAGAGTCTGCATGTTCCTCCCATGTCTGTGTGGGTTTCCTCCCACTGTCAAAAGAAATGCAGGCTGGCGGTGCTAAATTGGCACTATTGTGTATTTGCTTCTTTGTCTTGTCTTTGCACAATGTCTTGTCTTGTTTGTGTTTTAATTTTAAATCTGAATTTGAATTTTAATTCTATTTTTAATTTATCATTTGCACTTCATGTTGTTACACTGTGGACCCTCAGCTTCACAATTTCTTCTATCTGTATACTTGTATATGGTTGAGATGACAATAAAGTTCACTTTGACTTTGCTGTGTGGATATGAGGCCTCATGTACTGTACATACTCAACAGAGATGTTGACTGGCCTGTGAATCATTTCTGATCCTTGAAGAAGAAGTGCTAACTCAGTGACATGACAAAATGACATAAATCAAGTACTATAGCTCATTTCAGTGACAGAAGCCATCAACAAATGATATTCAAACATGATACTGATAGTGATTTATAACCTTATTCCAGAATAATGGTGAAGTCTGTTAAAAGAGCATTTCAACAAGAGCATATGATCATTAAAGTAATTAAAAATCGCCCTAAAAGATTAATTACTTTTCACAAAAGCAGTTGGCTGCTATTTTTCCCAAAGCCTGATAAGACTATCACAGTTTAGCAGGGTGAATTTTATCACTGAGTGACTTTTAGTATCATGAACAAACTAACTGACAATGTTAATAATAATGTGCGTGAGGAATTTAAATGTTGAACCTTGTGGTAAAAGCACTAAGAGAACCAAAACCTCTCAATAATGTAATACACTCCAAATGAACACAATGCTTCATTGCTTTTCTTAGATCCATCAAAATAACTGTAAATGGTTTAATTTAGTGCTTAATGTTATTAATACATATAACTGTAGATATTATGACAGTGGGATTGGAAGTGTGTTTCATATCAATGCCATTTGTTACAATTTGCTTGCCAAAGGCCCATCCAGGATATCACCTGATACATTCCTACACTGGGATAACATTATAATTAAGTTTTCTTGTTGTATGCTGCCGTACTACAGACTTCCACAGGGTTACCTAAGGTTTCTAGTTCATACTGCAGTCTTGTCAGCAGAGAAACTTTGGGCTCCAATGAGACAGCCTCCTTACCTTATGGATTAACCCATCAGCACAATAATGCTAGTACTCACATGTTGGTTCTTAAAAGTCACACTTACCTTTTACCAAGGGGAATTTGGTTTTGGGAACAGTGATGTAGATATTGTAAAGGAGAGTGTAGTGGCAGCGGCAATGGCAGTGTGTTTCATATACCATACGGGGTTGCCAGTTGGTATAATTTGTATGCCAAAGGTCTATCCAGGATATCGACTGGTATATTCCCAGAATGGCATTGTAATTGAATTTTCCTGTTCAATACTGCCCTGCAATGGACTGGTATTCTGTCCAGGGTTGGTTCCTACCTTTTACCCTATGCTAGCTGGGATAGGCTCCAGTTCCCCCATGACCCTGTTCTGGACTAAGCGAGTTACAAAATGACTGACTGATTGTTGTGTTCTGTCATAGTACAGACTCCCACGGGGTAAGCTGGGATTTGTAGTACATACTACAGTCCTGTCAGCAGAGAACAGCAGAGATCTGTAGCCGCATCAGCAAACTGAACCCTGGAAATAATCACAGTATATTTAACATAAGAGTATCCATCCATCCATTATCCAACCCGCTATATCCTAACTACAGGGTCACAGGGGTCTGCTGGAGCCAATCCCAGCCAACACAGGGCGCAAGGCAGGAAACAAACCCCGGGCAGGGTGCCAGCCCACCACAGGTCACATAAGAGTATTTTTAGATAAAAAACTGCTGAAAATATTTTAGTCTTCAAACTTAACAAGGCAAAGTTTTAAAACCCATCATTGTGTAATAGAAATATTATAGTCTATGTGCTAAATTGAACTATTGTCTCCCAGAAAAAAGATTTTTAACATGAGACTACTGTACTTTTACATATTACCTACTTAAACCAGTGGTTCTCAACCTTTATACCTTCAAGGTCCTCTAGTGGACCAGATCAATATGTTAGGGCCCCCCTACATAGTGAACCAGCTGTGGCACAACATCAGAGGCTTCATCGCAGGCACTGACATCTTAAGTTCAATTCCTATAAGAGGATGCAAAAGTGTGTACACCTGACGAGCTCCAATAAAGACAAAACACATTTTGTATAATCTTTGTATTATTTGGCAGATACTGTATCTTATATATAAGATATATTATATATATTGTGGCAGGTGGCCAGGGACCTTGCCCCACCATGACGCCTGGATCAGGGAAGGACTGGGAAGGGGGCAATATTTTCCCTGGACGCAGGAAGGCAGCCCCCCTGATTTCCATCCAGGGCCACGACTACGGAGCTGGGAAGCGCAACCCCGTGGGGGTCCGTGGTCCAACCAAGGGGCTGTCTGGATGGTTCCTGAGCCCTGGAGGACAGCACTTCCGCCACACCAGGAAATGCTGCCGGAAGACCATCATCAGCACCTGGAGCACATCTGGGGCATGATAAAAGGGGCTGCCTCACTCCCTTCGAAGAGCCAGAGTTGGGAGGAGAAAGACAGAGGTTGCGAGGGAAGAGTGGACGAGGCTGAAGAGAGTTAAAAGGACTGAGGAATCGTGAGTGTGGGGAACCAACTTGTAAAGAGTGAGCAAAATAAACCCATGTGTCTTGAACTGTGCTGTCGTGTCTGTCTGTGGCCGGGCTATCTATTACAATATATATATATATATATATATATATATATATATATATATATATATATA
>JANRMT010062835.1:24121964-24159405 GCA_026402145.1 Polypterus bichir lapradei | reverse complement strand
ATATATATATATATATATATATATATATATATATATATATATATATACAGAATATAGAATGAATGTCTGTCTCTCCCCTATACAATCTTACAACCTTTTACTGACCTGGACCAGATTTGGCATAGTAGCTCTCTAGGACCATCCGAATAAGACAGACTACTTTGGAATCCAACATTTTGACCCTGGAGGTCCCAGTGGGTTTTATTTTTTTTTTCTGTGTGCTACATTTTGCACACAGCTGCCACCTGCCAGGCTCAGAGCAAGTGGAAAATCTGAACAGACTTAAGTCAGACTAGCAGGCAGAGAATAATATTGCTTACCCGGGTAACGCCATGTGCTACTTCTACTGTATCTACTGAAGTATAAAAAGGAGTATTCTCTGCCTTTGCCCCGAGGCTTGTTCGAGAGTAGAAGTCCAGTACAACCAGGCTTGCCAGATTTCCAAAATCACGGATCGGGACAGCCACCATTTTGAGCAACCAACAAAAATATATTAAGGAACTAAGGAAGACAAAAATAGATAATTTTAATTAAATTATAATTATAGATGTATAATCTTAACATATACGTATATGTAAATAAATACCTATATAGAAAAGAACACGTTTGTTTGATATAACGTATAACATGTATTATGTTTCATATAATAAACTGTATATATATTTCCAGTATATATAAATAGAATGCAGGCAGCACGGTAGCACAGTAGTAGCGTTGCTGCTTGGCAGTAAGGAGACCTGGGTGTACATGTAGTTTGCATGTTCTCCCCGTGTCTGTGTGGGTTTCCTCCGGGTACTCCAGTTTCCTCCCACAGTCCAAAGACATGCAGGTTAGATGCACTGGTGATTCTAAATTGTCCAGCGTGTGTCTGTATGCACGCCCTGCGGTGGGCTGGCACCCTGCCCGGGGTTTGTTTCCTGCCTTGCTTCCTGTGTTGGCTGGGATTGGCTCCAGCAGACCCCTGTGACCCTGTAGTTAGGATCTAGTGGGTTGGATAATGGATGGATGGATACTCTTATGTTAAATGTACTGTGATTATTTCAAGGGTTTGGTTTGCTGACGCGGCTATAGATCTCTGCTGTTCTCTGCTGACAGGACTGTAGTATGTACTACAAATCCCAGCTTACCCTTAACAATAGGTGATAATAACTGATAATAACTGATCTCATTTAGTTAGCTGGGATTTTTTTTCTTTTCTTATTCTGCACTCAGAAAAGCACAGCAGTATGATTTTTACATTATAAGACATTTAGAAATGTTTATTTTTTGCAATAGCTTTAAATGCGTAACTTTTTTGTCGTTTTCCTATTATTTTTATCTTATTCTGTGTAGTGTCAAAGAAGAGACAAGTCAGCCACAAAAAGAGTTGGGGCAGCCACCCATATATTGTTTCCTGGCTGCAAAAGAGTGAATTGTTGGGTAGATTTGAGTCCAGAACAGGACTGTCTTGATGAGGCAAAGATGGCGGTTTTAAAGGAGAGGACAGGAAGTGGGAAGTCATCAGGGCTGGAACCGGAAGTGATGTCGTTAGGGCCAGAACTGGAAGTGGTGTCCTCAGAACCAGGCGGAATTTCCTGTAATCGGTCTGCAGTGGAAAGAGAGAAAGGGTCAGTACACTCTGCCACCCCCTGGTCTGGCGTGGAATCACCCTCATTTAGGCCCTTTAACTGCCTCTCATGCACACTTGTGTGACAGTAGCTTGTTCCCTACATTGTATCCTAATGGTGACAATTAGAAACAAACAAAGCAGACAATCAGGCGAACAACACTAAATGATGAAAGGCTGCAACAACTGCTTCAGCGTCAGACCCACTAAGTAGTCTATAAAGGAAAGGCAGAATGGAAATCACAACTAAAAAATAAAAAAAAAATAATCCAAATATAACTGCTTAATTTTTATTAAACTGTATTAACACACTTGCCTTTGTAATTTCTTTATTGACCCAAAAACACAGAGAATGGGAAATAACTGTTCATATAATTAGGTTAGGTATTGTCACGCACGCGCGAGTAGGAGACCGTGGACGGATCTAAACACACCTGAAAAGGTATTCGCCGGCAGAGAATGGCGGGGTACTAATTCTCTCTCTTTTATTTCTTGCAGGAAGAAAGATGCTCCGCCGCCATAATCCAACTTTGACCACACTACGGTACTTCCGCCCTTCCTCCGCCATCTTGCCCTGACGTCATCATTCCCATCCTCCCTCACGGCTCCTTCCCAGCATTCCTACACTTCCGGCTCCTCCTTAATAAAATGGCCGCCGACGCCATGTTTGGCGTCGCGTGTATGAACTAAACTGTTTGTATATTTTTGACCATCGTTTTTCTTTATTGTGGAGCAGCTACAATATACGGGGCCGGAAAACCCCAAACCTTTATGTTGCTTGTTGTTGCATCTTTTACAGTGTCCAGTTAAGAACAGAAGTTGGTTGGAACGACAACCTGCATCCCCCGGGAGTCCCCAAGACTATATTTGGGTACCTCTGGATTAGAGTATAAGGCAATAATAAAAGGAACTGAACTCTGGCAACTGTTTACACCTAACTAAAACCACCTCACTGTTTTGGCCATGAAGGACGCCCTAGCTACCGAAGTACCGTCCAGATCTTTCATTCTTATTTTTAGCTTTGTCTTCGGCCTGGTGTTCGACGCAGCTTGTGCTGCCACCCTCCCTGTTTATTGTTTACCTTTAAACCCTCCGCTGTTTCCAAACCACTGCCCAGACGAGGATGACCCTGCTGCTCTTTTCTCTGCAGGCAAAACTCAGACGTACCTACCTCCCTTCTAGACAAAAGGCCTCCTGCTCCAGCCCAGCCATTCCCTTTTATCTCAACCAATCACAGTGCCATTTTTTCTTGCTCTCAGTGTTAGTCTCTTGCATATTTCACTGATTTACATGAGCTCTCTGTGGTCCGCTCCACCTCTGTCACCAGATCCAAGTTTCTCACACTGCATCCCAGCAGAAGAGTGTTTTGAATATTGATGAAGCAGTCCACTGCAGTGGTCTGGCACCCTGCCCAGGGTTTGTTTCCTGCCTTGCGCCCTGTGTTGGCTGGGATTGGCTCCAGCAGACCCCCGTGACCCTGTAGTTAGGATGTAGCGGGTTGGATAATGGATGGATGGATGAAGCAGTCCACTTTAAAATTTTGCAGCTTTTTTTGTTTTCATCTTGCAGTCCCAGTGAAAGTTTACTGTGGACTCATAGTGGGCCGGGGCACCCGGTTGAAAGCCTGTGGTTAAACACATACATTTTAAAACCAATTTCAAGGAGATTTCCGCTAAAGTAAAAAAATGTTGAAATAGTAGATAATTTTTCCTTATTGAAGTTACACTCATTAATTTATTAAATTAGGCTTCTTTTTAGAAAAATGCGGCCACATTTATTTATTTATGCTTAGCATCTACTGTAAAACTTCCGTTAATTGCCCTGTGAAAAAGTTCTCCACTTCACACCTCCAGTCACAGGCTTCTGAACGACATCATAGGGTCTGCTGCTGAAGGTGTTCAGTAAAATTGTGCCTTGCCTCAGGCAGCATTATTTAAAGTGCCTAACTGTCCCCAACATTCTTTAACCTAAAACATGAGTAAACCTCTGACTCTTGGGTCCTTCTCGTGAGGTGTACTCTTGAGTTTCTGACCGCCCATTATATTCGGACTTCACATTTTTACTTCCTATGTTTAATACTTTACATGTGAGATCCTGTGCCCTTTCTCGACCATGCAGGTCTGCTGATACCACCTCTGCATGACATCAAATCCCAATCCAGACTCTGTTCATGTGTAACTCCTAGCTGGTGGAACGAGCTGCCCAGCTTTGTTTGGACTGCTAACCCCCTTAATATCTTTAAGCGGTGTTTGACGACTCTCTTGTTTGGTGAATTTCTGTCTAAATGATATGAGCTGTCTGGCATTTTGTTCTGAGCTCTTCACTTGTGATGGTCAATTTTGTCACCTTGTCCAGTAACACTTGTTCCCAAACCAGTCCCCAGAGTGATGTCAACCTGTTTTGTAAGTTGCTTTGAATAAAAGCATCAGCCAAATGAACTTTAAATGAACTTTAAACTAATGGATGAATATATTTTCATTAAAATATTTGAGACAGGTTCACAGCACAATGGTTAGCACTGCGTCCTCACAGCTCCAGAGTTCTCGGTTGATCATTGCCTGTGTGGAGTTTGTAAATTCTTTATAGGTTTTTCTCTGGTGTTCCACATTCCTCCTAACACTCCCAAAAATGAAATTTGTGGATGCAAACTGGCAGGTTGTGATCGTGTGAGCAAAGCTGACTACACAGTGGACTGGTGTCCTGTCCAGAGCTGGTTTCTGCTTTACAACCAGAACTGGTGGCATAATCTGTCATCTGAATTGGATTACTGCGATGGACTGGCGCCCTGTCCAGAGTTTGTTGCTTCCTTGTGCCCTGTGCTAGCTGGGATAGGCTTCAGCAGACTCCCGCAACCCTGTTCAGGACTAAGATGGTTAGAAAACTGCTGACTGACTGACTGAATTGGATTAATTGAATGTTTTGTTATGTTACAACACTTGACACATCTTGAGCTTAAATCTTGTCATTTATAAATCATTCACTGTTAACCATGACCAAATTAGACAGCAAATTATATTCCAAAGGATTAGCTGAGATAGTAATGAACAACAAATCAGTATTTCCATAACCTTCACATAAGGGACAGTTGTGTGCTTCCTTGACCTCACCTACCTTTTCAGCAGAGCCTGGTGGAGCAAATTCTCTAGCTCTGAATTAACAAGTGCATATCTTTCCTAAAATGGCGTTTGGCTGGCACTAATTAAATCAATTTATTGATTTTTATTGTGTCCCCCTTATTCAGCACCTTGAGGTAATACGAATTTAAATGAGATTTTAAAGCATTTTCAGTTTGGAGACAGCTGTTCAAAGCCCAGAGGAATGAATTATTTCTGCTGATTCCGTTCATGTTTCTCTAATGATGTAAATTAAAAAAAATATCACATTTAGACACTTCATTTTTTTAAGTAAAACCCTATCTTCAGTAAACCTTTTGCAGGTTATGATAAACGAATCCAGCTAGAAATTGTGCTCCATTTATAAACATTTCTGGTTTTGTCATTATAGCTCTGAGGTTGTGCATATTTTTAAAGACGTCATTAGATGCTTTATGCAGATCCATCTTGAGAGGACAATTTATAATCCTGCTAGATAGGTGCACCTTTTAGTCCACATCAACATCCTTGGCTGGAAATTGTTAATGTACATCCCATCTGGAAAAGTCCTACATTTCTTTTAACTTCGAGAAGTTAGAGGAGTGTTAGAGAGGTGTTTCCTGTATTCTGCTTCCAAGCTCCAAACAGATGAATCTTTTGCCTTGAGCTAAACATATGTTGAATGCCATCCACGCCCATGAGGTTTCAGAAATCCGTTATTATCGATAGGCAGTCTGATTGTTGCATATGTTTTGAAAGTGCACGTTTATCATCATTATCATTGCAAATTGCAGCTCTGCAAGTTTCGTTAGATTTACAAATTCCACGTGGTTTATGCTTAATGAACCACTACCCACAGATTGGGGCCATAAAACAAAAATCAACTTTAGAGAGTGGGTGGCATGGAGGGACATTAAAGCCTATACTGGAGCTTACCATTAAAGATGCCCACTGTATGTGTAAAAAGTGTCATAGTCTGGGTGTTATGTGGTTGCACAGCAATGCAAAGCCTATCTAAATTATTTAGTGCATTTATATGCGATTCAATAATGCTATTATTCACAGAAACCTATTTTCTAAAATGCCATGTAAGCTCTTATTCCGATTAAAGAAATCGGGTTGTTTGCCTCTGAGGAACGTGATTAACAGAGGTTAATTTCTCCGCAAATAATCCAGTTATGTGGCCATGTAAACCCTTAACCAGGTTACCATTAAGGATTTGGTAGTCTGCGCATGTCCGTTGCACTATGTATTTTTATGTGTTTGCTTTTGATTGAAGAAACGTCCATAAAACACATTTCCAGAGAGAAATGTTCAAGCAGTCACATTATTGCTTCTCCTGTTTGAAATAATCTGTCAGAAACTGCCAAATTGTGTTGATAAATTGAATGTATAGTGCTAAACTCAGCAACAAGCTCTGGTAAATAGTAGGGTAACATATTAAAAAAAATTCATCCATCCATCCATTATCCAACCCGCTATATCCTAACTACAGGGTCACAGGTCTGCTGGAGCCAATCCCAGCCAACACAGGGCGCAACTCTGGAAACAAACCCTGGGCAGGGCGCCAGCCCACCGCAGTAAAAGAAATATGCGTAATGTAATCTATTGTTTAAAGTAACAAGTAACCGAATAAACATCTTATTTAAGTAAAAATACCAGTGTTATTGTTATTCCAGCAGCACTAGGTGTAAGGTAAGGAGCACACGTACCAGTACATCGGTCATTTGCAGGGCTCGACCGAATAGAGTTTGCTGTGTGCAATCTGGTAACAGAAACCTATAAATAAAGTATCAGTGTAACTGAACATATTTACTGTATATGAGGGAGCGAGAGAGAGAGGTTAGGAGCAGACATTGATACAGTGCATTGCCGCACCCACCATATGACAAACCAACTCAGTATCTCAGATTAGGACCCAAGTACAGCCATGTAAGAGGTGACACCTCAGCACCACACTAGTTCAGATATAATTAAACAGTGTGAGGTCTTTTACGGTGGCTGGAATGCCAATTCTGCCACCAACCCCCAGATTTTTCCCTGTAGGTTGGAGGGCCTACATGCAGGGCTGGATGCAGATTAATGTCATACCCAGGACGGAGAAATTGCAGGTTAAGGGCCTTACTCAAGGGCCCAACAGAGTAGAGTCACTTTTGGCGTTTATGGTGTTCGAGACACAAGAAAATTATCACAGGCATCATGCTTATTTTCAGATTCACGGTGGCCGTTGATGACGTTTAACTCTATTTTGCGTAGTTTAAGGACATTGGATCATTTTGACAAAGAAGAACTCTTTACTCGCGCACATAACAATGGATTATTATGAAACCAGGTTTCTGCCTTAATCGGGTTGAGGTGAATTATGTGTGTGCATGTAAATACTCTAATTGTCTGTATAGCATATTCAGCCTGTGTTTGTGTGGCTTTTGCTTTTACATTGCAAAGATTTGCGCTTTGCATTCATTTATTAATTTATTAATCTAAATTGGCCCCATAAGAGCAAGTAAGGGTTTATTCTAATAGCAAACATGAGAAAGCATGCTGCACATCTGAAACCCCAGCTCCCAGTGTTTAAGCACCAACCACTCACTTAAGCACAGAATATGGAATAAATTGTGCAGATTTTGTTGTCATGCTAGCAGACGTTCTAAAAGCACAGGGCGATCCATGTGAACCATCCAATTCTTAACAGAATTTACCAAAAATAAGACAGACATTAAACTTGCCAATTTAAAGTTGGTATTAAATGACATTATTAAGTTCAGATTTATGTGTAAATGTTTACACATTTCCAATACTTTATATACCAAATTTCTTGGATTTTAACATTTTTTGTTCAAAGCCAAGTTTAATCACATCTACACATTCATTAAGTCACCAGATTAAATTTACAGTCACCAGTTAAGCTAGGCAGTAAACAGTTCTGGAACTGATGCCAATCCATTGCTTTGCTTACTTACTGACACACCCACACTCACTCATACAGGGACAATTTCGAATATCCACATGAGGAAAAGGAGAATATCCTAAATACACACTGAGAAGTGACTGCGCTAGAAATTTACTTTGTATCTGAAAATTTGGCAGTTGTTAACCACACAAGAATAGGAGATATCTTCATGGATTATTTGCCATTTGTAATACCACTCTGAGTCTGGGGTTGGCGCTCTCTTTCATATCCTCTCCACTTTCTGCCCTCAGAATTGAAGATCAAAGGTAAGAGGACCTGCGATGTCACTACTGTTTTCACCAACAATCTCACCTCTTTCTGCCTAAGCCATATTTGAGAGCACCACCACTGGAAGAAGGCAGTCGATTTATGAATTGCATCTGAAAAAGATGTCATACTGCAGCACTGGATGATGATTGTTTGTCTTTTTGTTATTTGTTTTTTGGCCAGTCACTTATCAATTATACGGGGTTCACCATCTGTTGTCCCAACTCTTTATCTTTGTCTTGTTTTATTCTTTTGTGGTTCAACTGCACTAATGATGATACCATTAACTCTTCCATTATAGGCTGCATTAATAATGGAGATAGGTCAGGGCATAGGAATTTTGTTGTGTTGTTGGACAACATCCTGCAACTCAATATCAACATGTCAAAAGAGCTGGTGGTGAGCTACTGGTGTGCCAGGAAGCCTTTGAGACCTGTCGCCATCCAGGGGCAGGATGTAAAACTGGTGCAGAGCTACAAGTACCTGGGGGTTCACATGAACAACAAACTAAACTGGGCTGACAACAGAGTGTGGCTGGACAAGAAGGCACAGAGTAGACTGGACTTGCTAAGGTGACTTAGGTCTTTTGATGTGTGGAGCAAGCTGATGGAAATGTTCTATCATCCCATAGTAGCTAGTGTTGAGTTCTTATGCTGTGGTCTTCTGGGGAAGCAACTTGAGCTCAAATGAAACACAATGCATGAACAAATGTATCAGGAAATCCTGCTCCATTACATGGTGAACCCTGGACACACTGGAAGCTGTTGTCACAAAGAGAATGATGACCATCATGAAAATTCCCCTCCAGGAGACACTTTCTTGGAACACTTTTAGCCACAGGCTCATTCCACCACATTGTGGTAAGAAGTGCCTCTGGGGTCTTTTTGCCAGCTGCTCTCAGGCAATTAAATGCTTCCTCTCAACGTACTCCTTAAATTCATTTTGAAATTGTTGCACAATATGCAATTTATTTATTTATCAATTGATTGATTGGCTGTGTTACTTGTTGTGTGAGTCTGTATCCTATGCTTCTGCTGCTGTATGCATCTGCATTTACCCATGGCATTAATAAAGTTTACCTAATGTAATCTAATCTAATCTAGAAACTGAGTGTTAACATACATGTACAACAATCTGGACTGGTGTTTGACGTTGGTGGCCATACACAGATGTTTACCCAACAAATATAAATACCATGCTCAATAAATGCTAAATATAATACTGTCAAATTGTAGGGTCTTCACTCTTTAATGGTTCCTTTGTATGAAAGCAGAGCAACATATCCCACTGTCCATTCATTTCCTGAACTCTCTTATTCTGATATAAGCACACTATTGGGGACAGGAAAGTAAAATGAACTACCCTGGGACACGTGGAAAGAAGAAGAAAATGCAATCTCTGTAAGAGCAGTGGCTATGCTAAGGCTCAAACACTGTCTTTAGAGTTGTGAAGCAGCAGCATCAGTCACCTTATATGTTTCAAGAACATAGGAATTCTTATTGGCATGTTAGTACTCAATAATAATTTAACTAAAGTAACTTTGTAAAAAGTTCTAAAGATTGAGAATAGAAAATCCAAGCTGCTTACAGTGCATTCAGAAAGTGCTCAGACTATTTCACTTTTCACACATTTTGTTATGATTAGGTTTAGGTTTAGATAGACTTTATTATTCCAGAGGGAAATTTGTTTGCAGCCGTGAAGTACAAAAACAGAAGCCATTGTTAAAGAGATCCAATAGATACAGCAAACACAAAACATTTCACAACAAATATTATTGCATAAACACAAACTCAAGATCAATATAAAGAAGAATTATTAGTTTCAACAGTATACAAAATTATAATGCAGATTTTAACATTTAGCATCATCCCTACAAGTAAAAGAATTTAAAATGCTTATAGCTCTAGGAATAAAAGAGTTCTTAAATGTGTTGCTCTTTACCTTTGAAAACCTAAATTTGCATCCTGATGGCAACAGCTGGAATTCTGAGAAAAGAGGATGGCTGCTCTCTGACAGAATTGAGTTGGCTTTCTTTCTAACCTGTTTGCAGTGCATTTCAGTATTAGACATCTTCTGTCAACCAATAATTTTACGGCAAATTTTTATAATGTTAAGGTGATTTATTTTCTTGTTGCTGAGGTTGCCAAACCAAAAGATAAAAGCAAATGTAACAATGGATTTAATAAAGGACTTATAAAAAAGTGTTATTATGGTTGTGTCCACTTTAAAACAGTTGAGTTTCCTAAGAAAGAAAAGTTGTGATTGCCCTTTTTAACAGATTTGCGCTGTGTTAAGATCAAAGTTTAGTTTGTTATCAATGATTGTTACCAGATGTTTGTATTGCTCTATCATCTCCACTGTCTACCCTTTCATTAAAGTTGTAGACAGTGGATGGTGAAGAGCACCTGAAATCTACAACCATATCTTTTGTCTTGGAAATATTAAGTCGTAAATTAGAGCATTGTATAAATTCATTGACAATAGGTCCATGGCTGTCTTCTTTATCTTGTAGAAGACTTACAATGACAGAGTCGTCTGCAGATTTCAGGATGTGTCTATCCTTGTGTAAATTCCTGCAGTAATTTGTATACAGGATCAACAAAAACAAAAATGTTACAGCCTTATGCTAGAATTATTTTTTTAATTCAACAACACTCAAACTAACTAAACAACACTCAGTACCACAGAATGACAAAGTGAAAGCAGGATTATAGTAATTTCTGCAAATGTATTAAAAACGAAAAATGGAAATATCACATTTAAACAAGTATCCAGACCCATTACTCAGCATTTCGTTGAAGCTCCTTTGGCTACAATTACAGTTTAGGGCATTCTTGGGTTTGGCGCACCAAGCTTTGCACACCCGGAGTTGGGGGTTTTGTACAATTCTTCTCTGCAGATCCTCTCAAGCTCTGAGTGGTTGGATGGAGACTAATTGGGTTCAAGTCCAGGCTTTGGCTGGGTCACTCAAGGACATTCAAAGAGTTGTCCCTAATTCATTCCTGTGAAGTCTTTGCTTTGTGCTTAGGGCCATTGACCTGTTGGAGGGTGAACCTTCAGCCCAGTCTGAGGTCCAGAGCGCTCTATAACAGGTTTCTATTAAGGATATCTCTGGATTTTGCTCCATTCTGCTCTCCCTCAACCCTGTCTAATCTCCCTGTCCTTGCTGCTCAAAAACCATCCAACAGCCTGATGCAGTGCCTATTTGAGTACCTCACAACACCATGTGTCTTAGTGCATTACTTGAGCAGTGGCCATTACGGTGATCATTACCTTCAGTTCGGACAAATCATTTCGGTCTTCTCCATGCTCAGCAGGTGAAGTTGCAGGCCCTAGTTGGAGTCCATTTTCCTGGCTCGCGTGGAGTAGTTGACAACGTGCACAGTAAAGCCATTTTTAGTTTCAATGAATCTTCTGGAATCGATGAGTTCTCTTGGCCTGACTTGCTTGCACATTTGCTCCCATTTTCACTTTCGGCTGAAAACGATGCAGCAATGTGAGGTCCCGGGAAATTTGCGCTTTCGCCTATCTGTTCCCAGTCAGTCTCTGAAAGGCCGTACCTTGAGCTTGAACTTGATGCCTGTCTAGGCTTGGATGAAGATTTAGCTGTCATTTCCATTTCTTTCTGAGCCCTTCTTCTGCCGCTCATGTTTGTATATGCTTGTATATACTGTAATTGAACCTCCTTGGGTTGAAGTAATACAGAACACCACGGGATGATAATCAAAACAGAAAAAAATAACACCGCTGGTAACAGAGTTCCGCTTCAGACGTCCATCTCCTGTAATGGACGAGACTAAGTTGTCTTATTGCATTGCTAAGTAGCAGTATTGGTGTGCAGTTTGAAGACTGCACATGTCATACTAGTTTACATTACCATGCTTCACTGTTGGAATGGCATTACACAGGTGGTGATCAATGTTTGGTTCTCTCCAGATGTGACGTTTAGAATTGAGACCAGACAGTTCAATTTTGGTTTCACCACACCAGAAACTCTTATTTCTCATAATCTGAGATCCCTTTAGGTGCCTGTATGTACACTTCAAGTGGATCAAAGTGGACACAGAAAAAGAACATGCACACCCTAGCAGATATATAACAGTGCCCCATTGAAATAGTAACATTAACACTTTACAACTTGGGATGTCACAGGCGCACAGTAATTATTGCGTCTGCCTTATCAGTCCAGTGACGTGGGTTTGATTTCTGACTGGGCAACTGTGTCATTTTAGAGGTTCGTAGGTCATTATTGTCATGTGTACAGAATACAGTGAAAATCTTAACTTGCATTTGCTAATCAAAATGCAACGCAGCATCACATGATTAATGAGTAGACTTTTCGTGCTGTCCTTGGGTTTGTCTGATGTTTGGTATCCCACAATCCTGTTAGTGTCTGGACATACATGTCAGGTTAATTATTTTGATTTATGTAAGTTTATACATGTGTATTTATCATGCCATGCTAGCACTTAAAATTTGATTTTGGTTTGTGAAATGCTTCTATGATGCTTCTGGATAGGCCCTGGTTTTCTGCAGACATGCAATGAAAAAGTCAGGTTCTAAAAAGAGATAGACGGACTGTCCTTTGGTGCAGTTTTCTTATACAGTAATCAGTCTGTACCTACTTGAGTACCTCACAACATCCTGTGTACTTAAGTAGCAGTATTGGTGTGCAGTCTGTAGAGTGCATATGTCATACTGGTTTACATTACACTAGTAATAGTGACATTGTAACCAGGCAGATAATACCTGCAATCAGCAACAAACTCATCAAATTCCTATGAGGAACACCATCTACCCTTGACAACCTCTGCCATTCACATTTTACCAGAGTGCATTCATTTTTCCTATTTATGCCCATTTTACAAGGTTTCCATGCCAGTTGTATTCAGGAAGCGAACAGCAAACTAGGCAAGCTAACACAGTAATTAAAACTGCAATGAAAAGCAGGAATCTGCCTTAATAATGCAATACGTTGTCTTCAACAATTATATGATAATTGCACTTGGGAAACTGAAAATACAATTTGTGTCTTCCTCTCTATTCATTTCTAGTCTTGTTAAACTTAATGATGCCAGCTCTGGCAGCTTGTTTGAGCCGTCCGTACTAGTAATGCAGATGGTAGCACACGTATATCTAAAGGTCAGAGTTTGATGTTTGTAAACTGGTGTGTAGCTGTCAGAAGTACAAAGATGAAAGTGAACTGTTCAGGGAATTACTTGCCTACATAAGTCCCCTGTTGTCAGCTAATAATTGCTTTCTTTTTAAATGGGAGAATAAAAAGTGACAATCAGATATATAAAAGCCCTACTTTTTCTATCAGTCTGTTGGTAATACCTCAGTGGTAGTTGTAAGATGGTTATGCCTGCTGTAATATCATGGAAAATACTTTTGTTTTGTCACACTGTCCATAAACCTTTGATTCTTTGCTATATGGAAACACACAGCACCTTCAGAAAGCATTCAGACCCTTTCACCTCTTACATTTTATTATATTGCATCCTAAAATCATATCAAACAAGAATCATTACCTCAGAGTCAAGTCAAGTCAAGTTGGGGAGCATGCACTGGTACAGTGCGTTGCCGCACCCACTACACGACGAAACAACTCGGGATCCCGGTTGGCAACCCCCCAGGCAGACACGCGGCCCAGTCCCACCCTCCAGAAATGACCCTATATCTGCCGCAGCCAGGTATTACATGGGCGACCCTTTGGCCTGGTCCAGCCACTCGGGTCCCCAACAATGAGGATCTTACAAGCTGGATCACCCTCGGGGGAACGTGCTACATGGCCATAGTGCCATAACTGACGCTCTTTCACAATGCAGGTAATGTGGCTCACTCGGGACTCCATGAGCAACCGCTCATTCGACACAAAGTCAAACCAACGGTTCCCAAGGATTTTAAATTAACAAAGGAGTCTAGTCTTCGTCTCAAGTCACTGGATAGTGTCCATCTCTCACAACCATATAGCAAGACAGAGTGAAAAATCGAAAACAAGATTTTAGGGTTAGGATTTTAGTTTTTGCAAATTTATTAATAAATTAAAAACTGAAATATCTTATTCACCCAAGTATTCAGACCCTTTGCTTTGACACCCATTCTGCTGATCATCACTGAGATGTTTCTGCACCTATTTTGAAGTCCACCAGTCATGAATTCAAATGGTTGCACAAAATTGGGAGAGGAACACACCTGCCTATAGAAGGTCTCACAGTTGACAATGTGTATCAGAAGAAGAAACCAAGCCAGGAGATTGAAAGAATTGCCTGCAGAACTTAAAGAAAACATTGTGTTGAGGCACAAATATGGGGGAGGCTACAAACAATTCTGCTGCATTAAAATTTCCCAAGAGCAAATTCTTAAATGGAATAAGTTTAGAACGACCATGACTCTTCCAAGAGCTGGCCAGATTAAGCAGTTGTGGTAGGAGCCATGGTAAGAGAGGTGACCAAGAAACCAATGGTCAATCTGGCCAAGTTCCAGAGATGGAAGATAGAGGAATGGATATGGTGATGGAAATAACATCCAGAAGGACAACCATCACTGCAACACTCCAGTTATATGGACTTTATGGCAGAATAGCCAGCTGACACATGAAAGTCGGGCTGGAATTTCCAAAAAGGCACCTAAAGCAGGAGAGGATTATTGGTCTTTGGCATTGCACTGCCCTGAAGCACATAGAACACCCCATGTACTGAGGCAAAAGTGACATAATTTGACAGCTGTGGATTTAACGTGCTGTTACGGTCCATTTAAAAGACCATCTTGCCTCTATTGCAGCGTTTCTCAACCTTTAAGTATTTGCGACCCGGGTTTTCATAACAGTTTTAATCGTGACACCCTAGCATTTTTGTGAAATGTAGATGCATATTTTATTATACCTACTTAACTTTTATCGACATTTATCTAACTCTCTAACTCTATATTTATTGTTCTAGTATCAGAATGTATGTTTAAGTTAATCTGTGTTGGTTTCAACAGATGTTTTTTTCATATTTTTGATTCTTGTTTTCTTTTTTTCACATCTTCGCACCCGCCTTTTTGTTACTTCGCGCCCCTCTAGGGGGGCCCGCCCGACAGGTTGAGAACCACTGCTCTATTGACTTATTTAAGGAATTTCAGTCTGGTTTTAGGGCCAATCACAGTACACAGAGAGCACTTGTCAGGGTGAATAATGATCTCCTAATCGCGGTAGATCGTGGACTTTTAACACTAATGATCTTTTCAGAGCTCACTGCTGCTTTTGATCAGGTACTTTAATGCATGTTAAAAGATGTTGGAGGTAATGTACCTGTCCATAGTGTGATGTGCATGGGGAGTAACACCAGCTAAGACGATGCTAAATGCCTGATTAGCTGCGTTGTGGTGCTGAGCAAGGACTCACTAGAGACACTGGCTTAAAAGAAGATAATAAAGAAATAAGAGGTCATCCATCCATCCATTTATCTATCTAACTACAGCAACCTCCTGTTTTCACATTTTATTGTCATACACTATTGAATCACAGTGGGTTTAATTTGACTTTTTAATATGAATCAACAAAAGAGACTTTTTAATGTCAAAGACATCTGCAAAGTGGTCTAAATTAATGACAAATATAAAAATAAATGATTACATAAATAGGGACCAAACTCATCACTGGCGCAGCCAACTAGTTTTAGAAATCTGGAGATCGCCTGTCTTTAATGTAGGGGTTTTCAATTGATTGTAGTATAAATGCATCTGTAAGTGGAAGGTCCACCTTGTGGTGGTGCAATGAAGACAAAATGAACACTTCAAGTTACTCTGTGAACAAGGAGATTGAAAAGCACAAGTCAGGGGATGGAGAAAAGAAAATATACAGATCACTGAATATCCCTTAGAATTCAATTAAATCATCTACGAGCTCATCTATTAATCCATCCATCTTCCTAACCCACAAGAAATGGAAAGGGAATGACTGAGTTGTAAATCTGCCCAGAGCAGGCCATCCACTAAATACTACAGGTCTATAGATCTCTTGGTGGACTTCCTGACTAGAACCTTTTCAGATTTTTGTGGATGGCTGCTCTATGCAGATCTATAGCTCTGCCATACTCTTTCCATTTCTTCATGACTAGACTCAAAGGGATATTCAGTGACTTTTTTCTTATCTCCATTCCCTAACCTGAGCTTTTCATGAAGTTGCTTGGAGTGTACTTTTATCTTCATCGTGTAGGTCAGGCCACCATCCTGATACACGACATGCTGGACCTTCCAAATGCTGGGTGTCACACAGGTGTGCATGGGAGGCAGCTAAAGGGCTTGAAAGAGGGAAATTCTGTGCCGGATATTGTTGGAGTGCATTAACCCTTTCTCTTCTATTCCTGCAGACCTTTTCGTCTGGCCCTGATGACGTCACTTTCAGTTCCAGATCTGATGATGTAACTTCCAGTTCTGGGGCCCAATGATGTCACTTCCGATTCTAGCCCTGAAGATATCACTTCCACTTCCAACCTCAATGACGTCACTTCCACTACCTCTCCTTAAATACCACCATTTTCCACCAATAATTCAGTTCCGTTTTCAACTCCATAAAAACCAATTACTTTGTCTGCAACCTACTACAATATACGGGATGGCCACCCCAAACCTTTTTGAGTCTCCTTCGTGTTCTTGTTGTGACATGGGGTATTTATACTATAATCACTTTAAATCCCACACTGGTCATCTCCACTGAACTAATGATGTGACTTCTAAAACCAATTAGCTGCCCCAATGATGACTAAGGTGTGTCATAATAAAGGGGGTGAATACTTATGCAAACAATTATTTTACGTTTTATGTTTGTGATTAGTGTAGACCACTGTGCAGATATCTGTTTTCACTTTGGAAGTAAAACTTTTTTTTCTTTTGATTAGTGTCAAAAAAAACCCCATTATAACTCCATCATGATTCAATGTTGTATACAAATTAAATGTGAATACTCCCAAAAGGTTGAATACATTTTATAGGCACTGAAGATAGATAGATAGATAAAAATTTGTTAGTCCCAAAGAATGCCTATGTTTAACTTTAATCTTTATGAACCCGAGTTTGATTACCAATGTCTTTTTGAATCCCTTGGATATCAAATTGTATTATTATTAATTAATTTAAAATAAAAGTAAATGGGTACAAAAGCATGGTATTGTATGTTAATTGAAGAATTTAAGTCCTGAATATACATGAGGTTTTATCTTTCCTCTATTTGCAATTATCACATTTTCATTTTGAAGCTCACTCTGAAAGTCACCTCAGTTGTATAATGTACACCCTGGACTCTGGAGGATGATGATCAATAGGAATCAGTGAAGTGACCTTCTAATCTCCTGTGAATATCTCATACAGTATTCTATAAAATGACAATTCCAGGTTTGATTTGGGTGAAATTGATGGTATATGGCATGCATGTGACAATTTATTTTTAGAATGCATTTTATCTATAAGCAGTGTGTGTGTTAGTATTAAAACAGATACTGCAAGACAGATGGCTAAGAGAATTATCTTCAAGCCTCATGTGGCCTATTTTTAGTACTAGAATACAATACCCTAGGACTCTGTGTGCTTCACATGCCTTAACTTTTATTACTGTATAGCTTTCTCTTTTGGATTCGTCAGATAACTTGCAAGGAAATTTTTTTTTCATTCTTTAAGATATTTTCCAGAATCATTTAAAATGTTTTAGACAGTTTTAGGTTAAGCATATGTAAGTACTAGGGGGCTTTGCTCCCTGCTCGCTTTGCTCGCCAACCCGCTATGCGCTAGCCACTTTGCGGTTCAGTCGCTTGTGTATATGAGTGTGGATGTACAGTTTAAACAGATTGTTATTTTAATAGGAATTGTTACATATGCATAATATAATTTACTATTTTACATTACAGCGAGCAATTAACCATATTAAAAAATAGTTAAACATAATAATTTGAAAGTAAATTATGTTTCATGTTGCATTAGAGTTATTTTTTGCATTACACAATTTCGTTCTGTTTGTATTTGAAATTAACACGCAAATACTTTTTAATTTTACACTTTTACTGCGAAACTTCAGTAAAATTTATTTTTAATTACATTTTCGTCAACATTGCATTAAATTTTGATTCTGTGTTTGGACTTACATCGTGACAACACAACGTATAACTGCCCATGAGCGAATATCGTTTCTTTCTCTCTAATAAATAAACTGACTTTTTCAAATGCTTATCTCTGTGATTTGTTAATTGTCTTTGCAAAAGCTATTCTAACGGGGAACTGTTAATGTTTTAATACGAATGGCATATCAAGATCTCCTTTGGTGTCTAATGTTATCCGCGGGAGATGTACTACATTACCTTTCTTGGATGCATCCTTCTTTCAACAGTAATTTGGGCGGTGGAATACAGTTGTAGATATTTTTTGGGATATTGTAAGTTGATGTTTTCATCTTCCACATGAAGTCTACTGATACACATTTAACCAATTTGCCGTGTAACCGATCGTCAGTTTTCGTGTTAATTTATTTGACTTCATTCGTTTCTTGGTGCTAGGATTGCCGTGTACTCATTTTCTCTGGAATTTCAGGATGAAATTCTTCAATACAATTCGGACATAATAAGGCTTCTTTTATTGGGAACTTAAAGTGAGGAAAACATAAGAGAGCAAGTAGTGTGTCTGTTAAAAGCATTCATACAAATGAGAGGTGAGAGGGCCATGTGTGTGGTTGAATATGGTTAAGAGAAGGGCGTGACTTGAAAAAATTTCAGGGCCTAAGTCTCATCTGGTGGGACTTGAAATGATCTCTTTGAAAAAGTCTTGTCTCAGGATGTCCTTTTATAATAGAGAGATGTATGTACAATGCCCTCCATAATGTTTGGAACAAAGATACATTTTGTTATTGATTTGCCCCTCTGTGCCACATTTTTAAGTTACAAATCAAACAATTCAGATGTGATTAAAGTGTACATTGCAGACTTTCATTTAAGGGGATTCATATACATTTTGGTCCCACCATGTAGAAATGACACTTTTTATAGATGCTGCCCCAAACCCCCCCAAAATTCAGGGCACCATAATAATTGGGTCAATTGGCTTCACAGGTGTTTGTGATTCCTCAGGTGTCTTACATGGCTTCATACGATACCTTGAAAAGAGTCCCCAACCTAATTACTCACCAGTTTAAATTTAAGCTCTTATGATAAACCTTTTTAAATAAGTAATCCAATGCACAACTAAACATCAGCAATGTTTTTAAAAGTCATCACACACTCATATATTGACTTTGTACCCTGTCCACACAAAGCAGATGATTAACAGTCGCACATCTCCTTTCAGGCGATCTAATATTACCTTGAATTCTTTACAACAAGCTTCTACAGAATAATAAAAGGGGAGTTCTCATTGTAAAGGGCAGTGGCCCATTCTAAAGGATTACCATTCAACCAATAATGAATGGCACCTTTAAATGATCTGCAGAGTACACATTAAATTTCTGATTGAAAAACAGATGGCACTGAATAAAAAACTACCTAAATTAGTTCAGGTTGCCAATGAAATGACCAGGACATGTCAACAATGACTTTTTGGCCACACCTCTAGTCTAAAGAAGGTGATTGTGGATGAATCGATTTTTTGCTGCCTGTCGTGACACTGTAATATTAACTGCTGGATGAAGGCCAAATGCAATCCAGACTAGGATGACCAGATTTTCAAAGTCCCAAACTGGGACACTTCTGAATAGGCTGACCAGATTGTCATGGTTCCAATAAAGGAAACAACTCATTAATTCAGTGAATGCCCTAGATGTAAATAGAAATGTGAATAGAAATAGAAGTTTTGTGCACCTTGTCGAAATGCACATGAAACTGAAGTTCGGGTTGTTAGTTCCCCTTTGGAGTTGGAGGTTTGGGAGCCTAAAACCAGGAAAAACAGTACATTTTTTTTTTCAAATCTGGGACATAATGCATAATAAAATTGGGACGTCTGGTCAGCCAAACTGGGACGCACAGCTTGAAATTGAGACTGTTCTGGGATGTCTGGTCACCCAAGTCAAGACAACAAACATGAAGTCTTCGATCACCAGTTACAAAGATAAAGCTGAGACCCTACTGATGACTAATAAAAAACACCTGCATTGGATACTGTATTAGCTTAACTATTTGTTTTCCAAAAGTCTTAATGAACAAAATGCTGCCTTTTTGGTTACATTTCATACTTAAGGACTGTGATTAATAAACAAAAAAAATTTGTGGTTGACTAAGAAAATATTGGACAGATGAACCATCCAGGTTTAGCATCCTGCCTTTTTCTCGATGCTGCCAAAGCAAGATCTGACGTCTGTGAACCAAATTAAGCAAGTCTGGTCCATGGCTGTGTAAATGGATGGATGGATGGATGGATAACAAAATATATATTTTCAGTTGTGCTGAAATAAGCACTATGATTATTTGGCTGATGTAAAATTTTTACTGGTCAGACTTCAAAATTCTAAACTGTAACATTAACATACTACTCTTGTGTTCCTCATAAAATCAATTTTCCTTCAATCCCCAGATCCTGATGCCAGTAAAACCCATTAATTTTGCACCTGGATATTTGCCGACCTTCTTCCATTATGTTCATTTATCTCAGAGGAGTTGTCCTTTGCAGCTGTAGACTTAGTGGCCTTACTGCATGTTAACACCAATATTAGGAGAACGAAAGTTCTGCTTGGAAATTAAATCAAAATTTCCCCCAGAAGTTCTGAAAAAAAATGCTCACTGGAAATTTCCTGAATGGAACTAACTGGAACTGCAGGCTCTGGGCCATTATAAATATGGAAACTGGCTCTTCCTGCTGGGTCAGCATAAGGCTGTAACTGGTGCCAAACATATGAGTGGGCTTCAGTATGCGCCAGCGTCAAGGCGTGATGCATTTTATTATTTATTACTAATTTTGAGGGTTTTATTATACTGTCTCAACTCAAACAGCTGGCTAAAATCATGATGTACACATGTTTGGATGAACTCTTAATATTTTCAGATTTCTTTTTCACTCATTTTGGGTTTTAGTCCGTAATTTACAACATATATTTTTAAATCAGCCATTAATTTTTGTTCATTACATTATACGTTTACGTTTATTCATGTGGCGGATGATTTTATGTAAAGCGACTTACAAACAATGCCAATAAAGTCAAGTCAACATCTGTTAGGATTTGTAATAATAATAATAATAAAAATAATACATTTTATTTATTCGTAAGTGCCTTTCTAAACACTCAAAGACACCGAACAATAGACAAAACACATATTATAAACACAACTAAAATAAATACAAAAATTAAAATCAGGCAGAGCAATTATAATCAAAGGGAAAAACCAGTCTTAAACAGATGAGTTTTAAGTTTAGATCTGAAAAGTGAGAATGAATCGATATTTCTAAGCTCGGATGATAATGAGTGCCAAATAGTGGTAAGGTGGACGAAGGGGACAGTCAAGTGGATGGAAGAAGAGGATCTAAGGGTGTGGGAAGGAATGGCAACATGGAGGAGGTCAGACAGATTTGGAGGGGCAAGGTTGTGGATAGCCTTAAATGTTAACAGGAGAATTTTGAAATCAATACGGAACTTAACCAGAAGCAAGACGGGAGTGATATAGAGAGTAGAGGTTGTTCTAGTAATGATGCGGGCAGCTGAATTCTGGACCAGTTGAAGCTTATAAAGAGATTTGCGAGAAAGACCAAAGAAAAGGGAATTGCAATAATCCAGACGAGAAATAACAAAGCTATGAAAAAGGATAGCAGTTGTATGGGAAGTGAGGGAGGGGCGAATACGATTAATGTGTTCTCATTGATGGTGAAGAAGTGGAGGAGGTGAGGAAATAGAAATACCTCATCTTAATGACAGTCTTGAGTGGCATACAAGCTGTATGCAAGAAGGGTCTGAGTCTCCTTTGTTTGCTGAGGAGGTGGAGGTCGCTTGCTTCTCTACCAATCTGTAGTGGCCAGTGTATTTTTCTGTGAAGTAGTGTGATGGGGGAAATGGCATTAGTGCAGGTGATACCAACAGACTAAACAATGTGATGCCTAGGTTGCCTGCATTCTTGACATTTTCTTGAATTCGGTACATCGATAGTCATGATCGAGATGGACCAGGCCAGTGAGGAAACACAAGAAGAAGGTCTATGCAAAAATACAATGTGCAATTTATACAATAAAAAGCAATGTCCCACTAAATAAGTGTAGTTCATTCTTCTTCCTTAAATAAATTCATAAATAATCAATAATGTGCAGTGCCCATCAATATATAATTATTTGGGAAAGAATGTAAAATTGGGAGTAAAATCACAAGAATGAAAGCAGGTTGTTTCTCGCTGTTCACTAAGCCTTGGTGTTTTTGCTTCTCTTCTACACACCCACCCACCCATCAAGTAAGTGATAACATCCCTTAAATCGGTTGATCACTGCCGGGTCACCCAAATCGAGGTACATCGTTATGATGGTGCCAGTCCAGCTCCATGCTCCCTCTTTCATATTTGGGAGCCTCTTCAACCCGAGATCATTGATAACATAACCAGATTACCGTGGCAGATGGGGACAAAACATTCCAGGCAACAGGATGGTGCAAAGTGTCCAAGTGCTTTTATTAAACAAAAAAAAAAATCAAAACAGTTAGTGTCCATTAAAGCGCAGTGCTTTCAATAAGTAAATCCAATTAAATGGGTAAAAATCCAAGTGATTAAGAACAAGGCCAAAAAACAAGAATAAAAACCAGCAGTCACTGCGTCAAATGAGTCAAGCACAACTCCTTCCTATTCTCCCCAGCTCACCCATCGCTCGCTCAGCTGGCGGAGACTTCAGCAGCCATGATTCTCTCCATCCTGACCCCGATCTTGGTTGCCTCCATCGGCATCTGCCAGATGACTCGGGGTTGGTTTTCCTCTCTTCATCCTTCTCGCTCATGCAGTCGTCCCTCGGATCCCTGAAGAGGACGCGACCTTGATCGCTCCCACTCCGCTCCACAATCAGTGGGGACGATCCGTCCCTAGAATGCCAATCCTTCGCTCCATTGCGGGACCACTGACCACGCAGCCTTTTCCCACTCGTTCTCTGTCCATCCCAATGCTGCACTCTTACTCTGCCTCCATTTCTCTCTTGTTTGTCTCCTCTCCCCTCTCTTGCTGTGCCGGCCCGTACTTATAAGGCTCCATAGGCACAGCGTCTCAGTCACGCACCACAGGAATTGCGACAAAGCAATTGAGAAAGATCACACCCTCATGTGCTCATGCTTCTCGCCCCAATTACTTTACCAATTTCCCACAGCTGCGCAAGTTCACCCACTGAGACTGACCCAGCCAATGGATTATTTAATAAAACAGCCATTCTTTCTGAGCTGCGGACCTGCTATACCACAATCGTCCCACTACCATCACTCTCTGGCATCCGTGGGATGATGCATCAAAGGCTTTCAGTTGATTCCGCTCCCTGGATGCTCAGCATTAGCGACCCAACCTCAAAAGCATCATTCCTCTCAATCACACTGTTCACGACCATCATGCCATCTATCCTTTTCACTGGCTTGCTCACCCAAACTTACTCTCTGCTCCTCTTATTCACCAATTCTTATCCTTGAGTTTTCTCCGATCTTTCTCTCAACCTTTCTTTTCCTTTTTGTTTCTGATTTCCTCTCTGTCCTACTCAGGCCCTCATACTCTTTGGGTGTAGGTGTTTTGCCTAATGACCTGTAGAACATCAATGAGGAACAGCTAAACAGATTGTACCTGCATGTTAAAAAACAATCAGTTTGTTTTCCCACTGAACACTCCGCTGCCAGGTTCAGAGCAGCACGCACCTACACCCACTGAGACTGTGGCACAGTACTTTTATTTCTAAAACTCACAGACCCCAAACTCACTTCACCACAAATAAATTGGTTAAAAAGGCTGGTTCAATCATGGGAGTCAGGCTGGACTCATTGGAGGACTCAGAGGACTCACTCAGAGAGCTGCTTACTGTCCTGGATGATGACTCTCATCCCCTGTATGAGGTCTTGGCTAAACAGAGGAGCACCTTCAGTAAGAGATTGAGACAACTGTGTTGCTTCAAGGAGCATCATGTGATGTAGTTTCTATCCTCACCCATCAGGCTCCATTATGTGTCATCCCCCTCAGACAAGGTATTCTTGGCCCCTGTTTGCTGAATGGTACTGAGCAGACATCTTAACAGACAATGTGCAATATATATGCCAACACACTGTATCAATGACTGACTGATTGCATAAGTATATGCAATTCAAATCACTTCACACTTAGTAAATACCTACAATTATGTGAACATTAAAAACCTGTCCCCCAATTTTGGGGCCTGGATAGGCCTGTAGCCTGCCTATGGAGTTGGCAAGTCAAGCAGCTTTTGCTGTGGCCTTTTCTGGGAAGGCTAGGATGGGCCCTGGTCTGTTTATGGATGTTTTTCCAGGCCTCTCACAATTTATCAATTTTGTGAACTGCTCCATCCCAACAAATGCTAACCATAATTTTGAAATTTTCAAAACAGTAAAAACACATAGAAAGTTCAGTTCAGTTCAAGTTCAAAGTTTATTGTCATGTGCACAGTAAGGAAACACATTTCCCTGTACAATGAAATTCTTTCTTTGCTGTCAACACCAAATGCCAATGGTTAACAAACCAACGTATAAAGATAAACATAAATAATAAGTAGCAAATAGATAATAAGTAACAGAGGCAGCATAAAGTATAAAAGCAGAATAAAAGTATGAAGTGTAATGTGCAGGTAGGTGTGCGATGGACAAGTCAAATACAGTTGTGTGAGGTAGATAGAATGAGGTGGCCCATGGTTATAAACTCCAGTCAGTAATTTAGGTGTCTAATGGCCTTGGGAAAGAAAGAGTTCTTTAGCCTGGAAGTCCTGCATTTCATACTTCTATACCTCCTGCCTGAGGGTAGAAGTGTGAACGGTTTGTGTTGGGGGTGGGTGGGGTCCCTGAGGATCGAGGCAGTTCTCCTTCGGACTCTGCAGTTGTAGACACTCTGCAGAGAGGGCAGTGGGGTCCTGGTGATATTCTCAGCAGTCTTTGCCACTCCCTGCAGGCGTTTTGCGGTCCACAGCAGTAGTGTTGCCGTACCACACGGTGATGCAGCTGGTCGAGATGCTCTCAACAATACAGCTGTAAAAGTTGCCGAGAATCTTATTCGATATACCAAACATCATCAGCCTCCTCAGAAAGTACAGCCGCTGTTGAGCCCTCTTGACCAGCTGTGTGGTGTTAAGTGTTCAAATGAGGTTCTCACTGATGTAGACGCCCAGGTATTTAATGCTGCTCACCCTCTCCACTTCAAGCCCTGGGATCAACAGTGGCCAGTGAGGTCTCCTCTCCTTCCTCATATCCACTATCATCTTCTTCATCTTGTCTGTGCTGAGGGTGAGGTTGTTGTCCTCACACCATGACACCAGACTGGCCACCTCCCTCCAGTGATGCATTCTATAATTGCGGTGTCGTCTGCAAACTTTAGGATGATGTTATCTTTGTGGGAGGCAACACAGTCATGGGTGAACAGGATGTAGAGGATGGGACTGAGGATGCATCCCTATGGGGTGCCTGTGTTTGTGATAATGGTGGCTGAAATCCTATTACCAATCCTGACAGACTGGGGCCTGCCAGTCAGAAAGTCTAGGAGCCAGTCACAGAGGATGGGGTGCAGGCCAAGTGCAGACAGTTTATGGGTGAGTTTATGGGAGATAACTGTGTTAAAGGCAAGGTTATTATAATTAATGAAAACTAAAATCAAAACTGAAACTATTATTAAAAAAACATTTTCGTAAACTGAAATAAAATAATTAACACAACCGAAATGAAAAACTAAAACTAAACGAAAATGTTAAAGTAGCTAGAAAGACTAACTGAAATAAAATAATAATTTGCTAAAATATTTTTAGTTTTTGTTTTTGAATGAATATTATTGTCGTTAGTCTTTAACCCTTGTAAGTTTTATCTCTAAAACATAAAGTCGTCCACCACGAGCCGCCCGCACATATTCTTCCATTGAACAGCTGCTGGTGATGGAGGGCGGGTGTTCACACAGCATTTGCTGTGACAGAACAAGCTGAATGCGGGTGTGTAAAGCGTGTGAAATAGAAAGCGATTTATGTGCCGCCTTTCTTTGCGTTTGTTGTCTATCAAGATGTAATTCAAACAGCTAAAATCAGAATGTGCTGGTCAACAAAAACTTTATCATATGGGCAGAAAAATCACGAGTGAGTAACGTTTCAGCTTATTTCTCAGGTGACTGCTTTTTGTTGACAGCAACTCACCTGCCACTTCGCACAAGAGAAATCCTTTTTACTTTCTCATATATGAAATATAGAGAAAGTATAGTAACGATGAAAAAATTCAACCGTGATATTTTGATGAATCTTGACGTTATAGACCTCCCAGAGTCCAAAAGTACAATTTTTTGGAATTGTGTGTGTATGCAATTGTGTGTGTCTGTGTGTGTGTAAACACGATAACTCAAAAACGCAACTAGATAGATGGATGAGATTTGGCATGTGGTTGTTACACTACAATTGTAGATCTGTATTAATGTTTGGGCCAAATCCATCACCCGGAAGTGGTACTTTACCTGAACAACATACTCGATTTTTTTTTATTATTCATGCAGCTGCAGAGTCCGATTTATTCAACTTTACTTTTATAATAATTGTTCAATATATTATTAATTTGATTTGATTTGTTGTTGATGGTTCCTTAATGTACATAATATAAAAATATAATTGTCTTGCAGTTTACTCCTCAAATATCCATCCCCATATCTGAGTATACAAGAAAGTCTAGGGGAGACCACTCCCGGTTTTCGAAAATAAAACGGCACTGATCGAGAGACTGACTAGGTCATCATACAAAATCAGCATATTGTTGCTGACCAATCACTTTTGCTTTAAAAACATTGTTTAACAATGAAGTGATACAAACAAAGGTAGGTAGGCGAAGACAGTCTGCTAAGTGAAGAAAAACTAAACATACTAATGGGTTTTTGTATTTATTCTATATTTGTTAATTTATCTTTTTTAATTAATATTCACAACTCAAAATACCTGATATTATGAAAGTAATCCATCAGCAGAATTATATTTTAAAATATTTGTCTCCCTTTTTTCAATGTTTTTCTCTCTCTCTCAAAATAGATAGTTGAAATATCATATTTTTTTTGTTCTTAACATCAGTCTTATCATACATTTTGCATACCAGGGAGTTTTCCTGCCTTACATCCAAACCTGCTGCGGTAGGCTCCAGGTTTCCTGCGATCCTGCTCTGGATAAACATGTTTAGATAATGTATATATTGTTCTTAATCTCAGATGCTGTCTCTGTTGTTTTATGCCTGTCCATACTCCTATTACCTGCTCTTGCTCTGCTCATTATGGGTTTACTGTCGTTTACGTTTAAGTCTCACTGCCCCTAACCTTGACACTACATGCTTGTTTTTCTTTGTTTCCCTCAATACAGCTAGGTGGGGTCTGCAGACTGATTCAAGTCTAAGAGCCCTGTTCTTCCTAAGCCCCCGTGATTTTCATGAGAAAACATTTTAAAAATTATAAAGTTGTGTAAAATTGTTCATATTCAGTATCTAGTTTTGATTATGCTTGTTTTTATCAGACAAAACCAAAAGCAGATAGTAAACCATGTAGTGTTGTAAGCTTCCACTAACATAAAACTTGTATCCAAATCTGTTAAGTGTACAGTTCTGTCTGATTGTGACACAAAACTAAAGGAGCTCCATGCCATAATTACTAAAACTAAAACTGAAACTAATAGATATAAAACTAAAATAGAAATGTCTTTGTGAAATAAAAACTAAACTAAAACTAAAAATACACGATGAAGGAAAACTAAAACTAAACTGAATTTTCAAGTAAGGTCAGAAAAAATATAGAAAAAAAAACTAATATAAAAAGGCAAAACTATAATAACCTTGGTTAAAGGCGGATCTGTAGTCAACAAAGAGCATCCTGATGTACGAGTCTTTATTCTCCAGATGGGAGAGGGAATAATGTAGTGCGGCCTCGATGGAATCTGAGGTGGACCTGATGGGCCGGTAGGCATACTGCAGGTGGTCCAGGGTGTCCGGTATGCAGATCTAAATGTGGGCCAGCACCACTCGCTCAAAACACTTCATGATGATTGGAGTGAGTGCTACTGGCCTGTAATCATTCAGGCAAGTGGGTGGGTTTTTTTTAACAAGGGGGACAATGATCGTAGTCTTAAAGCAGGATGGAACGATGCTCTGACTGAGGGAAAGGTTGAAGAAGGAGCAGAGAACATCAGCCAGCTCGTTGGCACATGCTCTTAGAGCCTGCCCAGGGATGTTGTCTGGTCCAGCTGTCTTACGAAGGTTGATCTTCCTTAGTGCTTTGCGTACCTGACCTGAAAAGACCAATTGGGGGAGGGGAGAGGAGTCTGGTGGTCCAGGTGTGTGTGCCTCCACTCTGTGCTGTTGCTGGATGTCTCAAAGAAAGCCCCAAATGTTTAGAATGCCAAGAGCATTAATGTATGTGAGACTTCAAGACTAAATGACAAGCAAAGATGAAAAGCTTCCTCATATACCATTCTAACAACCAATGAAATTTAGATGCCAAAGCCAGCTGTAGGAACTGTTACTAAGCAACCAAACGAATCACGTTCTGAAGCCTCATTAAAATGGGGAAAGGGATACACTCAGTTGTACTTACAGAATCCCCACTGTGGCAATGCCCATATAAATTCACTTTAATGTTGTTGAAGAAGTGCTTTGCTTTTTCTCTTCATATCTTTCAGGGTGTCCTCCAGTAACTCTAATTATCTCTTATATTGTCCAATGATATGCTGTTTGATTAAATAGTAACTCAGTATGAGTGAAGGTAGATGTTGAATTGTGCCATGGAATGGATGTGTGTTGTAATTGGGAAGAGTTCCTGTCATACATACATCTTCTGTCACAATAGGCTTTAGCATTCTGCAACCCTGTGTCCATGTGTCTATAGTTCTCTGTGTGAACAAAAACTTGCCTGGTTTCATAAAATAATTGGAAGGAAACTGAGGACAAAAAAATTATTCATCCACTTCAGGCTACAGATCTTTAGAACATTAGAAAAAATCTAGACTAGAACAGGTCATTCAACCCAACAAAGCTCACCAATCTTCTCCACTTAATTCTTCTAAGATACCATCAAGCCATGTTTTGAAGTCCCTAAAGTCCTTCTGCCTACCACACTACTTGGTAACTTATTCCACATGTCTATGGTTCTCTGTGTGAAGAGAAGCTTCCTAACTTTTGTATGAATTTACCATTAAGAATTTTCCAACTGCGTCCCCATGTTGTTCTTGTTGTCTTGATCCACTGTACTAATTCCCTTCATAATTTTAAACACTTCAATTATATGAGCTCTTAATCTCTTTGTGCTTAAATCGAAAAGGTTTAACTCCTTTAATCTTTCCCTATAACTCATCCCTAGCAGTCTTGGAATCAGCCTTTGTTGCTCTTCTCTGGACATTTTATAGTGCTGCTACAGTATATCTTTTTGTAGCCCTAAGACCAAAACTATGCACAGTATTCCAGGTGAGGTCTCACCAGTGCCTTAGAAAACCTCTTTAAAGCATAACCTCCTTTTGATTTGTACTCCACCCATTGAAATATTTAACTTAGTGAAGATATGCATCAAGAGTTAAGGATAAATATTATCTGGTCCCAGTGATTAGTTTGATTTCAGCCTATTTAATCTACACAGCATTTCTCTCTTTACAATTTCCAAGTTATTCAGTGCCTCCTTAGTAGTCCCTGGTACTTCTGGGATGTTATCCAATTCCGCACATGTGAAAACTTCAGAATGATGCAAGTTTAGAGCATTTACCATTTCACTATCAGTATACGGTCACGTCACATTCCATGTTCCTAGAGTCAGTTTCAGTAGGGGAAGGGAAATGAGTTGCCAAGGCAGTTGCTTCTGACTGCAGCCCAAGACACAATGCACTGAACCCTTATGGCTCCTCTTGCAGGTGCTGGGCCCACTGGAGAATGGACATATGTTGCTCTTTTGGGCTGTGTCAGGCCGGGTAAAATGGGTAAATGCTTGACCAGTAGGCACTTACCAATGAGATCCCACCCCCCAGGTATGGCTCCAGGGCAGGTCCCAGGTTTCTCTTTTCTGGGTGAGGTTACTAGATCCTTGTTGCTTCTTTGCTTAATAATCATATGAACCGCTCTTCATGTGATCCCTCATCTAGGACCAATTGTCCATGGGTGACATTACTAGAGGAAATTGGCCTGGACAACGTATCTCCCAGGATCATTGGAACACATAAACATCTACAACACAATAAGGTTGCAATTCACGGATAGTCATATGAACCACACTTCGTCCAAGCCCTCACCTAGGACTAATTTGCCTTGTGTGACCCTACCAGTGGCAGTTGCCCCAGACATTGAAAGGAGCCAGTTAAGGTGGTATGGACAATTGATTAGGATGCCCCCGAACTCCTTCCTGGGAGGTGTTTTGGTCATGTCCCAACTGGGAAAAAACCTTGGGCCCGACCCAGGACATGCTGGGGAGATTATATCTCTTGGCTGTCCTGGGAATACTTTCGTGTCCACCTGGAGGAGTTTGAGGAGGAGGTGGGGAAAAGGGATGTCTGAATATCATTGCTTAGACTGGTGGCCCTCAGCATTAACATTTTTCAAATATTAGTTTTTATATTTGTTTTCTGGATTTGGGTAAAGGTGTGGTTTTCCTTTGTGGAAGTTTTCCAACAGTTTGAATAACCCTTAGGAGGCAAAATCATAACAGTTTTGTGGTTAAAGAAAGACCTGCCATTGCTCCGGAGACATCAAGTTAGAACTCTCTTTTGTTTCTACACCCATGAGCCTGCCTACCTCTGTCCTTGAAGTCCCAGTACTCTAAGACAGCTCCTTGGGAGCTGTTGCTACCTCTTATGTCTCTTTCCTGGCCTCACTTTATTTCTGACTCTATCTCATTCTTTCTCTCTGCTTGTTAGTCTTTAATGTGAATGCATTGAGTTTTGAATAATTCATCTAAAACCATGTCCTCAAGGCACTATATATACGGAACTGTTCAAGTATATACTTTAAATGGGAGAAGAAACTTTTTCACAAAAAAATGACATCCTCCCTAATGAGGTGCAAAGGCTTAGTTGGCAGCATAAGTAGTGCAGAGACAGGTAGATGTAAAACAGCGGCCTAGCAGCATATCAATCCAGTATCACTTTTACAACCACAAGAAATGAAGGTTTGCAAAAGAGCCAACCTATTCATTTTCTCATCAACTGACCACAAAAGATATGGATCACAGGGAGTCTGGAAAGACTGATGCTGAAAATGTCTCCTCTGCCTGCACATATGCTTTGTGGAATCGTGTGAGTAACTCTGAAATAATCTGTGAAAGATTTGCTCGGAGTAATTCGGTGAGAAATGAAGTGCTAAAAAAAAACGGTGTTTCCTCTTAGAATGCGTTCCAGGTGGGGAATTAACTACTGCAATGGTGCTCCACCACACTTCGGCCCAGTTCTCTCGTTGTTAAGAACAGCAAAAGTTCAGAGAAGTCATTTGGATTCCTATTTTGCATTACTGCCATGTTCTCCTATCTTCATTCATAATTGCACTGTTTTTTGACCCATAGGAGTTCATTCTCTTTCACCATTCATTTCAGGGTTGTTGCAAATGATAAAATTTCTCAAGTTTAGCCCCTACCTGTCACTTGTGCTACTCTTTAGGACACTTGATGCACTGCATAAAGACAGTTTAAACCACTGCCAAGTCTTCGGGTTTCTACATCAGGATAAAGTGAAACATACATAGGTTCCCTTATTCATCTGAAAGATTTTCCTGCTAAAACATTGCTTTTGTTATTTTACATTGTCACACACGTGCGATTGGGAGGCAGCTACAGGGCCTGAATAATAGTAGTTCCATGCCATACCTGGGGGTGGCAAGATGCACTGACTTTCTCTCTCAATCTTCTACAGACCATCCATGGAAAATCCGGCACAGTTCTGGCGCCAATGATGACATCACTTCTGGTTCTGGTGCCTATGATGATGTCACTTCAGAGTCCGACACATATGATGACATCACTTTCCGGTCCCGATGATGCCATTTCTGGCTCTGACACCAATGATGATGTCACTTCGGCCCAGATGACACCACTTCCGGCCCGATGACATCACTTCCTTTCTCCTCCTTTAAAGCCGCCATCTTTAACAGTCTAAAATAAGTTCTGTTTTGGACTCTGATCTGTGAACAACTCTCAAAAAAATACTCATTTACAGCCAAGGCATAATATGCGGGTGGTTGCCCCAAACCTTTTTGATGTCTTTTGACTGTTCTTATGACAACATACTGTCGTTATATATCTAAGCATTTTTACAGTGATTCATTTAAATAATTAAAATTATAAAGAAAAATCATACCATGTCAATAAAATCAGACTGGAATGGCTAAGGCTAAGCTCCTACTCCTGCTGAAAGTATGGTTCAAGTCCTGGTCCAGCCCCTATCTATGTGGATATTGAACACTCTGCCCATGAATACATGCTTTCTGCAGGGTCCTCTCGTTTATTTCTACAATCTAAAATAGGTTCACATAAGAGTGATTAATGACTCCACGTGAATGAGTGCAGGTTTGTATCCGAGTGTGTCCTGCAATAGTCTGGAATCTTACCCAGTACAAGCTGCTGCCTCACACTTGATACTCTTAATTCTTGGCTTCATGTGATCCTGGCAACAGAAAACCAGGTTGGTACTGAGTCTTTAATTTTTATTTTTCATGTGATACAAGGACAACCATCTGCAACTGAATATCACTATATGAAATAAGTAGTTGAGGGTTTATTTCAAGGCTTCCCCAGAGCCCGCAAGATTGGCTCTTGTGGGGTAACTTTGAGGTGTTGTAGATTTATAAATATTCATAGAGGCTATCTGAATAGTAAGCTGGATTGGATGACAACAAAGAACTGCTGCGTAAGAAAGCCATGAGCTCTGCTTAAGCTGCTGAAGATCTTCTACCAGTCCACAGTGGCCACAGTTGTGGTCTGATGAGAGGATAACACAATCTTAGGTGATCCTAGGTGAGCTATAGTATATTACTTGACTTACCCTTGACTTAGAACATTAGAACATTAGAATACTCTAGACGAGAACAGGCCATTTAGCCCAACAAAGCTCACCAGTCCTATCCACTTATTTCCTCCAAGAAAACATCAAGACGTTTGAAAGTCTCTAACGTCTTACTGTCTACCACACTACTTGGTAGCTTATTCCAAGTGTCTATCGTTCTTTGTGTAAAGAAAAACGTCCTAATGTTTGTGCTACAGTTTCCAACTGTGTCCGCGTGTTCTTGATGAACTCATTTTAAAATACAAGTCTCGATCCTCTGTACTAATTCCCTTCATAATTTTAAACACTTCAATCATGTCACCTCTTAATCTTCTTTTGCTTAAACTGTAAAGGCTCAGCTCTTTGAATCTTTCCTCATAATTCAAACCCTGTAGCCCTGGAATCAGCCTAGTCGCTCTTCTCTGGACCTTTTCTAGCGCTGCTATGTCCTTTTTGTAGCCTGGAGACCAAAACTGCACACGGTACTCAAGATGAGGTCTCACCAGTGCATTATAAAGGTAGAGCATAACCTCTTTGGACTTGTACTCCACACACTGTGCTATATACCCTAACATTCTGTTAGCCTTCTTAATGGCTACCTTCTTCATTGACTTACAGAAGGTAGATCCAGAGAAGAGGATGATGTCAAAATTAAAGGCTGTTATGATTAATCCTTCCCATCTTCTCCACAAAGCAGTGTCCTAGAATACCTCTACTATAGGTATTGATAATAGATGCATTGACTTAGGACTGTATGTCTTTACACTAATGAAATAGCAGGCACTTTGTTTTTATTGTTATGCATTGTGACTTTATGTTCTTTGCTGTAATTGGAGCAAACAAATTGCCTCTTAGAGATCACTAAAGTACAGTTAATCTGTCTGTATATGCATCTCTTTATGTATCTATTGTGGGTAATACTGATCACCTCAGAGACTGAGTCCCAGACACAACTATGCAGTGTCATGTATAAGTGCATCGGGATTGTCTAGACAGCTCTGATAAGTTCACAAATACCACCTGGGGGCAAGAGGGGGTGTGATCACTAATGATATCTCCTGCTTTCTCCAGTGTCCCACTAAACAGCTGTATCAGCCCACCCCCTGTAGAGCATCCTGGTCTATGGGAAGGACATCTCTTTTGACCCTTGAAAACCCACTTAAGATGAAGACAGAGACGAAAATCCCAGCCTCAGCTATTTGTTAGGAGAATGCCTGCAGGAACTATTGCATTTACATTTTGCTTTTGACTGATTTTTTTTTCAGAAATACTGATTAAATGGGGAACATCTGGTTTGGCACCCCAACAGTTGCACAGGCGTCTAGAAACTGTATCACAGCAGGCATGAGTCCCGGGTTTAAAACACCTTTTATTAACACAATTGTCTTCTATAAATTAGAATCAATAGATTCATGACACATTTCATTTTGTTTAGTTTTCTCCTCCACTCCTCTCAAACATGCTATTTCCACTTCCTCCTGACTTTTATGTTGGACCTGGGACCACTTCCAGTGCCAGAGCATTGGACCCAGGAAGCATTTCCAGGTCAGGTGGGACAGCCGTGAAACAATGGAATCCTCTCTTACCAGTGCTTCCTGGTGGCCACCAAGGAATTCAGCAGGAGTGTTCTCCCAAACTACAGCTTCCATGAACTCCTGTGGGAGTTCAAACCAGAGGCACTCCAGAGGAGCACTGCCAGCTAGCAAACTAGGAGAATATTGGCTCTTCAAAAGCAGTCTCCCTACATCTGTCCATTATTCCTGCCTCAGCAACATCACCAGTTCTGGCAACGATGCAGATCCATTCTGGCTATCCACCTATAATGACGGTCTCCCTCTCCTTGTTAAAAAAGGCAAGACCTTCCATCCATATCTATCTATCTGTTATACAGCGCATTTTACTATTTATTCATGTACCTATTATATATCAAACACAAACATGACGAGAATGTGAAAACTCCAAATGGACAACAACCAGGTGCAGGATTTGAACTGAGAATGTTGGGATCCATGAGCTATTAGTGTTTACCACTGCACCACACATTGAAGGCAAAAAGTATAAAAAATAAAATGATTATAAAGTGACACTTATAAAGGGCTATACACAAAAAGTCAAAACATGAAGAACAAAAGTAAAATAGAAATGAAACCAAGCTCTGCTACAACTCTGGGCCTACCTGTATGAAATATGAGCCTTCAACCTGCCTAGTGGAGTCGCACTGTTGTGTGTCTTTGAAGTGCCACGATTAACTCTTTTTCACATTCCCATCTTGTTCACCTCGCCATCGGGTTTTGGGCCCAACACACCCTCCTGATTCATACTGAATAGCCAAGTGCCACAACCACTTCCAGCATATTAGTCTCATGGAAAGCTTCAACAATGTTGTGATTCCAATTATTTTTCTATTCTGAATCGTTTCTGAGCCTTTATTGGAGTATACTAACTATTTTGTTTTATAAGCACATTTTTTTTAATGTTGTAACAATTTCTGCATGTTATCTTGCTGCTATTTGACATGGAAGCTATAATAGGGTTTACTGCTTACTATGCCCATGGCTGGTCAAATGATATGGAGGTCACTGTTCTGTCTACTAGACTGTTAGGCATTTTTTTTGTAAGGCCAGGGATAAAGCCAAAATCAGAGATGTGCAAAGATTAGAAATTAAGAATCAAACCAATCTTTCATTTGATCAAGGGGTCAAACAAGAATCAAAGACAGGAGTTCAGAAAAATAATCCTTAAACCAGAAAAGTACTTAATAAACAACTGCAAATATTCTTACGCGTATAAGGTTTATCCAATCTCGAACACAAGGTAATGGACACATTGATATTTACATGGTCATGTTGATGACATCACAAATAGCGCAACACCAGAGAATTCTGGGACACATCACCATTGCAACCATAAACACCATTACTAGAAAATGGTGACACCCACAAGAAAACATAACGGAGATGTGGCATAACAGTAAAAGTAATTACCTTTGTCAGAGACTAAGATCAAAAATTAAGTGTCAGAAATCAATTCTTTGGGTAACAAAACCCCATAAACAATGTAAACATTGTACAAAATATTTCAAGGAATTTCTAGAAAAATTAATTAAATAAACCAATTATAACAGTCATACTGTTTTTTATGTCATCTTGCCCCACCTATATAAGATGGTGACACCGCATTCCCTGCATTCTATGTGTAATGTCATGAGGGCAAATGAAAGGACTGGGAGATTGATACAAAGCAAAGATTGCAACCAGGTGTATAGGAGGTCAAAGTGATTAAACCCAAAACGGCACCCAAACTCATACCCAAAAGAAAGATAAAGATCACAGAAACCAAAAATCATGTTAGAACTTTCAAGTTCCGTTTGTTTGAGAAATCCACAAACTTGGACAATTAAGTGACCTCAAGAGAACGTTTCAAGCCATGAACCCTGGCATCACTTTGTTTGTGATCTCAAATGCAGTCACTAGTACACACAGGCAACAAATAAACAAACTACACAAAATAGTGATTTCAATGTAAAAACAAAATGGCATCATAGGAAAATGAACATAAGCAATAGGCTTTGATAACTTAAAAATTGTATACACACAATTAAATCCTAATAAAAAAGTAGCCAGATAGATAGATAGATAGATAGATACTTTATTAATCCCAAAGGGAAATTCAAAACTATCTTAAATTACGACACTAGCTTTGGGATATCTATACTAATAAAAGGCAAAGCCCTCACTGACTCACTCACTGACTGACTGACTGACTCATCACTAATTCTCCAACTTCCCGTGTGGGTAAAAGGCTGAAATTTGGCAGGCTCATTCCTTACAGCTTACTTACAAAAGTTGGGCAGGTTTCATTTCGAAATTCTACGCATAATGGTCATAACTAGAAGCTATTTTTCTCCATTTACTGTAATGGAGTTCAGCTGGAGGGGTGGAGTTTGGTATGACATCATCACGCCTCTCACGTAATCACGCATTACGTAGAAAGCCAGGAAGAGCTACAAAACGCGCTTTAGAAAACATGCATTATATAATTAAGAAGGCAGCGAAACAATTAGAAGCGAGTGAGTGACATATAAAACCATATTCAGCGGCTCACGTGAACTGACGCAGTGCGCAGACAAAAAGCAACAATTCCAAAGAGTGCTGAACAAAAACCGAATTACACTGCTACGCTCAAATAGATAAACCACACGCCGTGGCGCGATTGTTGTGCATTCGCCTGTAGCGCCCACGTCCGAAGTTCGATTCCCGAGAGGGGATTCACTAAGTATGTACACGCGCTTCTCAATTTATTTTAACCTCGCATCCCCTTAGTTTGAGACGTATGAAAACGCATGCGGTTAACGCAGAAAGACAGATCACCTATTGAAGCTTCATGAATAATGGATACTTTATTCGCGATCAA